>KK116922.1:657143-749387 GCA_000611955.2 Stegodyphus mimosarum
TCCTTGTGTTATTATTATAAAGCATTGTTCAATACTAAAATAAAAATGCAATAGGTGAAATCTATACTGTACATAAATGAAACACTGCATACGATACTGTACATAAATAATTTTCTGGGATCCAGATCAAACGCAATTTTTTAACATGATTTAACATCTCCGATCTTTATGTGGTAATCGATTTGACTCCCTTCGCAGTGTTAGCTATTTAAAAGGGTCTTTGTTTTTCTGAACCGTGAATACCATCTAACTAGGCATAGGGTATGCAATAGCCATGTCCCGGATATGCATAGCTTCTTCGTACTTTTCAACAGTCTCTTTATACACTTCAATGGTGATCCTGATTATGCAGACACGCTTTGCCTTACAATCCAGAACCTACCATCCAACTCATTTATATTCTGGCGAGGAAACCGAAAACAGAAGTTGGAGCAAAAGCTGAAATTATATATAGCTGGTTAATTTAAATAACAACTTTACACAGGCATTCCGAAAGTAAAACAAAAAAAGAATCATACAGACTGTTTTACAAAAATAAACGGGAGTATCATTTTTATTTTGATATTACAGAATGACGCTCTGAAATGTAACGAGATCTGACAAGTGAACCCATAGAAGAGTTTAAATCTGAAAACTCCGGCGAAAAATCTTAACCAGTAATTGAATTCCGAGACTTTCTAGAAATATTTTTCGAGACGGCGTTTCTTCGCGCAGCGAACAATAGCTCCAATTACGGGAGTTTCCTGATGCTTTCCACGGATGTCACTCGAACTTGAAGTACACTTGAGTTCGAAAAGCGTTGAAGGCAGATTTGTGCAATTCTATTGGCTTTAGTTTGAGAGAATCAATCGATGGCGGGCGCTGAATGGGAAAATATAGTTTTAATTTACTGTCTATTTCGCGTTTTAACCTCGGGATATGCAGGCGAAAATGTAATTAAAACTTTCAGTAAACAAGTAGTAATTATATTTTTAATGGCATGTTTCAGGAATTACTTGCATTCCATTCCTCTTAAATGTTGCAGATCAAGAAAGGGAATCTAGAAATTAATTAAAATATTTTAATAAATATGCGAAATGGAAGCGCCGATTGCGGTAACGTTATGTTTACCAATTGTTTGAGAAAACCAGCATTTTAATGCGAAATTAGAAATTTACATTCCCCTTTCGTTATCCCATTTATTTAATAGTTTGTGTATTCCTGGTATTGAAGAAAAATGACAGAAACTAGAGACACCAAATTTTAAAGATATGCAGCTTTCCACTCGAACGTGTGCGTCTCGAAACCGGAATTTGATTTTTCATTTACTTAATATTTTGTACGAAACTAACACATTTTTGTTGAATATACTCTGCGATTTAAAAGCGAGCAGTAGCAACACAATTCAAAATGAAACAATAACTGCTTGAAATAACATTCTTTTATCTTTCACGCGTCAACGTGTTACTGTTCAGTAAAACCTAAGATACTTAGCTTTCAAATTTAGTTTGTCTGCTATTAAGCAAGCGATTGAAAGGCAATAAACGCAGTTTTCAATTGTTTTTAAACATTCGAATCTGATCGATTTCGGTAATGAAATATCTTTTTTTTTCTTTTATTTACAATTTCAGACGGCTAGAGGCGTAAGCGATTAGTAATTATAGAAAAAGAAAAAAAGTATGTATAATAATTTTACTAACTAGCGTCAATTCACGAGTCCAGTTAGTACCTGATAATAAGAGATGAAGAACAGCGTTTATTGTTTTTGAAACATGTAGTTTGTTTATCAATAACGGTGAACTTAAATATGAAAGAAAATTAAATATCCTGCACTTAATCGAATGGCAATACATTGTCGCTTGAGAGATAAAAATATTTCACTTCGGCCAATAGCAATGAATTTCTTTTATATAACTAAATTCGAGGTAGGCTGAATATTTTTAAGGAAATAAAAACTGTTGTTTCAAAAAGAAGAAAGGAAACTTTGCAGTTTTAACTTCACATCAGAAAGGTAAAACTGAAGATTGGGAGAAGAAATTTGCTTTCAAGTTTTAATTATATTTCTGATAAACAGGGGAATCAAAGCCATCATACCGCGCCTTATTGTCTCCATTGGTTGATTATCCTTGTGTCTTATGATCCCAAACCACAGACTGAGTTACCAAAATAGTTGGTATTGATTAACTTTCCAATTGCTTTGTTGGTCTTACACATTTATTAAGAAATACAGAACGAATAAATAAATAAACAAACAAGTGATAAGAAATATGAAAGGATTCAGATCTTAACATCACAACAGAGGGTTTCCTGATGCACTCCTTGAGCTTGTGGTTTACCAGCTTGCTCTTCGACTCACTGCTCCTAATATAAAATGTTTTGTCTTTATTATTAAACATCGCTTTCTTTGCACTTATGTTGCGTCACATAAAATTCAATAACAAAATCACAAAATATTTAAAAGCAGCAAATACTTATAATTCCCGATACGGTGTTAAGTGTTGCCTTTAAAATTTATTTTCAATCCTTTCTCAGTTTATCTTATCAATGTTCACTTTTCTTTTAAGATGACGTAACACATTTTGTTTTATCTTTTCATTATTAGCTTTTTTCCTCTGAATTTTATTTATTAAACATCCGTTTCTTCCTGCTTACGCCACGTAAAATTCAACAACAAAACTGCCCAATATTTTAAAACAACCTATCTTTAGAACTTCCGATAGAGTGCTGAGTGTTGTCATACATTTTTTACTCTCTATCTCTGTTGATTATTTTAAAATAATACATCACCATAACATTTGCTAGTAACATCTCCTTTTAATTGAAATGTGGCAAAAACAAAAAGGGCGAGGATCGCGACTAATAACATATGTAGTGTTGAAAAATAATAAACGTAAATCAGAATATGTCTAATAATAAACTTTCTGGAATTAAGTTCCGTAATTTGGTGCTTAAATGAAAGGTAAACCCATCAAATTGGAAGCGAAACGTAAATGTATCAAATTCTGTTTCGTCATGCTAAAATGTAGATTCTCCATTAATAAAGCTAATTCCTCGAATTTAAATACAAAGATTTTCTTTATGCCAACAGAAATCTTAACTATTAAACATATTTAAATTTGTTAATGTAAAAGTAGTCACCGACTTACCTCTCAATAGCCTCCGTCGTCAGAGCAATAAACTATATTAGAACAAACGCTTGAATTTGGCCAATGACAGGCCAGATAAGCATCATCATTTTCTCTGTCCACAGTGATGATACCTGAAATCAGTTAACATTCTACTATTTCCAGAACTATTTTAAAGTACTAACGTTAAAAATTTCATTCGTGATAAACATCATAGTTCAAACTAAAACTCTTTTGGATAAATCAGTTCGTTGTACATCCTGCTATAGAGCAACTGAAATGTTTTCGGCTAGATGGTTTATATTTACCATCTTATACACTGAGAGTTTTTTCGATCATTTAGTTTGCAGCGTATTCTAATTTGCAGCATATTTATTTCATAATATATGAACAGCAGAATATTAACAAACTTCAGGCAATGCGATATCATTGTGGACGGAGTTAATAGCAATGTTTGCTTGTACTTCCATTGGTCAAATTTGAATGGTTGTCCTAGCAATTTTCAGTTTGCTTATATGCGACCCGTCGTTTGCTCAACACATATCAGCACTCTAATGACCAGGGACGCGTGGAGTGGTCTGACTGGCGAGGCCAATTTCCATAAATGTTCTTGCAAGTTGAGCACTATTCGCCAAGATACAAGGGTACCCCAGTATTAAGAGACAAAGATGCGCAACAGACTTATAAAGATTTGTATTTAACACGGAGAACGCAATTTCCTTCAAGATTCCGAGAAGTTCCTTTGAAGATCTAAGTAAATATATGCCGACCTGAATAAATGTGCTGTAAGTTAACCATTACTGAAAAGATCTGCCTGGAACCTTATGAAGTTCAGCTTATACCATAAAGAATGCAACTCTCATCAAAATGCCTGGAGGCCCACGTGAAGACTTAAGTGAACAGTCATCGACACTTTTAGAAATGTACCGCCATTCTTAGGCGGCTTAAACTTCAGTTTATATCATGAGGAATGCTGCCTTTTCTAAGAATCATGTGAAGCTGTAGGTAAATATTTGCCGACTTGAAAGAAGATGACAGTAATTTTTGTAAGTTTGCCATTGTTCATCTTTTTTATTTTATGGCAATTAACCAATTATTATGATTTTTATTTTTACTCTAACTTTTCCTTTCCGTAGTCCTCACTAGAGCACAAATTAGTCGGCTGAATATTTAAATCGAGGATTTTGAATGCTTTAGTGTTTGAGCTTTTTGCAGCCTCGCCTGCATTTTACATATCCTATCGCCCAGCTTTACCAGTGATTATTTCAGCATTAGCCATTTCGCTAGCCGATGTCATTCAAGCGCCGTTAAAAATATTGAAACCACATGAGTAGACCAACTTATGTAGTCTCCAACTGCATTCTTTTTCATTTGAAATTTTAACTGAAGTCATTTTAAACACTCGCAAGTTGCAGCGTTTATGTGAGGATCCTAGACTTTCAAGCATTCCTAATGAGCCCCATAGATCCATCTATCAAATTTATTCAGGCCAAATAAGACTGCCCAAGCTTCCTTCTCAATGCTTACCCAATTTTTCTGAGTTTGAGAAAGCTTTTGGCTTGCAAATGCAATAGAACAATAGTTACTACTCTCGTCTATCTGGGTTAAACAGCAAGCTACCGCAAAATTGGATGCATCACAATGAATCTGAAATGGCTTTCCAATATTTGGTGTGGCCAAAGATGTCGCTTGGCACAAAGTATCTTTTAATTTGTTAAAAGCATTCTATTCCAAATTCCCCAATAGAACAATATTGGCATGCCTCTTCTTGGTCAACTCTGTCAGTGGTGCCGATATTTCTGCATAATTGTGGATATAAGATCGATAAAATCCAATTAATCCTAAAACCGATCTCACATCTTTTTTGTAACTGGCCTGGCGAGTTTTCTAATTGCTTTAACTCTTTCTTCATCAGGCCATGTTTGCCTCCTCCAATTATATGTCCCAAATATTTGATTTGTTTAGCTCCAAAAGCACATTTGTCCAAACGTACAGAAAATCCTAGTTTTTCTAAAGTGTCCAGAATCAGAGAAATGTGTTTCAAGTTTTCCTCAAATGCTTTCGAGAAGATCACCATATCATTTATATATGCATGAGCATAATCACTGTGACTCTGCAAAACACAATTCATTTTCCTCTGGAATGTCCCCGAGGCTCCTGATAAGCCGAAAGGCATTGTTCTCCATTGATACACCCTATTATATGTTGCAAATGCAGTCAGGGGTTTGCTGTTTTCATCCATTGGGATTTCCCAATAACCCTTTCGAATGTCGATGCTTGTCAGCCAGTTAGCTGCACCTGCCACAAAAATCAATTATTGCATGTCTTTCATGGGGAATGTTGAAGTTTTTGTTACAGCATTTGATTAAATTATATTCTCTTAATGATTATATTTATCGACGGACCAGCTTCACTGCTTCGTTTTTTTAATTATTTTATTAAGAAAACATCATATACAAATATTTACAGTGAAACGAAATACAATTTAAATCCGAGCTTCGTTTTACAGTTATTGCTTACGTCAGACAAGCTAGATTTCTTTTCTCTATCTGCCTCAATCGTAGGAGGCGATCCATTGGCGAGATTCGTTGGCGTAAAATGCGCCAACAGCATTTAAAAATCTGAAATCTATACACATCCTAACTGTAGCATCCCTTTTCGCCACACAAACTATAGGATGAACAATTCCTGACTCGGAAGGTTCAATTAATTCTAGTTCTAGCAGTTCGCGTATTTGCTCATCGACTGCTTTGCAGTATGCCACGAGTATTCTATAACAGTGAGGTTTCCTTCTAACAGCAGTAGAAATACGTAATGCGTATGGATGTTAGGCAAAATCATCGTTAAGTCCATTCGATAGCAGTCAAAATGGATATTTTTGTTGAAATATGATATCCGAAATTTTTCGCGATTACAATACTTCCTTTTTACTTCGTACAAGGGAATAAAAAAACCTGAAAAACTTTTACGCCCAATTAATGCTGCTTTTTTGCGCAATTTTAAATTTTACATTAGTATTCACTGATTGTAGCCATTAGAGTACTAAGCTTAGAGGTACAGCGTCGATCGAATAATTTCCAGAAACATCATGCAAAACTTCATAGACAATTTTTTGATTTTCCTAATTAAAATACAGTGAAAATGCCTGTTTATATGTTTCTAGTTATATTCATATTAAATTAGTTAAATTCTGTTGCCTATTTTTCAGGGCACTTTTTTCTCATCGATAGTCTTATCATTCGGTTAACGGTACCAAAACAGTTGTGATCACATTTGGCGAAGCCTTCTGTAATTTAATGTTGATGCTTTTGAAAATATGCAACACAATTTGTGATTTAAAGGAGATGAACAGCTTATATTAGTAAAATGTCGATTAAAGGCAGCTTTCTAGCAACGGATCTGAAATAAACCAAGTATTATATTATCCATAATAAATTATTCCCTTTTGACAATGCCTTTGAATAAATCTTTCAAATTTATGCAAGGAAACGTTTGTAATGAGTCAAATTCATAGCGTAATAGGAAGCGCCGGTAACTTAAAACTCATATAGAATTCCCGACGTTTCCAGTAACTTTCCTAATTGGGCTAGTTATTCGAATAAACAATGAATTTGATATTTTTTCCGAAGTCTGGAAATTCAGTTATTATTTGGGAATTTCTGGGGAAAGTTCAACAAGCAGATTAAAATATCTTGTTACTGAGATCCACCACTCAAAATATAATTCATTTTGTAAACATATAAATATATTTACCAGCATAAGCTGCATTTTACAAAGAATTATGTTGTATACACTATGCATGCCAACATTTTTCTTCTTTCTTATGATATTTGAAAGGAATTAGATATATTTTAGATTGCAAAAAGTCATTTGAATAGAAAGGTAACATTTCGCATATTAATTCTTTCCTTTCTACTTATTAATTGCTACCCCAATAAGAATTAAATTTTCAAAGGAATATTAAACTTTGCTTAATTTATTATTAATTAGTTATTGTAATTTGGTTAATTTGTTTATGGCAAAGCACTCGAGGTTTATCTGCCTATGGGTAGGAATGCTTTCGTAGAGGACTTTCTACGGGAAACTGGCTCGTATACATGTTACACATGGAGGAAAACACGAAAACACTCATGCAGACAGTTCGTTCGCTAGCCTTCGACACCTGATCGAACTACAAGCGACTTTACCGCTAGGCCACTGGTGGCCTTGCTTTAGAGATATTTTCCTTATTTGGAATTCCTAAACGCTTGGAATTCTAAACATGCTTTCGTGAGAAAATATGGAATCACTATAACAGGAATTTAGCAGACAGGCTTGTTAAATTTCGCCACCAGGTGATTGGTTCCGAGTTCCACCGAAGGAAAATAATCACGTTCGAAAAGCATAATCTACATTTCAAGAGTGGTTTAAAAAATGCCAGTCTGTAGTGGTTTCAGATGCAATGATCGCTTTTTTTAAAGCAATTTAAAATTTAAGACTAAAATTAAAAAAAAAAATTAAAGCATTTGATTATGCTCATTTAGCAAAACTTGTTTGGACACATAGCCAGTTACAGTGAATAAAATAGACTTCAACAATGTGCATGCGATAACATTCAACGTATCGGAATAATCAATTAGATTTTGTTATAAACAATCCATAGGAAGTGATATTTTACTTAAAGCTCATTTCTGTTTTAAATATGGATTTGAGGGCTGTCATGTGTTGGCCACATCAGATTTTTTTTTCTTTGTCATGAATGATTTTATTTGTTTGTTCCTTTATAAATAATCATTTTGATTCCAAGGTTCTTATATTGCTTTTGTAATGAAAAATTTGAAAATACTTTGTTAAATTTTTAATAGCAGCAGTCACTAAATTATCATTCAGAATAAAGGCTATTAGCAATTAATTTTCCTGTGCTTTCTTAATTTTGTTGCTTGCTTCATCAAAATCTCTCAAAATTTGAAAAATCAAACATTTTTTGTGCTTTTTTAATTTTGTAACTTGTTTACCCAGTCTTTCAAAATATCAAATTCTTTCCCCCCACCCCGATAAAAAAGAAAAGAAAAGAGAAAGGAAAGAAAAAACACGTGTCTTCTTAATTTTTTTACTTGCTCTCAGAATTTTTCAAAAAATCAAAAATCTTTCAAAAATCATAAAAATTTTTCTGTGTTTTCTTAATTTCGTTCGTTACTCAATCAAAATAATTTGAAAAGTCAGATTCTATCAAGAATAAAAATTCAGTAACTTCCTCCGCTTTCTTCATTTCGTTACGTCCTTAATAAAATCTGTCAAAAAAATTAAATAATTGAAAAATAAAAAAAAATCAGAACCTTGTTATTTCTTAATTTGCTTACAGAATAAAACTTCATTTTCTTGATCAAAATCTTTTTAAAAAATAAAAATCTGTCATAATTCAAAAAATCTAAACCGTTCTGCGTTTTCTTAATTCCGTTACTAGCTTAATCAAAAGCATTAAAAAACGGGAAAATAAGTTCTGTATATATTGTAATATGAAGTACACAGAATAACTAATAACCTGCTTGAAAATGTTAAACCATTGGTTAGCAACCTTTTTTCCCCTTTGCATCTCTTTCACCATTGCAAGACGATCATCCCTCCCCTCTTGTTACGGAAATTCGAAAAATATGTAAACATTTATTTCAATTAAGATTATATTAAATACGTTTTACAAATTTAATCGTAAAAAGCATAAAAAATAACGATAAATACCAAAACTTGAATAAAAAATAGTTTTACATAAACCTAAATACTTAACAGGTAAATAAAAGGCGCATGGTATTTTTTATTGAAATTATGAAATCCTGAAATTTTACTGAAATTATGAAATCTCCCCCCCCCCCAAGTTGAGAACCTCTGTGTCAAAAACACGAGTTGGACCACCACATCGCTTTCTTGCCCTTTTGAAACCGGTAAAAAAACAAATTGTTCGTTTTTAGATGTATGAGTCAAATACAATCAAAAGCGATAAAAACGAAAAAACATCGATCACAGACATAGCAAATAAGAAATTCTGCTCTTCCCCCCCCCAGAAAAAAAAAAGATAAAGAACGGAACACGAGCGGGCAGCTCAGACATACTTCAAACAGGCAGTCCGATACTGTTTAATATTATAGAGTGTTTGTCGCGCCCTCCGCATTCTAGAGTTGGCTCTATTCCAATCTCTATCGATGAAGTGGATCTTACTGCATTCCAGAGGTTTCATTTTCTGCCCCAGGGAAAAGATGAATAGCTGTTGGAAGGACGTTAGCAACAGAAGCCTGGAGTGCAATTACTAGCGGCAGTTCAGTTTTTGGAAGAAGTCCGTGACTGAAAAATTGCTAAAATTTTGGCCATTTTATTTCGCCTTTTTTTTTTCTTTTACACGTTTCTCTTACAAAGTAACTCCATTTTGGAGTACCAGATATTGCGTTCAGATCGCTTAAAAAGTATTCCCATAAGGCAATGCGGTTGCCGTAGCCACGCAAGCAAGTAATTCTATTTGCGTTCCAGATACCAAACACTACTTTTCAGAACTGAGAATCCTTATTTCTTGACTTCCCTTTTAGGCTTTTAAAGGTTTTTAAATTTACTGGCTTTTGCTTTGCTTTTAAGGTTTTCCTTTAAGAAAAAAGAATTGCTCTCACTCCAGGAAAGGCTTTTTGGCTTATGTGACAGATGGTTTTAATTTTTATGCATTTTTCCTAGCGCATGAACATTACTTTGTTTTGCTTACTTGAATAGATTACATGACTTATGCGTATGCTACAAGCAATGTATGAAGCACATGAATTCTGTAGAGTACGCATTTTATAGAATACATGCGTTTTTGCACAAAGTATGAGATATGCGAATTATTATATACTTTCTCTGGGCATTTTATATATAGCCATTTTATAGAATACACGGTGATTTTGCACAACATATAAAATACGAGAATTATTATATACTTTCCAAAGGCATTGTATATAATACCTAAGTATTTTATAGAATACATGACGTTTCGACACAGTATAAGTACGAAATATGACAATTATTATATTCTTTATTTCCCTAAGTATTTTATATAATACCCATCCATACTATAGTATGACAAGTTCTGTTTGGGAAAAGTTTTAAAAAAGGTCATGATAAGGCTATAAGGCTGTTATTAAAAGACTTGCATCATTAAAAAATACAAATGCCATTTTGAAAAAAATAATAAAAGAGTGCCGTTAAAAAAACTTATTCAAAGTACGTAAAGAAAAATTAAAGTTGTAAAAAACAAAGTTTATGAGTTTCTTACATTATATTTACTCATGTAGTTCCTACCATTTTCAGTCCAAAGGGGCTTTGTCCCCTGAAAGACTATTGCTTACGTTTTGCGATTTTGCGTTGGAAACATTAAAAGTCTGAATCTCTTTTCAAGCTGATGCCACACAATCTTGCAGAGCTGTATTATATTTAAAGAAATAACACAATGAAGAATCTGCATAAATGTATATATATTTCTCCACATGTAATAAAACAACGGTACCTAGAGCCATCCAATTTTGAATAACGTACGCTTCCACCCGAATATGCGCATCTGGAAGCCTAAATTTAGAATTTGGAATTTGTTTTATTATCTATTTCATATTTTGTAAGACTTTCACGAATTTTTGATGAACGAACTGAAACGATTTAAAAGCAAGCAATGGCAACACTTTACGGGGGAAAAAAACTTTTTATCTAAAGCGCGCAGAACTGTATATCGGAAATTCTAAAGATATACTCATTTAAAAATTATTTTGCAATATTGCTGTTGAACTGAATTTTATGATTTAAGAGCGAAGAACATGATATTTAATAAACAAAGGTAACACACAAAACGTTAAAAAACGCCCCTTTAGACGTAATTTAAAATCTGAAACCTTTCAGATTTTTTTAAAACATTTTTTTAATAATTTTAATTATATAAAAATCAATAGAGCGGAAATTGTGCTAAAGCCTTCATTTCCAAAGTATGGGAATCCACTTTAAAATTTAGAGAAGCTCGTTTCTTGAAGGCTTTGAAAGACTGCAGAATTTCATGAATACTTTCGAAACTAGTGAGAACCTAGTTTCAATGCCTAGTGGAAAAATTATGCGATGGGAAATAACACGCAACTAAATACGGTACATTAGAAAAATTCTTTACTGAGAAATCAAAAGCAGAACGTTTTGACTCCCTTAGGACAAGAACTGTCCACTTAATTTAAGGAGTCGGTTAATAAATAATTAGAATAATTCGAAATTGATCTCTTCCCTTACGTGCTATTCAACGATATTATTTTGTGATTTACTGTCTTAATTTATAATTCTGTTATAATTGGTATGCCGAAAAAATGTTCATAATTGGCAAGAATAAATTACCTAAATTGGGCTTACGAATAAATTAACTGAACAAAAAACATTTCTGAGAACGAACGGTGTCTCGAGTTACGAGCACAGCATTCGCCAACATAGGACTTTCAAAGGCGTTTGAAATGATTTATGACACAGAATTAACACTCGGATATTTCTGGAAATATCATTTTAATATTTTCCATTGCTTCATTCTCGTTAACAATGCCAACCAGCAAGTGACTTACTGGACCAGGATTTTGACTTGGTAGAACTAATATCCAAACTGTGTTGGACGTTAAGATTTTGGGATCTTTGACTATTGTGACTTTTTGTTAATGTATGACATTGTATCTTTAAGAAACACCATAATTTAGGACGTTATTTATGAACACGTGAAGATATTACTAGAGCAGAAATTCTCAACTAGGGTGGAATTCCCCTTTGGGGAGAACTTCAAAGTTTCAGAAAGGTCGAATTTTCCGTTACTTTGTCAAGACTTCCTGACTTTTCCTTCCAATTGCCTTTGGAAACATAACTGGAGTCCTGAGTGGGAACAGGGAGCTTACTCAAAACTATGTTCGCGCGTGTGTAGAAGATACAACAAAGACCAGAAGGGTTAAATTTACCCTTTATTTCTCACAGCGTACAACCGTTCCCGCACTTTGGGATACAAAGACCAGCACTTGTGGTTTAAAAAGTAGAAAATAAGAAATACAGTAACTTAATAAGAACTAAACTTAGATGCTTTACAGAGAGTAGTAACGCGAAGATTGGCCTTTTAACATTATATATGTAGTGAGCGGAATGCAAAAATTACAGTACGTCTTCAAATATCAGCGAGACCTAAGCTCTAGCTTTAAAGGCCGACATGAACTGACTGAAAAAGCACGCGCGTGGTATGGCAGCGAGAAGTCTCTCCCAATCTCTCTATTGGCTAAAAGCCATGCCTTAAATACTTATACAGTTTGCAACCTTATTTGCATAAATAATTCTACTCGCGCGTATTCTGGCCGGAAATGGAAAATAACAGAGGATAGCAAAGTTTTAAAATAAAATAAACGTTAGCAAAACTTAAAATCCTTACAACGTAATTCCCGTTAACAAAGCTTGTCAGCAAGTAATTTACTGGACCAGGATTTTGGCCTGGTGGAAATTATGTCCAGACTGGGTTGAACGCCAATACATTGAGTACTTTGACTCTTGACATCTTTTTTGTTATCTGTGACATTGTGTGTTTAAACAAAACCATTGCCTAAGAAGTTAACAATGAACACGTGTAGATGTTACTAGAACAGGAATTCTCAACCATTTCATAGTTTTAAGGGGGGAAGAATTTTGCATTACTCGATTCTCGTTAATAAAGCCTGCCACTTTTAGCAAGTGACTTATTGGACTAGGATTTTGGTCAGGAGGCCATACTATGTTGCCCAAACTATGGCCATACTATGTTGGATGCCAAGAGTTTGAGAACTTTAACAAAAGGTCCCAAAAGGGACCGTTTTTGTTAGCTAGGGTTACTGTGTCACTAACCAAAATCGTTAGCAAGGAACACGTGAAGTTAGAGCAGAGGTTCTCAAACATGGGGAAATTTATAGTTTCAGGTGCGGGAATGCTGTCAGCCTTTTATTTACCTGTTAAGTATTTAGTTTATGAATATATAAAACTGCTTTTATTCTGAGCTTTGGCATTTAGCAATATTTTCCGCACTTTTTCTTGTTTAATTCATCAAACACATTACAAAATCATTTAAATTAAAAGTAAATGTATATGTATTTTTTTGAGTTTGGGAAACGGAGGGGGAAATGATCGTCTAGCAACATGAAAGGGGTGCATGGGGCGAACAAAGGTTGAGAATCACTGTACCAAAAGATTATATGTGTGCTGAATAAGAAAGGACTACAACAACTTCAAAAGCAGCTACAGAAGGTGATTGTGGAAGAAATGTCATCAGAAGGGTACGACCAAAGAATGATCTAGTTCTCTGATGAACGAAATTTGTGAGAAATGAGGCAAGACGTGATGCTATTCACGTAATGGTGTGACTCTTATACCGTAGTTGCAAGCTACAGCAGAAGCATTTTCAGTGGCAACGTTATGTAACACTTCAGGAACATTTTAAAACATAAGAGATAACACATCGCATTGGACAAATTTAGGGGGGGGGGACAGAGGCCCAGTAAGTCTCAAGTAGAGTCGAGTGTCACATGGAGACAAAGATAAAGGAAGATGCCTCCCAAAGACCTAATGTTTTTGTGGAAAAATATTTCCCGTCGAAATGGAGCTCTTTCTGCCCTTTGCTTCGCCATCCTTTCGCACTTATGCCATTCTCTCTCTTTCGTACACATGCCGAAAAGTAAAATTTCGTTTTCGCTTATTTTCATAAGCTTTTATCTAGTTCACTCACGCTGTTTCACTAGGGACGAAATTTTTCATTGATTTTTAACGTACTTCTTGATACTCTATCGAGTTCAAATTTTGTACTCGCACTTTTTTTTGATGACGAAGCTATATAGTGACGCGACGTTTTTTTTCAAAATTCGATTTAGATTTTCTTTAACTCAAATGTTAAAAAGACTTCCCACATATCTTCGTATAACGAAGAAGCTAAGAATAATAGAATTTTACCGTTTATACCATCGAATAAAACGGAGAAAAATCTTTTCAATGAAAATTGTAACTTAAATTTTGAATTTTTGGCAAATTTTCGGAAATTGGTCGATTTTTTACACTATTTGATGTACATGGTTTTAAAATTTAAACATTTAAACATGCACTGGATATAAAGTTTTGAAAATTTCACAGATTATATTAACCACCGTCTTTTAAAGCGGAAATAAATAAATAAACAGTACTGATTCGCCGATTTTCTTAATTTATTTTAAAAATATGTTGCAGTCTCAAGCAAAATACGGAAAATCGGTTCTTCCGGCCGTCGCATTGCTTGCAGACATTACAGCATTGCTTTAAAGATTATGATGCCATTACATCGCATGATTCTTATCTCTTCAGCACAAATATCTTTTCATTTATTACAACGCAGTTTAAGGACTGAAAAAAAGTTACTTCAGTTTTCGGTAATAATGTGTATTTAAGACTTAAATCAACTAAAAATGTTTTTATAAGTTTTTATCTGAAACGGAAATGATAATTAATGAACTGAAACTAAAAAATGCTTTATAATACAGCTTTAAGCAAGTAGGGGATTCAACCATTTTATTTCCAAAATTCAGTTTTATATTATACATAATAAAAGTGCAGGGTGTCTTTGATAATAATACCTAATCAATTACTGATTACAAATATATTTAAAAATTAATTTATTATAATAAATAGCGCCTCGCCTTTTTATTATTCGTTATAGAAACCTGCAGATTAATTTTGCAAATAGAACTCTTTAATGTCCTGTTTAATTAATCGATTTATTTATTTTGAATTTATGACTTTTTTTAATTTTTCATATTTTGTCTTTTAATTGGCATTTTAAGTTACTGTTAAGTTTTATATATTATTTAGCCTCCTGTTTTTGTTACTATTATAACTATTATAATTTATTTAAAAAATTAAATTTTGAAACAAGAAGGTATTGAAAACTTTGCAAATCATTATGCTGCGAGACCGATGAAAGGTCTCTTAAAAGACGTCATCTGCTTTGACTTGGCTTAGTAAAACCACAGCAACTTGGATGCAAAACCGGCCTCTGGCTGACGAATGCTGTCAGGCGATACGTCTGCGAAGGAAGATTTTATTGTGTCGCTGCGCAACTTTGTCTCCTCGTGCGTACGGCCTTTTAGGAGAGGAAGGGGGACCCGCCCTAATGAGAGAGTAATCGAGAAGAAAATAACCGTAGTTTATAGAATCATATAGAAAGTTGTCTTTAAAGGAGCTACAATTTAACAAAACAGCTTAGAACATGATAGAATAAATGTATGCCATAAAATGTTAAATCGGCCTTCAAAATGCATTGACGGAGAGAAATTCATTCCGTTGTTATAAATTTTACTCGCACATTTCATGTTCTTCCTATGTATTGTACTATAATGTTAAAATACAAACTATAATAACATTGTTGTAAAAAATAAAAACTCACCAAGAGACGGAGAAACTTGAAACATTTGGAAGACTCACCTGAAAAAATAAAAGAAAAAGGAATAAATCGTGTCGGGGAAAAAAATATGCTACACAATACGATAAATATTTTGAAAACAGAACATATCAGGTGAAGTACTTTAAAATATTTTTCAAATGTTATCTTTAACACAGGGCAACACACTTACTGTTGATATTAATATGGCTGAAACAGAAGCAGTTTTTGATTTCTGTGATAATTCTACGACTAATTTCATTATGCCAAATTTAATTTTGAATATACTACGTCTTATGAATTAAATGCTTTCCTATTTTTATTACCGACCAAAACAATTATCTCACAGTTAACAAAATTGTAGGTTTTAATTAAGTGCAACAAAAAGTTTGAAAAAAAGTTCTGTCACAATCTTGTTAGTCATATGCGGTTAAATCTAGAACTGTGGGACTGCAAAGAACTGTGATAAAGTTTAAATAAGCAATCACACAGGAATAAATCCATCCATGTTACATAATTTTCTATGGGGGAAAATCTTTTCGGTTCACGAGCTTTTGGATTACGAACTTGTTAACAGTTACAGTTAACAGTTAAAACTTACAGTTAACAGAGAAATGCTAAATGTAAGTTTAAATAAACGATCACACGTGGACCAGAAAGGAATTCTCTCCTTTTACATCAATTCCTCTGTAGAAAATTGTTTCGATTTAGAACATTTGCGTTACGAAATTGTTAGCAAACAACTGCGTTGTGTGTTGTGACTTATCCCACTTGCCTTACAGTAATATCAGAACAAATCCATGAAATTCATCGTGGCAAGGAGAGCAAGACTGCACCTGTCATTAACAAAGATATGAGCGCCATACAGGTGACAATACGATTTCGCTCATTTCCGCCCCCTATTTTGAAAGAAAAGAATGGGTTCGAAGTCCCGTTTGAGATTAAATGTCATCTTGAATCTTTTTTTTTTTCAATGGCGGGCACGTCTTTATAGACGACATCTTGAATCTAAACATGCCAGTTTAAAGGGTAAATCTGAAGAATATTTTAAAAGGAAATTATCTCAAAAATCGTAAACAAGGAATGAAAGATTTCGTTATATCAAGTAAAAAAGCTTTGGAAGCTGATTACCTAGTAAGCCTAAGAATGGCCAAGACTGAACAGGCTCCCACTACCGGAGAAAATCTTATATTACCAGCAGATAAAGATATCGTTTTAACATATTCAACAAAAAAGAGTCTAATGAAAATAATATTCCGTTACCAAATGATACCGTAAGTCAGTCGACGAATTCATGAAATGGCAAGTTCCATAAAAGAGTCACTTGTTTAAAAAATAAAACACAGTGAGTATTTCGCATTGCAGTTGGATGTAAGTAGTGATATAAAGAACTTTCGTCAATTATTAGTTTAGATACGTTTCGAAGAAGATAAAAGAATTGCCGAAAAGTATTTATTTTGTGAATCTCTTCATGATACAGCAATAGCGAATGAAATTTTCCAAGTAATTGACAATTTTATGTCTGAGAATGATATTCTTTGGAATAAATGCGTTGCCATATGCAGTTACGGAGCTCGAGCTTTAACAGGAA
Source organism: Stegodyphus mimosarum (assembly GCA_000611955.2). Taxonomy (NCBI): domain Eukaryota; kingdom Metazoa; phylum Arthropoda; class Arachnida; order Araneae; family Eresidae; genus Stegodyphus; species Stegodyphus mimosarum. Next base: position 674,248 of record KK116922.1, read on the forward strand.
AACATTCTGGTGCTATTTCTCAAATAAAAAAAGTCGCATCTGAAACTAAATTTACTTACTGCTCCATTTATCATGAAGCTTTAGTAGCCGCAACAATACCTGAAAACCTGAAAATCGTTTTGAATCAAGCTCTGTGAAAGTTGTTAATTTTATAAAAAGCCGAACTTTAACTTCAAGAATATTCACGATTTTATGCCAAAAGATGGACAGTGAACATGAAACGCTTTTGTTACATTCTGAAGTAAAGTGCTTATCCAGAGGCAAAGTTTTATACCGTCTTTTTGAACTTCGATCAGAAATTCAAATTTTCCTCAGTGATTCATATTTGAATTACAAAATTGTATATTTAGTGGATTATGGTTGGTGCGTTTAGTATATTTAGCTGATAATTTTGGAACGTTAAATGAATTAAATTTGGGATTACAAGGACAAAGTGTTAATTTTGTTTACCATTAGAGATAAAATAAATTCAATGATAAAGAAACTGGAGCTAATGACCAAAGAATTGGATAATAATATTTTAAGCTTTTTGCCACTTTTAGAAAGTAGTTACGTAATACATACTTATCTTAATTGTAATGCTTATCTTAATTTAGTTATCAGTAATTGAAGTTACGCTTATCTTAATTGTCAAGTCTTAGAGCAGAGCGGTACTAGTAGCCCGGGGGCAGCGTCCCGGGTACGCTGGGTAATGACCCTCTGCGACGGGCAGGTAGCTTTTAGACGACCAGAGTCATTCGTCTCCAAGGTGCGGGGAATTGGGTTGAACCCCCAGACCTGTAAGGCGGATGAATGGCCATGTAGTGCCGGCATTTCCTTGGCGGAGCACGTAAATAAGAACTATCTTAATTGTAACGCTTATCATAATTCAGTTATCAGTAATGGAAGTTATTAATCTGATTTTATTAGTTTGATTTTAATTTGCTCTGTTGAAAAGTAATTGTTGTTAATTTGTAAATGGCAGTTTTGGTTAACTCTGAATTTATGTTGCTTGTATTAATTTTTCTTTTATCCTTAAGGTTGTTTGGTTAACCATTTAATTTTGTTCTTTAACTCTTAATCTTAACTTGTTTTTTATACTGCTTGTTTAATTTCTGGTTAGGTTGACCCTTAAGGCCATTTTCACTTTGAATTTTTTAAAGTTCTTTATTTTTACACAAGTTGGTGTATAAAGTTTAATAAGTTTTGTTTAACGTACTCCTCTTTCTGGTAAAGTTTGAATCCATATTTTCTGACTCTGGTGGTAAAGTCGTTTATGGTGTTGTAGAAACATTCTTAAGAAACCTGAATTTAGCTGTGTAATTTCTATATTTCAATTCTAGAAACTTTCTTAAGAAACATGAATTTAGCTGTGTAATTACTATATTTCTACTTAGAAACATTCTTAAGAGACCTGAATTTCGCTGTGTAATTATTATATTTCAACTGCAAAAACATTCTTCGGTGTTTAATTTAATTTAGTTAATTAAATGCTAGTTTTTGAAAATTCACTTTTCGTAATATATTACTTTGTGATTAAACATCATATTTTATCGACTTGTTTTCGAAATTTCTCTGGAGAAAAAAATAACCTTCTGTTTCTACGAAGCTTATCCCAGACAGTTGTCTGGGAAATTCCTTACCAAAATATTAAAATCTGCACCCTGCTTCTAAAGGTTTTTTTTGTATGTATTTGAGCTGCTCAGGGGTTTTGTCACAAGGGTAACTGGGAGTTTGTTAGACTTCCATCCATGTAAGAGCGACACCCTGAGCGAGGCTAGCACAAATCATTTGTAGCGAAAAGTTGAATGACCCATGTACCGATTGTAATTCTTTCTGCTTAGCGTTTTCCGCCAACTGCTGGCTACCTCAAAAGACCCTTCAACCTTCTGCCATGGATGCTCCTCATAGGGTTGCCTTGCAACTGGCGACTTTTGGAACTTCAAGCATCACCAAGCCGGGGGCTGGCCAGGAGAAGAAAAGAGCCTGCAGCGGGTTTTTCGGGGCGAATCTGCAAAGAGGTGAATTGCTACCTGTAACCTGGTGAGAAGATGGCTAAAAACGTTAGCGAAGAGAAAACCAACGAGGGTCGGAAACGCATGGAGGACCGAGTCTAGATTGAAAGGGCGGGAAGCCCAGTTTTTACTCCTCAGTATATACTAACATGTTTTGTATAATCAAGGATGTCACTACTCAGCTCCTTTTTGGAACCAAAATAAGGGATCAACTTTGTCACAAGTAACTTGATTCTTGCGCCCCCCCCCATCTTTGTTTAAAGGTATATTTTCTACCAGTTTCTCTGTTAAACACCAGTAAACCACATCTGTAACCACCACCACTTATGTATCTAAAATTATTGTATCAAATTTTGTTTACTTCCAACAAACGTTAACTTTAAATTTACCTAAACTTGTTTGTTCCACTCTTAATTTAGAACACTGGACCAAATAAATTAAATTAAAACTTGAACGGGTTTTGTCATTTTCCACAACGCATAATTATGAAATATTACAATTGTTGTACGCCGCCCAGATGGTATAGTAGTTAGGGGAGACAACTGCAATACCAATGGGCCCGGGTTCGAATCCCGGAGAAGGCATGGTTGTAACTGTCCATCCTTTCAATTGAGGCAAATGTGGCCCACCTATTAGGTTCCTCCATAATAAAGTGACCACCAATTCTGGCCTTAGTAGTGGCCGAGCTGAAGTCGGATGAGGGCCTGACATTAAAAAAAATCACTTTTTGTATTATTGATATGGTATTTACAATTATAGTTGTTTGAAACACATTTATCTTACCGATATTTTTTTTGCCCACCAGCGGCCGAGCGGTAAAGACGCTGAACACTGGTAGTTCGGTCCGAGGTTCGAATCCCGCGAACGGGCTGGCTGCATGGGCGTTTTCGTGGTTTTCCCCATGTGTAACGTGTATACGAGCCAGTTTCCCTTAGAAAGTCCTCCACGAAGGCATCCCTCCCTTTAGGCAGATAGCCCTCGTGTGCTTTGCCATAATTGAATAACCTAACCTAACCTAACCTAACCTTACCGATATTTTGTTTTCAGTGTTATGTCACACAATTTCACCCTTTGCAGTATCTTAGTGTTGATATGATTTAAAAGTTGGTATTATGTTTAGACGATCATGGCACCCATGAGTAAATTAATAATAATAGAAAAGTTTTCTAACCGCAACTTATTTCAAAATAAAAGAATTAGTATCCGACATTAAAAACCATTGTTTTTCATTGATAAATAATTTCAACATGTATTTTCCAGAGGATTATGAAAAAAAAAATTGGATTAGAAATCCATTTTGTTCTAATGGACCTGAAATTTTATCTCGTGAGGAGGGCATTGGAAAATACAAAGCAACACGAAAACAAAACACCTTTTGTTCGAAGACAATCGACACAAAAATAAATGATTCCATTTCAGAATAGAACAATATAAGCCGGAAATTTTTTTACATAGGAAATTATTTTCAGTTCTTATTAAATACAATATCCTTTTAAAAACATCACTTATGACAAATTTTGTCATGCCTAAAAGTACGTTTGTGAAAATGAAATCAGATCATTTCGCTAAAGTCTATGAACGTCTATTGAGCTTGAACAAAGCACAGCTAGCATAAATTAAAAAACTTAAAGGATGTTGGGGTATTTAATTTTTGAATTTAATAATCAAAAACAGTTTGTTTCCGTGATTACCAACTATTTTTCTCTTGCGTACCACCGGTTGAGAATCGCTGTGATAGATTAAATTTTAAAGAATAATATATGATTTTTTCCGAATGGCAACAGACTCAAATGAAAACTGAAATAGTGCAAAATCGCTTTTCGAGACTAATAGCTATTTTGGACAGTATGTAGCTGTTGAAATCACGTAATTATTTCTTTGATTATTTTATGTAGAGGAAAATCTCTTTTTCTTTTCAATTTTATTCCATATGGCAATTAATTTAGAATTTAATTATTGTTCACTTACTTAGACGATCAGCCTTCCTAACTCCTATAAAATAATGTAAGAATGCCACCTCTAAAAAATGTGCTGCCCAGGCTGGACTGCCCTCTTCGCGCCCCTGTAGCTACGTCATTGCATTTAATCCGAAATATTAATCCGAATATTATTTATTCTTTGTTCTTGGAAATATATTTTTGCGATATCTATTCTAAAATTTTCTTTGAATAAACTATGTATAATGCTTTATGCACTAAAATTTTTTATCTCATTTACGAAAGCTAAGGAAGCAAATTTTTACTGCAAAGTCAACATGACATTTTTCAAATACTCATAGAAAGCACAGTCGGGATTAAGAAATAACAAGAGTAACATAAAAATTTTTGTTCTCCGTGATTTAGTGATAAGAATAATACAATAAAACACTTTTACGTATATTGTTCATTCCCCTTCAACGCATGCGCACGTAGCGACCTTTTTCCAAAGATGTATCTCTCGACTTTGTGAAAAGCGGATTAACATAATACTGCCTTCTTTCGTAAGTTTGTAATCCTTTTTAGCAAAGCACTTAACGGAAGGAAGCTTTTATGAGACCGGCGGTCCTTTTTTTCCTTCTGGTATGTAAGTTGTTCTTTCCTATGTGTGGGAATAAAAATATCTGCCCTTCCTTCTTCGTGAGTGGAATAAGGTTTGCAGAATATTCCAGTTTCTTTGTTGTCTTTATTTTCCAATTTAATGGATTCCTTTTCGGTATTTTGAGTCAACCACGCAGTTCTTCTAAAAAATGTTACTTCGAAAGAATTATGTTTGGCATTCAAGATATTAACTTCTCCTTCTGTGTAATCCCATTCTTTCTTCTATACACTCAGTGGTTTTAATTCCCAAGCCATTATGATTTTCGTCGACCGAAATGTTAATCTGAAAATGTATTCTTTAAATATTTATATACATAAGAAAAAGACCTTTGTACTGTCATGTGTGGGTTTAAAAGAAAACTGAGTAGTTTCCTTCTCTGAAAGCAAAATGTTCTGAATTCAAAAAGGCAATTTTGTTTGTTTTTTGTGAATTTGTTTTGTTTAAAGTTTATAATGTCGTAAGTTAATTTACTTCGGTTGGAATCAATAGGTAATGCATAATAAAGGATGAATAAATAAAATACAATTAAAAAACTTTTTTTTACAGTAAGCTTTTATACAAAATGAATATGATAAGGAATGCACTAAGAGGAGAAGAATTTATAATATACTTTAATAGGAATAACAGATTAAATAATTTTATTTCCAGAATTCATCTAAAATTCTATATAACGAATAATAAAAGAGTAAGGCACCTAAATAATGAAACCTATTAATTACACTGCATGGTCAAATGTAACTTTTTTTATTCATCATGGGTGCCCCACTTAAAAAGCTAAAACGAGATTGAAACTTCACCTGAAGCAAAAATGAGAAAAATAATATTATCAATTCATCTTTAAGTGCACAAAAGGTAAACTCTAAATGAGTATTTCCCATGTCTCGCTTCAAACTACAACGCATTAAAAAATATCTGATGTGGACCCCACATGACTTCCTTGTACGGCCTATTAAAGTATACAAATTTTTGTTGCATTTCATTTAAATTTATTTCCTCCAATTTCATTAGAGATACCTTTCCAATTCAATTCTTATTTATTGGTAAGGAAAGAATACGCAAAAACTCAAAACAACTTTATTAAAATTTGTAAAACACAGAAAAACCTAAAACATCAAATACAGTTAAAAAAACAACTTTACAATTAAAATTAAAGTTTCTACCACAAAGCAAGTAATTTGGGCAACAGCCAGGAATAGCGGTCGAAATGGGTATTTTCGTTGAAATATGATACCCGAAATTTTTCGCGATTACAATACTTCCTTTTTACATCGTACAAGGAAGTAAAAAAACTTAAAAAACCGTTACGCCCAATTAATGCTGCTTTTTTTAGCAATTTTAAATTTTACATTACCATTCAATGGTTGTAGCCATTAGAGTACTAAGCTTAGAGGTACAGCGTCGGTGGAATAATTTCCAGAAACATCAGATCATAAAATAAACTTTTGCATTAAGGACAGCATGAAAACTTCATAGACAATTTTTTGCGTTTTCCTAATTAAAACGCTGTGAAATTACCTGTTTATATGTTTCTACTTATATCCATATTAAATTAGTTAAATTCTGTTGCCTATTTTAAATGGTAGTGTTTTCTCATCGATAGTCTTATCATTCGGTCAAACAGTTGTGATCACATTTGGCGAAGCCTTCTATAATATAATGTTGATCCTTTTTAAAATTTTGCAACACAATTTGTGATTAAAAGGAGATGAAAAACTTGTAAGTTTTATCCTAATTTTATTAACAGTTATTTTAAGTTATGCACCTTTCCTATCTATTCTAATTTCAGCTTAAATTTTCCTACCAGAATGTAATTTCAGAAACGCAGTTAATGAAAATGCTTAAGAGTACTATTTAAGTCGATGTTTCGCCGACTTCGAGAGAGAGAGAGTCTGATTTTCCTGACTAGCGCGCGTTTGCGTTTTGGCTACGTTCTCTCTTAGAATACTGCGCTCGGCCATAGTTTAGGCCCTTTCTTGGCTTCGCCTATTTAATTAATATTTAGGGACCAATTACTTAGAATTCAGATAGCTTCAGCTATATCTTTCAGATAGCTTTAGTTAAGCTTAGTGTAGTTTGAATTCATAATTATTTAAGTTCAAGCCCAAGTGGAGGTTTTGTAGAATGTTTGTTTTTGTTTTCGTATACTCCGAGTAGAAGTTGATTGTATTTATTCTGAGAAATAAAGGGTAGTTAACCCTTTTTACGTGCTATGTGTTTATTGTTATACTTAAATCGATTACTCGCTTGTTAGTGTTCGTGGGGTTCTAAGATTGAACATTGGAATTAAATAAGTAAAACCACACAAACTTATATTTGTAAAATGTCGATTAAGGACAGCTTTCTAGCAATGGATCTGAAATAAATCAAGTATTATATTATCCATAATAAATTATTCCCTTTTGACAATACCTTTGACTAAATCTTTCAAATTTATACAAGGGAACGTCTATAATGAGTCGAATTCATAGTGTAATAGGAATCGACGGTAACTTATAACTCATTTAGAATTCCCGAAGTTTCCAGTAACTTTCCTAATTGGGCTAGTTATTCGAATAAACAATGAATTTGGCTAGAAAAATATTTTCCGAAGTCTGGAAATTCAGTTATTGTTTGGGACTGAGGAAAGTTTAACAAGCAGATTAAAATATCTTGGTACTGAGATCCACCATTCAAAATATAATTCATTTTGCAAACATATAAATATATTTGCCAGCATAAGCTGCATTTTACAAAGAATTAGGATCTATACAATGTGTACCCCAACATTTTTCTTCTTTCTTATGGTATTTGAAAGGAATTAGATATATTTCAGAATGCAAAAATTCATTTGAATAGAAAGGTAACATTTTGCATATTAATTCTTTCCTTTCTACTTATTAATTGCTACCTCAATAAGAATTAAATTTTCAAAGAATATTAATTTTTGCTTTAGTTACTGTAGTTGGTTAATTTGCATATTGCAAAGCACTCGAGGTTTATCTGCCTATGGGTAAAAATGCTTTCGTGAAGGACTTTCTACGGGAAACTGGCTCGTATACACGTTACACGTGGGGAAAAACACAAAACCACTCATGCAGACATTTAGCTAGCCTTCGGCCCACGATCGAACTACAAGCGGGAATTTTAAACATGTTTTCTGAATATTCTAAATATGTGAGAAAATTGGGAATCACTATAACAGGAATTTATCAGATAGGTTTGTTAAATTTCGCCACCAGATGATTGGTTCCGAGATCCACCGAATCACATTCGAAAAGCATAATCTACATTTCAAGAGTGGTTTAAAAAATGCCAGTCTGTAGTAGTTTCAGATGCAATAATCGTTTTTTTTAAAGCAAACGAGAGAAAAAGTAAAATTTAAGACTAAAATTTTAAAAAATTATAAATTGGAAAGCATTTGATTATGCTCATTTAGCAAAACTTGTTTTCACACACAGCCATTTTTAGTAAATAAAATAGACTTCAAAAATTTGTATGCAATAATGTTCTACTTATTGGAACAACTAATTAGATTTTGTTATAAACAATCCATAGGGAAGTGATATTTTACTTAAAGCTCGTTTCTGTTTTAAATATGGATTTGCGTACGGTCATGTGCTGGCTTCATAGTATGCCTAAGGTATGCCTAAAGCTAAGATGCTGAAGTTAATAGGATTCTGAACTTTAGATTGCAAGGAAGGACTGTTAAAGAAATTTCGAATCTTCTGAATCGATTTGTAAGCATGATTTTGCCTGCAATGTCTCGTAATACGCCACATCAGCTAAAACCACGTTCAGGAGGACCCAGAGTGACGGGTAGGCACACCGACAGGCGAATATAAAGAATAGCTTCGACACAGAAAGGTTAGGTTAGGTTAGGTTATTCAATTATGGCAAAGCACACGAGGGCTATCTGCCTAAAGAGGGGGATGCCTTCGTGGAGGACTTTCTAAGGGAAACTGGCTCGTATACACGTTACACATGGGGAAAAACACGAAAACGCCCATGCAGCCAGCCCGTTCGCCGACACAGAAAAGTCATTTCGCCAAATAACTTGGCCTTGCGGATTGGAATATCCAAAAGCACTGTTCATATGCGAATCAAGGAATATGGTTATAGGATTCATGTAAAAATGACTGGATCATTAACACTCTCAAAGCATCAGAAACGAATGAGATTGCAATGGGCCTGTAACCACATGGCATATGGTAACAAATGGACCTCTGTAACTCTGTAATTTTTTAGTGATGGAAAGCAAATACGGGCTCTAGATAATCCTGACAGTTATTTCTATCACCGGCATGACTTACGAAAACAGCCTCGAAGCTATTTCAGAACTGTGTAAGTGGATCTCTTTCGGTTTCAACGGGCATGAATTTCTACATGGTCGTCTATATACATAGAAACACTAAGAGACCATCTTACGCCTTTTGCATCTTGCCATTAAGAAAACACTGGAAGATAGAGCTGGGTGCACCAGGATGACAATGCTCCCATTCATTCCTCTAATGGTACAAAAAATTACTTAGACATGGAAAATGTCACTCTTCTTGAGTTACCACCTATTAGACCCGATTGAGAAAGTGTGCGGCACTATGTTTGCAGTTTTACGGAAATGGAAGTTTACGGGAATGGAAGGCAGTTTTCTTTCGCGAAAGTCTTAAAAGCAGACATCGACAGTGCATGGTACAATAGGGAGCCAAAGTTATTACAAAACTTAGTTCTTTCAATAGAGAAACATGCATTCGACGTCATACGGAATAATGGAGTAACTCTGAAGTAATAAGTAATTTGAAATTGATCACAGGTGTTAAAATGTTAATATTCTATAAAATTTGGGAAAGCATATTCTTCTGTGTTTTTATTTTTTCTAAAACAAAAACTGCTATTTTAGTTGAACATTTACTGGAATGCAAGTCGCATCTGATGTAAATAAACATATTTCTTATTTGCCGTTTGAGTTCTTTTCCATTTTTCTAAAACACGTAATATAGGTTTTCTAAAACACGTTTCTAAACTTTTGGGACAGAGTGTATATATGTATATATCTATGTTTGGTGCGGCTGATTGCAACGAAAAAGGGAGGCGCACAATTACATGTTATAGCAGTCCCATATACAAAATTTCAGTGTACTACAACTACTCGTTTTTGAATTATGCGAAATACATACATACGCACGTACACACAGACGTCACGGAAAAAAAGTCTCTTCTGAATTCCTTTTAAATCCATCTTACAATCCGTTTTGGAAAAAGAGTTCTTTATTCTGTCCATACGTACAGATGTTACATAAAAGAATCATTCAAATTCATCCGAGAGCGGTCAAAATGGCTATTTTTGTTGAAATATGATACCCGAAATTTTTCGCGATTACAATACTTTATTTACATTTAACAAGGAAGCAAAAAAATGTAGAAAACTGCTCAAATCATTCTTTTTCTGATTATTCTCGTTTTAAAAGAGAGCGAAAAGTTTGCTTAATGATCCGTGAAAATTTCAAACCTTTCCTTCTAAATTATCTTCACTATCTTATACTTCTAGATGTAGAAATTTTAAAATCAAAAACGTCAAACAGCCTAAACATTTGAGAGATTTAAAAAAAATTGCCCAAAATTAAGACATTCAGTTAAAATTTCATATAAGTTTCATTTAAAAGCTATTTTTCCGCTTTATTCCAAGGTAAAAGCAGCAACAACTACTAAAAACTAAATGCTTGCTTTTTTTTTTGTTAAACGAAGATATGCACAAAGCATTGTTTAGATATTTAAATCAAAAATCTAAATCGAATTATGAAAAAATTGTTTTACCATACTGCATTGTGATCGACCAACAGTGTGTGAACAAAATCGGAACTTCGTAGCTTATCAGGTTAAAAATCGATGACAAAAGTCCAACCATAGAGAAACACCATTAGTTAAATAAAAACTTATAAAAAGGTTTCGTTTGATTTAATTGGTTACGGTAAAACATGCTAGTGCTTTCTACCTGAGGAGAAGGATGCATTCGTAGTGTAAATCCTAAAGGAAACTGGTTAGTATTCTATTTACATATATGGAAAGCCACGAAAACGCCGGAAGGCCTTCTTAATGGTGCCGCAAACTAATACAAGTCGGTCGCTGATCGGAAACACAGAAATCTCCATAAAAACATTGCGCCATAAGGGAGAGTTCACAAGCTGATCAGCTTCTCCCATGAAATATCGTCAGCACCCTTAAGTAAATGTTGTAAGACATAAGACTCACGTTGGGAAACACTGGGATAGAGAAACTAAACAAAGTCCAAAGCAATTGTTTTCCTGAATTTAAAACCTCTTTAATTAACTTATTTCTCTGTTGCTTTGGTCTTAAACTTGCACGTAATTTTTTACCCCATAGTGTGGATATTTTTTCTCAAATCTTCGTTTAACGGAAAATTAATTAATCAATCACCAGAATATTTTAAGGCCATCGGATAGAGCGATAAATGGTAGCCTCAAATCGCTGGTTTTAGAATTTTCTACTCTAATTTGACGGCTTTCCAGAAATTGCTGAATATTTTTAAATATCATGCTGTGGCTAGCAATAATGATTTTTCCTCACGAATCCTTGTTCAACATCAAACTAATTAATCACTTTAGAATTTTACGCCATCGGACACAGACAGAAATGGTCATCTAAAACTATCGTTTAAAAAAAAAAGTGTATCCTAATATGACGGCTTTTAGGAAATTTCTTAATATTTGAAAGTATTAGCTGTTTCTTCCTCACAAATCCTTATTCAACATCAGACTAATTAATCACCGCAGAATTTTATGCAACCGAACAGAGCCAGAATCGTTGCCCAAAATTGATGTTTTCTTAAATTTCTACCCTAATTTTACAGGTTTTCGGAAAAAGCTGGATGTTTTTAGATGCCGTTGCTAACAATGAAAAAAAATTTTTTTAATAAATGTTTAAAACCTTTTTTTCAGTGATTCCACGACTTTAAATAATAATAAGATCGGATTTTTAAACCGAACAGAAATTCAAATGTATTAAATATAGCCTTAATAAATTAAGAATTTTTCTACGTTCAAAGGCAGTTAATTTTTTTCTTTATTATTTAGCCCGTATTCCGTGGGGTGAATATTTTAAAATAGAACATATAAAAAAGCATTTTAAATTACACTGTTTTAATAAAATGCAATAAAAATTTTAAAAAAACTTTTCGTTACAATACAGTTTTTTTGTCCTTTTTCGCAGACCATTCCGAGATGAAATTATTCTCCTTGCAATTTATTGAAATGAAGTAAAAATTAGGCTCTTCTTTGACAGCTAAAAACTCATCTTTGACAGCATTAATAAATTTTATTCACATTTTCGATATCAAAAACGCATAAATACTCCATTGTAAGCACAATTATTTCATATTAAACAGTATTAAAAATATAAATTTTAGAGTAGCTTGTTTTCGGACACTTAACGTTTTCCAGATTAAACTCTTCCAAATGTCAGTTACTAAAAATACTGCAAAATAAGTTCATCTTTTTCAACATGTACTATTGATCATCTTTTTCAGAACCTGTTAGTTTTGGAAGAAAAATATTTAAAGCATTTCTGGTTAAAAAATACTTGTTCAAAAAGTTCTGAAAATGAACTCAGTATTCGGACACTTTGAACAAGCAGGTTATATTTAACAATAACGCAAAAATAAGGGAATATTCATCCTTTTTCTTTCACATTTGTTAGCTAAAATGATCTTTTTCATGCATTATGGCATGCATTCAGCTAGCTTTTTTCCGCGTAAGAATGCTCTCTTTTGTACTAATCTCTGTAAAAACTGCTTTTAGTAAAGCTTTCGAAGTAATGTCATTTTTCCCAGTTCTTTCTTCAATTCACTGTATGTATGTTGGGTAGGATTTAAATTCGAAGAATTTGAAGGAGTTTCGACAACTTCAGGACACTTGTATAATAACCACAAGGAAAAACTTAGAGCTGTCTGTTTAGTATCATTATCCTGATGAAACTTGAATGTACACTGAGGGGGGGAAGGCAGTTCTATATCTCCTGTTCTACTGAGGTGATTGACAAAATTCAAATTTTGTTTTTCATATTTCTAAAGCGCGACTTGGGATACATATTAGATTTATATATAGAACTGCCCTAGCATAGGTATTTTGATACAAAATCGGACTTTGTCTGAAACAGCATACCAAAGGTTTTCCATATTTCGATTCTACGATTCAAATTATGCCTAGATATTAAATTTTGTAATTTTTTGGTGAGAAATTTATGGGGAAATTAAAAAATTTATTTTAGCGCATTTTTTTCAGTTTGTGCCAAGAATAATTCACTTGACGCCCTTCTTAATTTATAGCAACCAATTTTCCTTTCCTTTTATTCATTGTTCACGAGCGGAAAAAAGTCATTGTTCATACTCTCAGATAATTTTAACAGAGTGCGTAAACCACATTTTTGTTATTATCCTTATGATAAATACGCCAAATTTCAAAACGCGTCGAAATGTAAATTCACGTATATATCTTAGGAACTTTTGAACCCCCATGGTCTATGGCGGCTCAACCAAGCCTGTTACTTCTGAGTAAAAGATCTAGACCTATCCAAACGGCCATGGCCAGATTCAGAAGCGAACGTGTTCGATGCATGAAATTCAAAGAGGGTGAAAATACCTTCCCCTCGTGTGCCCGTTCCCTCCCTGCCTCTCCCGCTCACCTACTGAATTGTATAGGTGTCTCCCTGAGACAGCTGAGCAGGACAACGTCAGCGATTTACTTATGCGGCAAGGTCTCTTGGACTTGGTGTAGGCTTATCTGCCCCAAGAGGAATTGAAACAACAACAACAACTTTTGAATAAAAAATCTCTTATTTTCTGCAGGTATGCTTAGAAGTACATATACTTTAAGATGACGGCAAACATTTTGTAGGTTATAAATCGAAATTATTTCGAAAAATTAATAAAAATTGTTTAAAAGAACAACTTCAAAAATAAATCATAAAAAATGGTTGACTTTTTTTATTTGAAATGAACTTAAATTTCGAAATATGAAGGGAAGAATTAAATAGGTTTAATAAGAAAAAAGAAATATTAGTAAATATATATCAAATTCAATTAACACTGAGGAGCTAAAATTTTGAGAGCTAATTTTTTAAAAACTACTCGCGCAATTTTTACAAAACTTGGCAGTTTGGCATAATTTGAGTTGTAAAATGGAGACATGGAAAATAATTGGCATGTCATTTCAGAAAAAGTCCGATTTTTTGTCAAAATACCTATGTTAGAACAATGCTATATATTGTAATATTATAAGATTCTCGTTTCACAACATTATTTGGTGAATCCGTGAATAAAATAAAATTATTAAGTTAAAACTTAATTAACTAGCAAGTAAGCATTTCTTTGTGATCGTACTTATTTGTAGACATCGCGTTGTGAGTAATGTCTTTCCGGGACCGAGCTGTGAAAAAATCGGACAAAAGAAAATTAAATGTACTTAACTAAAACATACATATAATAAATTCAAATTAATATCATGTTTATTAAGTCTTCTCATGTCAAAAAGAATTTTCACATTATTATTTCTCAAGAAGATTATCTATTATACTATCATATTAAGTTAATTATATTTTTGGCACCAAATTACAAATATGACATACTTAGATACTATTTTAAAACAAGTTATTAATACTACTAAAGAAGGAAACAGGTACGATTCCTCTTTTGCTTTAAACATTAATTTAACACCTGGACGATAAATTATTTCATAAAAATTTAACATATTAATCATGAGGAGCTTTCAGCCAGAATTTACGTAACTTACAAGGATAAGGAAATAGGCGAAAATTCCATAGTGTAATAATTAAAGTCTGCCCGGCATAGGTCTTTTCAAAATTACTGAAGGAAGACTTAACTGTTTGCGACTTTTTCCATTCTTCGGTGCCCCACTGGAAGTGTATAGTTAGGCCAGGTCGACAATTCAGTTCGGAGAGCTACCAAAATCCCTGTGTCATGAAGAAGAAAAATCACAGAAGTTCGCAGAGAAGAAACACCATAAGTCGGCTAATTTATTAGGATGCAACTGGCGGCCCCCTCGTCATAGCTAGCAAGTTGGTTAAGATTGTCCTGGGTTCGTTGGAGCTTATGCAGACTCATTTCTATTCCAACCGCAATAGAAAAATTCAGACCTCGTTCAAACGGGAAATCAGCCGACGACAACTCGAACTGCCCATTGACGTAACAGGAACAGAACCTAAAGGCTCATCGATTGACGATTAAAAAAATGCAGAAGACGAAGGAGAAGAACCCTTCACGACAGGGCAACACATCCATCCTGAAGTAAAGTCTACAGTGTAGGATATTCTTCGAACTCTGCAACATTTTTAGGATAGCATCAGAATATTATTTATTTTCTTTATTTCAAGTGGAAAACCAAGCAGGGAGCATAGTTGCCCCCGCCTTCTTAGCCTTCGCAGCTCACCTTCTAGGCAACCGTCACTTATCACGACCACAGCAAAAGTCTTTCCTCCACAAGCAGGAGAAACGTTTCTACGCAGCAAAGTAGCAACAAGCAAAATAACTAACCTTCTTTAAAAATCATGCCTTCCCTCATTAATCCGCTAATTCAATTCCGATCGAGAGGGAGCATAAATGCTCCCCGCCTTAACAACTGCCAGAAGAAAAACTACTCCATCTCAAGACGTCAAGCATAAAACCTGTCTCGTACTCAAAAGAATTATCTTTCCCATCACAAAAAGACACAGGTTACCACAAAACTAGATTTTCGCCCCTTATTAGAGGCCAATTTCCATTTTTTCCATCCAAATGACTAAAACATATGTACTGCACATGCGCCACTTCTCTAAAGCGGCCAAACGACAGGACCCTTAGATCGCCAATTAAACGACCTCCACTGTAGATGAAATCACCCCTTCGATCCCTCGTCACGTACTTCCTGTACGTGAATTAACTAAAGAGCAACCAAAACAAAGCAATTTCTTTCTAGAAACTTATTCCATATTATTCCATAAACTCCTTATTATTTTTTGTAATCCTAGAAGCAGTGAAACGTTCCCAAATCATTACATCGCCCCGTCCAAGAGTACACAATTTGATTTTTGGATTCAATTCTTTATTTAGCTTTTCTGACACAGTAATCCGGCCATCGGACCTAAATGTATTAAACTGTCATTCGCTTACAAGTATAATATTGTCTTAATTGGATAAATCTTTGCTTACAATACATTTTGCGAACGACAGGCGCATTATCCTTTTTTTCTTGCTGTCGAAGTATTTTCTTCTTGCTGAGTGCCTATTGTATCCATGGGCTCTAATAATACTTCGAGCAGTTTCACGGTTAACTTTTATTGGAAACGGTTCTTTTGATATTGCTATAAGTTTCACAGCATTAATATTTGGATTTTGTTAATTTTCTATGGGACAAATCACTGACCCATTCGTATTTGCTTGGAATGTCGCTCAGACTTCAGTGCATTTTGAACAGTTCACCGCAATTTCCATAATTAACATAAAAAATTATTGAACGCTTTACATCAAGGATTATTTAGACATTTGAAATATTACTATCTTAGTTATTCTTCTCGCACGCATTCAACCCACTCCTCTCACCAAAAATTGTTGCGTGCTTACGGGTTCATAATGCTATGAATGCATCGGTATACAAACCGATGAAAGCTTGCTGAAATTTATTTTTCACAAACAAACACTTTACAGATCTGAAACGTTTCACCCAAAAGTATTCGTAGCTCGGTATGACACAGCACAATCAGTAGTTTCCACTTCAAACTACTAAGAACATGGGAAAAAAGGCACTACAAAATGCCTCAAACAAAGAACCTCTATGTAAAGAAGGAAAGGCTCCATAGACGTAATGTAAACCACTTTGTCTGCAACGCCGCTACAAAGAAAAGGGACCATTCGCCAAGGGATTTGGCGACGGAATCTGTTGGCGAGAATTTCCCCTCTGTGATGTGCCGGTCCTTTGGTACTTAGCCGACATTTTCCCCCTCCGCGACGTGTAAAGGAAATTGCGGAACACGGGTTAAGATGAATCGTTCTTTGACTTGTCGCGATAATTTAAACTCGGAAATGATGAAATATTAGGTAAAGTTTCACTTTCACTGGCTGTTGAACTTCCATTGTCCATATCGCTACTTGAAACCAAAGAACCTATTCTTTAAGACAACAATAACACGCCGAACGAAACTAATTCAGAAGTCAAAACAACAAAAATCAGCGTAAATTCTCAATATTTTCACAGGCTGCCAAAATTATTCAAAAAACATCTTCCATTGGAGAACTGGATTTTCTAGAGGCATTTCACATTCAAAAAAATCTTTCTGTTCTAGTTAACGATCCTAATTCCAATCCAATTTTGCCTTCGGCCTTTAAAGAAATTATGTTTTAGCTCTGGTTTCACCAACAGATGGCGCCACGTGCTTATTCTTGTCCAGGCTTTCTTATCTTATCTAATCATTATTTCCGATCTTCTTCATTTACGGTTTCGCAGCTGAGGATGATGGTTCGGTAAAAACCATCGAAACTAGTCCTGTGAAAATATTGAGAATTTACGCTCATTTTTGTTGTTTTGACTTCTGAACCTATTCTTTGTTTAAAATCTTGCTAAACATAACGGTCGAACCTGTCCAAACCTGACATTCAGCTTCGAGCTTTGGCGACAGATATTTCACGCATGCGCAGTTGTTTCCCTTTTCGTTGGAAAGGAGCCACTTCTGCTTCTGCGAAGTTTTCCTTCTTAACAGTATATATTCTTTGCCTCAAATGCGTAAGCTTACGCAGTCATCTCTCAATACTCTGAGCTAAACTCTGAATTCAACTGAAATTGATGCTCTCTCGGGTCTTGTATAATTTTCCCCCGGCCGCCGAGAAATTTCCAGTAACTTCGATTTCTCGAAATTCCTAGAAGGCATACATAGTTACAGTTACAGCTACATAGGGATCGAATTAACATGTCTTCAAATGATCACCAGTTTGGGCGAAGTTTGGCAATTTCTTGCCAAATTGGACGATAAGAATTAGTTGCCAAAAACAACTGCCAGCTTGGGGCTATCTCACCAAACTATTTACTTCAATGTTAAATAGACTTACTTCCGTAACCTAGTTTTTCCAACAATGTTTCGAACTCTGATGTCTTTCATGTTATATTATACAAAATATACTACAATTTATGCATAATTTCACTAAAATTGGTACATACAAAATAATATAAAAAGTACAATTATTAATACAAAATTCGTATCAATATTAAAAATGATAAATAGTTAATTTTCTAACAGAATTTGTGAGTTCGTAGCGTTCTACCATGTTCATTTCAGATATGAAACTCTTAATATATTTTGCTGAACAGGTAATAATTTTCAAATGCAGACGATAGTTCTTGAGAGGAATTTTCACTTTAAACAAAAATTTATGAGAAAAACCTTCATCTGTTTTAATATCTCGAGAAAAGTTTCGAGTGTGCGAATTTTTATGTGAGTTACTAGTTAATACTTATTAAACAAATTATTTTATTACAAGAGCTACAAGCATGTCTTAAAATGGAGGAAAAATAATTTATTCGAAAAGTTTTTTGAGTCTATGTTTCAATATTTATAACAAGATCTACACAAATAAATTTCAAACGTACAAGTGTCCGAAACCAATGTGAGCCACTCTATGTCTCAAGTTTAATCAGAAGACGCAGCGATGTAAAAGAAGAGTGTTTGCAAAAAGCGGTTCTTTCGAATTTAACCGCACTGCAGAAAAACGGCGTCACATACAGTCACCATATTATGAACGCACGTAATCGTTCACCCGAACGAAGCCCGAGTTCAGAATTTCGAATTTATTTTTTATTGTTTTCATAGTTTACGCGAATTTAAGGAACTTTTATTTAAAAACTCAGCTACATAAAAGCTTTGTGCTGCCACTGGGCGCACAATCGCGCAATTCGCGGAATTTGCTGATTAAATATTTATGTTTCATATTTAATCAGCAAATTCCGCGATTACAAGATATATGTGTTTCAACTAGTCGAAACACGAATTTAATCAACAATTTCAGCGATATGAAAGAAATATGTTGCCAGCATGCGAATTAAAGTATTTTTTATCTTCCACACGGCTGTGTGGTGTCATTCAGCAAAGCGTAAGTTTGCATTTAATTTTGCCTTCATATGTATTTTGTTATTAATTAACAAACTATAACGTTTAAAGACCATAAACTCAGATTCATTTTAATTATTATTAATTACTAGCAGGGCCCATGAAATGGTATTTGTTTGATTAATTAAAGTAACTACATATTTTTTACTTTTTTATAATAACTATTTTAGGCAGCTTGCCCCTCAGGTACTATAGCGGACACTGATGACGAACCTATGACATGCATAGCACAAGTGGCACGTAAACCTTTTTGAGTGACACGAATCGCGTATTTCGAGAGCAGTCGACGAAGACAAAAAATTGCATAATACAAGAAATATTTGTCTACTTCAACGACCTCGTCATTGTCAACATGTGACTATGGACAACACGACCCTGTTTACCAATTATTACTGTCTAAAGGCAATCTTGTTAAATATGTTAATGAAAGTCTAGATGTAATCATTCGAATGTAAAAGTCCATTATAGAACATGTCGGGCATGTAGCTTTTGTACATAGTGTATATATTTTATCGTGTATATGTAATTTTCTTTGTATTATTTTAAATACAGGACGTATGTCCATAGCTGTCGATTGCTAGCGCAACGACCGGAGTGATTCGATCACACCTATAGTGCCTATGGCGGAGCAGGTTAAGGATAATAATTATCTCGGGTGCAATCGAGAGTATTCTTGGCCGACGGATCACACGAATGGCAAAAAGATAATTTTATGTGACACGCACCAGTTAATTTAGTGTTTCGTGTTTTTCCGAGTTTGGACTCGCAAAGCTCAAAAGTTCATCATGACTGATATAGAGAGTTAAAAAAAAAGATGGTGTCAGGTTTCATTTCCTTTCAATTGATCTTATACAATCACCCGGCAACACAGCGAATCCGATTTATAACTTACTCTCTGAAAAAACAAAGGAACGTTTAGGTTCCAACAAATTTCCTGTGGACATAGTGTTATTTCAAATGGCTATAGCAAGCTGCCAAATAACGAACTTTGTGGATATCTCTATAGCAGTCAAATGTTTTGTATTGTTTTGTATTTTTCAAATCGTTTTCTCCAGAATTTTTGCACCTTTGAAAAATTACATACCCATAAATTAATTCTGTTTACGGTATTAAAGTAACGCAAAATGCCTTCACGTTTCTGTTCTTCCATTTCCATACCTCTCTGTATTCAAAACAAAACAAAAAAAAAAAGGCTACGCGATGTAAGTGTAGTATTTAATTCCTGGAAAACCAGGACATACAATATACATGCCTTAGAAGATCTTGCTTTGTCACGCATGAAGCTAAAAATTGAACCATAAAGACAAAGAACTTGAATCGGTCTTTTTTATTCCATTCGAGGTCTTCCGTTGAACTGCCAAATAGCACTCTATTCAAAGCTGATGCTTATAATCATCGTAATTGTTAATTGCTCAGTTTAAATGAAAATGTGTTATTAGATGTACGGGTATAATCCATGACTTCTATGTTAACTAACGTTTCGTGTCACATTATTAAAGTACGGCGAAACTGAAAAGGAACGAAAGTTATTAATAATATTCTTTGGGAGACGTGACACTGCAAATCATTTTTTCCAGGCGACTCATCAATCTATTTATATGCTATTTGTGAGAAGATCCATTTTTTTTTCAAATCACATCCGAAATAGCCAGCCAACGAATATAGATAAATTTTCAGTCCCTTGAAGTTTGTTTCAGTGTGCTACGACTGTAAGTGGTTTTTCGAAGCAAAATGCATGAAGAGCAACTAAGACTTCGCAACTACACACGACAAGTCTCTTCCAGTTTGGTAGTTGCACATGCTAATCAGAGTTCACAACACTTCAGACTAAGTTCTTCTGAAAAAACTGTTAGGTTCATCAAAGCAAGAAACTTGAAAACTCAACTATGACTTCTCAAGAACTACAAGCAGGTATATCATTGAATTCGTTAGTTGGACAAGCTAGTCACAAATTTCATCACACTTTAGTTTAGGCTTTTTTGGAAAGACGGTTAGGTTTTTACAAGCAAGATATTTCAAACCTTAACTGTGACCTTGCAAGAATTCGAATCACGTATCTTCCAGTTCCGTAGTTGCTCATGTTAACTACGAGTTCACCATACTTTTGTTTGGGCGCCACATAAAAGACTGTTAGGTTCTTGAAAGCAAGGTACTTAAGCACGTAATTGTGACTTCGCAAAGATTCAAGTAACGGATCTTACAATTCGACAGCTGGATGTGTTGATCACTTGTTTCACCACACTTCATTTTTTGCGCCACAGAAAATATTGCTAGATCCTTTAACGCAAGAAACTTGAAAGCATGGCTTCGAATCATGCATCTTTACTTCGGCAATTCGACATGACTTCCATAGTAATGTAGTTTGGGTTAGGGTCTTCGAAGTCAAATACTTGAAAAAGTAAGTATGACCTCCCAAGCATTCAAACAACGCATCTTGCAGTTCAATAGTAGAACGCGCTTATTTACGAGTTTCGCTGCATTTTCGTTTAAGTGCCGCTCAATCTTGAGTTCTAAGCCTCTACAAGACAAATAAAAACTATCAAGCGAAATTATTAGTCAGATATATGTAATCTATTATTTTACGAGGAATTGCAAATTCCTATGAAAACAGCGAAGGAAATATTTCTCCGAATTTATTGCAGTCATCATTTGTAGTCATTTCTCAAGGAAATGAAGCCTGCTCAGATTTACAATTAATAGCTCTCGATATCGGAATAATGCACTTAACGTTTTTCATACCAATTACATTTCCATCAGATATAAAACAAAACATGCAAATTTTACCATTATATAATATTTAAATAAAGTTACAGATCCATCTACTGAGGATTTCAGAAATGACGTAAATTCCTAATTTTTTTGTCTTGTTGAACCGAATGAATCTTTTAAGTTATTATAATAATTCATTAGTTAATATCATATTGTATCAAATTCCTAAAGTTTACACAAAGTAACAACAAATTCTCATTTCAGCGAGTAGCTTAAAGGATTGCTCAACTTTTATTTAACTTGAACATATTTCCTTAATTAATGGTTCTATTTAAATATTTATTACGCAATTATTAGTCCAAAGGGATTTAGTCCCGAAGGACTATTACTTTCGTTTTGCGATTTTTCACTTTTCAAATTGTTGCCACTAAATGTTATCGCTCTGCATTAAATTTAAAGGAATGAAAAATCTGCATAAATGTATGCATGTTTTTTTTTTTTTTTTTTTTACGTAGCTTTCTTTTCAAAAATCGTCTGCGTGTGTTGCACGGGAAAATAAAAGGAATTCTAATTACAGTTCTAAATAAATGTGAAATTCGTAACAATATTCTCTAAAACTTTAACGAATTTTTCATTAAAAAACTCAAAGATTTCAAAGCCAGCAATACCAACGTTGTACAGAAAAACATTTTTATCTCCAGCGCGTGAGAGCGTGTACTGAAATTTCTAAAGATATGCTCAATTTAAAATTATTTTGCGATATTGCTGTTGAACTGAATTTTATGGTTTAAGTGCGAAGAACATGGTATTTAATAAATAAAGGTAACACACAAAATGTTAAATAAACGCCCCTTTGGACGTAATTAAAATCTGAAACCTTTCAGATTTTTATTTATTTATTCTAGCTATGTGCTCTTAAAATTGATAAAAATCACGATTAAAATCCAACAAATGAAACGTAAGTAATGTATAAATGTGCACTAATGTGTCTTATGTATGTAAGCATATATATATTTGATTTTAAAAAATATTCTCTATTTGTAAAAAGTAAATATAAATTTAAAATTGCAAAAATTAAATAATTATTCCTGCGAAACAATTTACAATATCATTTAAATTCTAAGAGCATAGTTAAATTAAGTGTACGTATTTAAAACCATGATTAGAATAAAAAATGAAAATACATAATTCCTAAAAATTAATCTCAATAATTTTTAAAATCTAAGACAAATTAACATAAGTGAATAATTGTTGAGCATTAGAAACTCTTGCCTATTGAAAACTTCCCACCCCCACGAATTATGCATGTAAACCTAAAAACTATATACAATATATCAAAATATAAAAATAATACTAAAAAGATAGTAAATAGCAAGTTCTAATTTAACTTACCTAGAACTACACATTTGAATTCCTGTGAGTGGACTAGCATTTGCTAAACTAAGTGAGGTTGAGTAGTCTGTTGCTGCTAAATAAAAGCAGAGGGAGCTAATTCAATGTAAAGCTAAGTGTTAAGCTGCTACCTACTAGAGTTATTGTGAAAAACCTATTCTGTAAATTTTAAGTAATGTAAAATATAAAATTCTGTTTTGTGTGCAAAAATGTTGCTAACTTAAAGGCAATGTAAAAATGTGTAAAATGGTAAAAAAAAAATGTAAACTGCTGTTGCTAACTGATAAGGATGTAAAAATGTTTTAGAAACTTTTTTAAGTAAAATTAACAGTTCGAAAAAACATTTAAATAGAATTAATTAATTTGAATTAAATAAATTTAATTTTAAATTAAAAAGTTTGTACAAGTTCAACCAAAACTTTAACTAAATACTGGCCAAAGTTGAAGCAAATAGAAAAAAGAGATGAAAATCTTCATTCAATTCGGGCTATAATTGAGACTTTTGAAAAGATGGCCCTTCAATAGTAAAAGGAAAGAATCCAGTATAGAAAAAAATTATACAAATAATTAATTAATAAATATTTACAAATATACTCTCTTAACTCTTTAAAATCCTCCATTACCCTCCAGTTAAGGTTTAAGGTAATATTATCGTAACATAAAGGGCCAAAAAATTAAAAAGAAAAGTTAATGCCTGCCTTTTTAATATAGAAATTAGTAAATTGTGTTGGGACCTGGTTATTAACTTGAACATTAATTAGTTTTATTATTCCTTCCTTTAAATCTTCTATTTCAGTACATATATTTTTATTCTAATTATTTGGCTATAAAAAGTGTTACTTATTACCTTTTTAGAGATATTAGAGTTCCAATTAATTACACTGGTTATGATAAATTAAAGAAAAATCACAAAAATAGCGATAATTCCCTCAAAAATAAACCAAACCGTGTACCAGTACATAAACCGTGTACTTGGCAACATACTTGGTGTACCGTGTACTTGGCAACAACCGTATACTTGGTAAAATAAACCGTGTCTTGGCAACATATAATGTTGCCAAGTAAGAGTAGCTGAGTAAAACTGCAATATGCAAATTAGTGGCGCAGCACTCGGAATATGTCATCTGCTAGGAGCATAAAAGTCCATGTTTGACAGCAAGCCCACATATTTCACTGTGATAGTGACATCAGAAATCTGAGATAGCCAATTCGTAACAATGACTTCCAGGCATCTTTTGCCTGCAGAAATACGATGGAGAGCCATTGGGAGACTAGAGGCAGGACAAAGTCGAACAGAAGTGGCCAGATGGCCAAATGTGAGTACTTCTATGGTTCATGGTTTCTATGGTTTCAAACCACAGTTCCGGCATGTAGAAGGTTCAGCCAAGGATGGCCAACTGCTACGACGAGCGCCGATGACCGATATTTAACATTATGTGCACGCAGAAAGAGAACCGTTACTCCGACCCTTCTTAGATCCTCCCTTGCTACAGCCACCGGAAGGTTGGTGTCAACGTCAACTGTGCGTAAAAGGCTTCACGCAGGTGGTCTGTATGCGAGGCGACCAACAATTGCATGCCGCTCACGTCACGCCATAGGAGGGACCGTTTGCAGTGGGCACGACAACATGTCCACTGGACGCCTGATCAATGGAGGGCTGTTCACTTTACGAATGACTCCAGGTTTAGTCTAGAAAGCAACAGTAGGCGTTATTTGATATAGAGACAACCTGGAACTTGTTATCATCCGTCAAAAATCCGTGAAAGAGATGCATACGGAAGACGCAGTGTCTGTGTTTGGGGTGGCATCTCTTTGGGTGAACGCACAGACCTCCATATCTTTCCAAGGGGAACCGTGAATGCTCAGGTTTATAGAGATGACATCCTTGATGCTTATGTGCGCCCATATGCCGGGGCAATAGGTGAGGCTTTCCTAATACAGGACGACAACGCAAGACCACACAGGGCTCGCATCGTAGATGATTATCTTCAACAAGAAATAATTATGCGCATGGAGTGGCCAGCTCGATCTCCGGACTTGAATCCTATCGAGCACGTTTGGGATGCTTTAAGGAGACGTTTAGCTGCACTCAATCCACCCCCTCAGACCCTTGCCGCGCTTGCAATTGCTTTGCAAGAGCAATGGCTCTTGCTTCCTATGGAACTGATAGACCACATAATTGAAAGCATCACACATCGCTGTATGTGCTGTATTGCTTATAGAGGCGATCATATTCCATAGTAGTGTAAATGAGAGTTCTGCATCAACAGGTCAGGAGGCGGGGCCAATGATGTCACAAGTGCAACGCGCAACGTCATCGATGACATCACACCAGGGGCGGGGCGTAGACAATGACATCACGAGTTGAGTTGTTTTAGGCTGCTTGTTGAGTTGGAGACTTCCTGCTTTTCATTTAAATTAAATTTTTCAAAATTGGCAACAGATATCAAGTGAATATTTTCTACACCTTAATTTTGATTTTATGCTCATGGTCCAAGGTTCTGCACAAATGCTCGTTCCGGAGAATTCGCAACTAAGTCCTTCATCACCAAAACCGAGTACTTTTCTTCGTGGAATATACTGAGTCCCATTAATTTCAATACTAATATTTTTAAATCATTATTTAAAGAAAAGTACTCGGTTTTGGTGATGAAGGACTTAGTTACGAATTCTCCAGAACGAGCATTCGTGCAGAACCTTGGACTCAAGCTCTTCTAAATATAAAAGATGATGTTGGAAAGGTAACTGGCAAAAAATATAATTTTGGTTTATTGAACTATTATTCTGACGAAGTTGCTAAAATTTCAATGCATAAAGACAATGAAACTTATCTCGAACCTGAAAGTGATATACCTATCATCAGTTTGGGTGCAAAACGTCAAATGGTATTTTCTAGACTAAATTTCACATCTCGAAACGTGGATTTAACTCATGGATCTCTCATTGTGATGAAACCACCAACGAATCAATTTTGAATGCACGGAATACCCTCTCAACCTGACGTTAAAAATCCTAGAATTAGTGTCGCATTCCTTAACATAAAAATTTCGAAAATTAAAAAACGACGCTCGGAAGATAATGAGGATGAACTTCCAGAAGATGACTGGCTAGTGCGCTATATGAAATCTGCCCCTGAAAATATCTTCATGCCAAATAATCTAGAAAAGAAGAAAGAAAATTCGAAGTTGATTGCACAGTGGACTCTTGGTTGTGGATATTTTGTATCCATAAATCAGTTTGAAAACCGAATAAACATTCATGTTCGTGAATGTGTGCAACAAAGTAAAACATTGTATCCTACTACGCGTGGTATTGTTATAACCCCTGCAACGTGGCAAGAATTTTCTTCAAAAATATATGAATTTAATCTTGCCTATACGAGTGGCCGTCTCATTTGTAATAATGAGTTGATAGTTTTCAAAAAAAAAAGATGAGAGTATTTTTCAACAAGATTTTAAACAAGATAAAAATTCTTTTAAACTAAAACCTACCTACTTAAAATTAGACTATGATATTTTTAAAAAATTGAAAGAAATTATTCCTGATGTACTTAATGCTTTATATAAAAGTATTTTTGAGATTATTTTACCGTTGCAAATCAAATGTAAAAACAATTGTTCGGATGAAACAAGTGATGATGATGATGATGAACTCTTTAAAGAACTCATAAATTCTATCAAAACTGAATTAAATTCAGTGATTAAAAAGCTATTTAAATGTGAAGGATGTATTATAGATTATCATTCACAAACAAGACATGAATGTATTATGATAAATGTTGATGACAGAATTAATTATATTTGTGAAGATGTATTTTTATATACAAACTTTAAAAATGTAATAGCATCTTTAAGCCAAAAAAACATTATTCACTTATTTCATGACATGGTTTTTGAATCTAAATATTATGAAGATTACAAAAAAGCTTTGATACAAGTACAGTTTTTTAATAGAAATTTCTGTGACGATATGCCTATTTTTTTATTTTGTTGTATTTTTTAATAGAAATATATTGAAATTTTTATTTTAATTTTAAAACAAGCATGTATATTAAATGTATGTAAATGTATGTAAATGATATCGCTCTTAACTTGATATCAATTAATGAAAGAAAAATTTAAGTATATTTTAAATATAAAACAGAAACGTGTTCTTTATAAAATAAATAAATGTGTTTAAATGGAAAAGTGTCTTCGTGAAATGAATGTATCGTTACTTTTTACAACAATTTTTTAAGCTTTATATGTTTCCAATGCAGCATATGTTTCAGGCGATTCAATCGTGTTGAAAATTCAAGAGTTTAAGAAGCATCTCTGAAATTTTACAAATTTTACATATTTACCAGGTTTCTGAAAACGAGTGATTTGAAAAGACACTTGAAATCTCCTGAAAGAATCTTCAGGTGTAGTCTATGTCATAAGAAATTTAGTGAAGTTGATAGTTTGAAAAGTCACGAAGCTTCTCGTTTGTAGTGAATAATCACAAGTTCTTTTCATGTAAAATGGATATTAAAAAAGTAAAAGTTGAAAGAAAACTAGTAAAAGTTAAATTAAACATGTAAAAGTAAGTATTAAGTAAACATGTAAAAGTTACTTTTAAGTATTAATCATGTTAAAAAAATATTTAGTGAGTTTGACAATTTAAAACAACACGAAACTTTACATGTTAGACATTGTATTGAATGTTCGAATATTTTTTCAATTAAAAAGAATTTGAAGAGACACATAAAATCCCAAGAAACTTTTTTAAATGTAGTAGCTGTCAAAAAAATTCTGATGATGAAGTTTTGAAACAGCATGATACTTCTCTTTTTAGAAATTGTATTCAAGTTCACAAATATTTAAAAGAAAAACTGATCTGTTACACCACATTCGAATGCAACATTGTTTGACACAAACCTCGCAAAAACGAAGAAACGTTGACACCGTTAATGCATGTAAGTCTGCTAAAATCACAGGTGTTAATGGTATGCTCTCAACTGAATCGATTCTCTAGAACATAGCGAATGATCAAGACGTAGATGTACTTCTTGAATACATAAAATTGCAACTAGTAAAAAAATGACTTATGATGTAGATATATATCGATGTCTGAAACGGCATTCAGTAGTTAGGTTTAAATCAGTCGTGAGTGTGAAAATGGAGAAATAAAAGAGCTTTGACGAATTTAATAAACGTCGCTCAATGTGAGTCTTGAGAAAATTTTTTCAATGCAAACTAAATACTGTAAGATGTGGACCTCTTTCTCTCAATAGTTAATTATTCAGCTTTAATAAAAGTAATATTCCTTAACTTTAAATATATATGTATGTAGTATATGTATTGAATATTGATATTACATTGATTAATATTAATAACTGATGATACTTGTATTAACATAGTGAATGCTCACTTTTATGAAGTTCTAATGATTACTTCAAATATCAATCAGAAAATTTTAAAAACAATTTATCTAATGTATGCAAATATATGACAATATCTATTTAGTTTTCATTCATATTCGGGAATGTATGAAAGTTTAAATATTTTTAAAATTTGATGTAGATTGGGGGTAAAATATCTGTGTCTTTCTTCGGTTCAATAGGTAATGTGTGTATGTTGGTAAAGGTAAGAGTTATACTGTGTAATATTCCTAAGAGTTATACTGTGTCATGCTTTCAACAATCTTTCGTTCATAATAAAATATATTAGCTAATAAGAGAATTATTGAAATTAGTAAACTAATGAAAACCAACGTTATGGAAAGAAAACTATAGAAGCATTTACATTTCCAGAAGTATATCAAAGTTCCTTTTCTTAAAAACAGCAGGTGTATCGTGGTTTCTATTTCTATTTCGTTCAAAGCTGAACTTGTAAAATAAAAATTTTCTATTAGTCTATGGTCAAATAAATTAATAGAAAATCCATATTATGGATGAAATTTATGTCTTACATTGGATTAAAAGTAATATTCTAAGTGTTTATGCGTATATAGCATAAAATTTGTTTATCTGCGTTATAAATTTAACTAAAAAGATTCTTATAACAGTATGTAGCCTTTAAATTGAGTAAAAGTGTCAAGTGTATTTTCTGATGATACTGATATACTTGCGAAAGAAGTTCTAAAAGCCCGAAATGTCAAAAGATGTTTACAAATGGGCACCCTATGTTGAGAGTGTCTTTTGTATCTCTAAATCAGCTATAGGTTAAGGGGTGTTTTGAATAGAAGAAGAAGGTAATGTTTGTGAAAAATATACTAGTTCTATTTGAAAATGACTAATAATTAAATATTCGCTTTTTGTTAATTAATGAAAATTGTAGTCTTATCAAATAGAATGTAAGTGAAAGACATCGTGGTTGGATTGTGAATTACGATGGCGTTGTATGAAATTTGAATAAACAAGTTAAGGTTATGTGCTAGAATTAAAAGAAAAAGCAATTAAGAAAAGGTATGTCAGGAATTAAAAGTCAGATATTCAAACAAAATTTAAGGAGATGTAACTGAGTAAAGCCATAGAACACTAATTCACATTTGGAAATGGTAATTTGGATACGTTACTGAAATTATAAGAATTTCTTTGTGTACCTGATGCAAAAAATTGGTAGTTTCTCTTAAACGTTTCCCATGAATGTGGACATAGATGCAATTGGTGCAGAAAAAGGTAAAATTAGCACAGTGGATCTAAAATATGAAAAAATAATGGTACGATTGGTGTAAATTAGTCCGCAATACTGAAATATGACGCAGACTAAATATCAGAAGATATAAGAAATATTTTGGTACGCGCGGATGGAACAGTGAATATAGTTGTAAAATTAGAAGTGAAAATTTTAAATACATTTATAGGCAATCGGGATATAAAACTAAACATGATGTTAGAAACTTTTGAAGACATAAATCTATAGGAGAGAGAAATACTTATATTTAGATATAATTGATATTAAATTGCAAACTTGCGAATGGAAATTTCTGAGTAAAGCTAAGTCAGTTCAAATCATGTACATAATCAATCACGTTAGGAGAATATAGTAAATATATATTAAAATGATAAGGAAATGTCTGAATGCGCAGTAAATGAAAACAATTCATATTGTTAAAATTGTGTTAATGTCTAAAATGGAATAAAATATTAGAATTATGAATGGTGAGACGTAAATAAAACAGTACGGTAAGTTAAACTAGAACTACAAATATAAACTAAGGACGGAAATCATAAACATGAGAAAAGTAATACCAGTTATACACTTAAATTTAAGAAAAAAAATATTAGACAGTGTAAGGAAGGTACAGTTAAAAAAAAGCGAAACTGCATCTAAAATTAAGTAAAGTAACAAGAAAAATAGCTTGTATGGGAAGTTCGTAAAACATAACATGTAAGTTAAAATTCAGAGTTAAGTGAAAATTAGGAAAGGCATGAAAAAAAATTAATCTGGAAAATTTAAATGAAAATATTACAAATTGGAAATCTCAAGTATTAAAAACTATGGCAGCAAATAAATATGCTATTATAAACAGAAAATATAATAAATAATTTAAAATTAAAAGTTCAGGGAAAACTAGAAATAATAAAAGTATCAGAATAAAATTAAGTAGAATAATAAAATAAAAGAAATTATTATATAATTTCATTTCCATGGTATGATGAACTGTCATTAGATGGAAATCCTTTTTTATATTTTTTCCTCTTATATTGTTTTCAGAGACGCGCATTGAATGGTATGAACGACAGACTTTAAAAATACATTTCTAAAATATACAGTTCGCTTTTTCGTCCACAGAGGGCAGCATGAGCATAAACTAAAAATTAAGATGTAGAAAATATTCACTTGATATCTGTTGCCAATTTTGAAAAATTAAATTTAAATAAAAAGTAGGAAGTCTCCAACTCAACAAGCAGCCTAAAAACAACTCATCTCGTGGTGTCATTGTCTACGCCCCGCCCTTGGTGTGATGTCATCGATGACGTTACGCGTTGCACCTGTGACGTCATTGGCACCGCCTCCTGACTCGCTGCCCCGCTGATGCAGAACTCTCATTTTTACACTACTTTCCATATTGAAGGTAGTTTTCCTGTAGCAAACTGACACCTTCGATTTGCTCCTTTTATACATGTGCTTATTTCTATACTATGATAATCGTCTGGTAATTTCGTTTTATGTTATTTGATACCTTACTATGTGTTGTATGTTGTGGGTAAGTTTCATAAAATTCTACATGTATCTTTTTCAGTAATCGTGGTTTTTGTGATTTTTCCTTAATTTATGATAACCAGTGTAGTTTAATAGTTTCAAACTGGAATGCCCTCCTTTTATCATATAATTTAATTTTGCTGTGTTTATTTATGAGCAGGTTTACACACACTCCTCACGAGTGTGTTTTACACACACTGGTGAGCAAAATTAAGAGAATTTGCACATTATGTCGAATTTCTGAAAATCTAATGCAGTGATTTTAATGAAATGGGATTGGAGCATTTCCCCGTGGCCGTTTCGCCATCGGGACCTTTTGCCGTCAATATACATTATTATTTACATGACTGTATTATATCTTGCCGTATTATATTAAGTTGATTTAACTTAATAACTCTGTTTACCTATTGTATATTTAAGAGATATTTTTCTTTATGCTTATAGTATATCTTGCTATATTATATTATTAAGTTTATTTAATTTAAGAATTTTGTTTATCTAGTGTATACCTCTAGCTGACTTAAATTTTAAAAGAAAAAAACTTTTGCAATTAAACACTTCTTCTAGAATTACAAACTATTACCTAGAATTAAGACTTTTTTTCGGGAAACAATTTATTTGGAAGCGTTTTGTCAGTGTGATAACTAGGTGTATTGTATGCATATAATAGTGAACGAGCCGATTGAAATTTGAAGAAATTTTGACGAATTATGTAAATATTGTATGTGTATAATTTTAAAATCTCTAATATACCTTCTGTTACATTAGAGGTTTCGCTCCAGTTCTCTTTGATATTGACATAATTTTCTGACTTGCTAGGTGTAATTTCTTTATATCTCATATTTGTAAATAGCTATATGTATTATAAGCAACATTTATTACGTATATAAAAGATAAACAGAATTATTAAACTAAATAAATTTAAAGCGAATATAATACGGCAAGATATAATACAGTAATGTAAAAAAAAATGTCTTGACGGCGAAACGTCCCGACGGCAAAAAGTCCTAGACCAGATGAAATTTCGTATGAATATGCATTTATAACAATGAAATAGATGTACTCTTTAAAAGTCATTTCATGTACTCATGATTATCAGTAAAGCTTGTAGCTATGATATGTCCAAACTCCACGTTCTCGTATCGAACTAAAGATGCGGCTAATATGGAGTATGGTCTCCTTCACAGCCAGATAGGTTGCCCAGCGTGACGGCATACTGGACAAGAGGCAGTCGATCCCATTTCTGCAGCAAAGCTGTTTTCAACACCGGCGTGATTGTCGACGTGGAATGGAGAGATGAATTTGCACTTCCAAGATCGTCCCAGGCATGCTGTTATAGCATTAATTTCAGGAGATCTGACTGGTCAATCCATACGGCGAATGTCCTCATTTTCCAGGTAATTGTCGATCACTTGAGCCCTCAATAGATGGATGTTGGTGTCCATTAACAGGAATCCAGAACCAATTCCTCCCCTGAAAAGTCAAACATGGGACTCTAAGATCTCCTCCCTGTACCTCATAGTAGTCAGAGAGCCTTTTTGAACACATGCAGGGGTGCCCAGGTCGAATCTCGATTCATCTGCAAAAAGCACGCTGCTCCACTGAAGCATGGTCCAAAGCGCATGTCGCCCGCACTATGTTAAACACGCTGTCTTCTGTGCTGCAGCGAGCGCGACTCAAACGGCTCGTATTTTGGTATACAGTCTATCTCATGAAGCTTTTGGGCAACTGTAGACCGTGAAACTCAGGTTTCAGTGGCAGCATATCGCTCACGTAAGAGCAGCGAAGAGAACATAAGAGCTTTAGGAGTTCTGTGTCAGCGCACTGAAAGTGCACATAACAATCCTTGTTCTTGTGAATCCAGGTCTAGGTTTTCTCAAAATGGATCTAGCGTCCTAAAACTGTGTTATAGATGAGGATGGGCCTTACATTGAGCTCTGGAGCTACGTGCGCTTGTGATTGTGCTGCCTCCAATCTACCGAATATTCCCCGTGTCATTCCGTCATCCATACGTTCGGGGCTACTCATTCTACCTTATAAAATTTCCCACTTTTTGCGAGAAACATGGCGGATATCATGAAGGACTGCGAGTATACAGATCGCCGAAAACCCCTCATGCGCTTTTATCTGCTCCACAATCAGGGCTTCGCAGACACGCAGGTGTACCGTTGCGTATTCGACTCTGAATATTTGGCTGCATAATTCAATACGTTTCGTAAAAATAAACATAATTGACAAATGCTCTTAATTTTGCGCACAAGTTTATACACGCTTACACACTTGTGAATTGCAATTATTATGTAAAAACATGCAGTTATTATGTAAAGATATTAGTTTCAGTAATTGAAAATATATTTAATACTAACTATTTGTATAGGTCTCATATAATACATTCATATGGTAAGTATTATGGTAAATTAAGCGTTCCATGGTAAAATCATATTTTTCTCCTTATTTTCTTCCTTGTGCGAGGTAAAATATTGAAATCATGAAACATTTCAGGTATCATATTTCAACGGAATCATACTTTCCCCGTTCCCGAATCCATTTTGACTATTTTTGGTGAATCTGTACATGTAGACAGAATAATTCCAAAATGGATGCAAAATGGACTTTTTCTTGACATTTGCATCTATCTCTCATAACTGAAAAACGATTAGCCGTAGAATATTGAAATTTTGTATATGGGGCAGCTATAACATCTAGTTATACAGCTTCCTCTTTTCTTTTTCTTCCAAGTGACAATACCGAAATTACATATGTATATATATAAATCTTTAAATTTCTAAAATTCTAAGCCTTTTAAATTTTCGATTGAGGCACAACAACCCTAAAAGCATTTGCAGTTTCCCTGAAGTTACCACATTTACTTCCTTCAGTGTTGCTACTATTCGCTTTGCAAATGGTTGAGTTTTTAATCAAAAATTTGTTAACGTTTGACAAAATAAATAATAAAACAAATTTAAAATTCGGGCTTCCAGGTGCACATATTCGGGGAGAGTAAAAGGTATTTCTGTCGCCTTCTTCGCATGACTTCGTGGTGTAGTGGTCAGCATGCTGGAAGCGTATTCCAGAAGTTCGTGGTTCCAGTCCCAGCAAAGGCGTTGCTCATTTTTCATCTCTCCTCCTTCTAAATAACCTAATGACTCTACAATGGAGCCCGAACTTAAAAAAAAGAGGTGGTGGATGATGATTCTCCACCACCAGGATTTGGCGATTGAGACCCCTAATCCCCAGTCGCCCTTTAAAAATGCGGGAGTATATAAGGTATTTCTCACGCCTTTGTGGCATGCCTTCGTGTTGTATTTCAGAGGTCTGTGGTTCGAGTCTCGGCAAAGGCGTTGATCATTTCTTCACTTTCAAGCTTCAAAAATCCTCTACACTGGCGCCCGAACTAAAAAGGGTGGTGGATGATGATTCTACACCAACAGGCGATTGGGTCCCCAAAACCCCAGTCGCCCTTTAAAAGGGGGAGTATATAAGGTATTTCTCCCGCCTTCTTTGCATGCCTTCGTGGTGTAGTGGTCAGAACGCTGGGCGCGTATTGCAGAGGTCCGTGGTTCGAGCCCCGGCAAAGGCGTTGCTCATTTTTCATCTCTTCTGCTTCTAAATAACCTAATGACTCTGCAATGGCGCCCGAACTAAAAAAAAAGGTGGTGGATGATGATTTTCCACCAACAGGATTTGGCAAGAGGGTCCCCGAAACCGCAGTCGCCTTTAAAAGGGGGAGTATATAAGGTATTTCTCCCGCCTTCTTAGCATACCTTCGTGATGTGATGGTCCAGCATACTCGACACGTATTCGAGAGGTCCGTGGTTTAAGTCCTGGTGAGGGCATTGCTCATTTCTTCAATTTCCTTGCTTAAAAAAAAAAAAAAAAAAAAAAAAAAAAAAAACCTAATAACTCCACAAGAGAACCACATTATTTAAAATTTGATGGCTCTAGCTCCCGTTTTTTTTCTTTTTTTTTTTCATAATACGAGAAACAGACATACATTCATGCAGCTTTTTCTGCAGCTTTTTCATTATTTAATTTCTTTATATATAATACAGGGTGAAATTATTTGGTTGCAACAATCTGAAGGCGATTCAACGCAAGTGGTTCCACGCAAAATGCCGTTTCGAGACTAATAGCCTTTCTGTGCTAATGGCCCTTTGAGCTAAAAATTCAGAATTCTGGCTTCAAATTGCACATGCTCAGGTGTAGGACTACATATACGCAGAATTTGGTAGCTCTAAGTATTGCATTTTTTTTCACAGTACGAGAAACACACAAATTTACATTAAAATTGAAAGAAATTTGAAAAATTGAAAATAATTTATATTAAAATTGAAAGAAAATCTTACATTTTACTTACATTCGATAGCTCTAGGTATCGCCATTTTTCTGCAATGCGAGGAACAAACACACATATAGATTGTTCATTATTTATCAGTAATCGGACACTTGCCATCTTTAGGAAGTTTCATACTAGGTAGGTAGCTGAAGATCACACGGAAAGTCGCAACTAGTGTTAGAACAGTACTCTTTCTTCGGCTCTCGTTTCTGCTTATGAAAGGCTAGACTGGGTTAAACAAGAGTAATTCAGCATACTTTGATCGGCAGCGGACAGATGAGTATTATTCACGTTTTGTACTCAGCGGTGAACTGTTTATATCAGTCGCAAACTTCACTGATGCATAATGGAAAGTGATGTAAGAACTGGTTAGATTATCAGGTCTATTAACAAACAGTTACTCCAAAAACTGAGAATGTACATTATTTTTTAGAAAGTTTTGTACTTGATGTAGTAAATTTCAAGCAAAAGACACAAAATTTATAAACTTTTTTGATTATTTATTATGTGCATATTAGTTATTAAAATGCATTAGGTGCATAATGTGAGCATAATGCATTATGTGCGTAAAGTTCGGCCATTTGATTGTCCATATATATATATATATATATAATAATTATAAAATTGCATTCAAATGTTCATTTATGAAACTTAGAATGTTTCGACACTGATTTTTTTAGTATAAAAAAAATTGAGAATGCACTTCTGAAAAACGTGTGCTTACCATTCTTTTTTTCTTAAAGATAATATCTCTAAAACACTAAATAGGTTATATAAGGTATTTCTCCCGCCTTCTTCGCATGCCGTCGTGGTGTAGTGGTCAAACGCTCGGCGCGTATTCGAGAGGTCCGTGTTTCGATTCCCGGCGAGGGCATTGCTCAGTTTTCCTCTCTCCTGCTTTCAATAAATACCTAATGTCTCTACAGTTATAATGAAACGTTAAGTAAGTTAACAGTTACTCACAATAATGATACAAATTTATCATTAAGACTTAACGACAAATTCCTATAATCAATGAGGATAACTATTGTTTACTTTCAGTATAGCCTACTTGGTCTATATTAATCTGTGATTTTATAAGCTAATATGAAACCTCGGCGAGAAACCAGTATTAATGGGAGACAGTTTGTTTTAAGTTCTCCAAAGAATGGTAAATCACACCTCGAAATCGCTGAAATGAAAGGATGAAATAACACGTGTGTCCATAAAGTAATTAGAGAGTACAAAAGAGAGGTCTTGGTAGAAAATACCATACTTTCTCGCGTACTTCTTCCCTTTTTTACTTCGTTGTACGGAGTTCTGCAATCGCGAAAAATTTCGGGTATCATATTTCAACGGAAATATACGTATTTACAGTTGTTATCCATTTTGACTATTTTTTGTGTGACCTCTGTACGCACGGACAGAAAAAAAAACTCTGTTTTCGGAAACTTATTATAAAATGGATTTTTTCATGACGTCTGTGCGTACGTACGTGGGAGTGTATTTCGCATATCTCAAGAATGATTAGCCGTAGAACGTTGAAATCTAGTTGTGCACCTCCCTTTTTATTGAAATCGTCAGTACCACAAGTATGTATATATATAAAAAAAATGTATATATATATATACATATATATATATATATATATATATATATATATATATATACACATATATATATATAATGGACGCAGTAGACTTAGATGTAATATAATTGTAAAAAATATTGATAGCGTAGATTACGTAGAATGTCGAACCCGTACAAACAGTAGTTCACATGAATGACCCTTGACAGCAGTTCCCACGGGAGGAACGAAGGACAAATGGGGAGAAAAAAAGACCCGGATTCTGAAAGACTGAAGATCTCAGCAGTAGATAAGACCAAAATGAGCTGGAACGTAAAAACAGACTTAGGATAAATTAGATTTACGGGAGCAGAAAAAATACGCCAGGAAATATGGTATATTCTGTGAATTTTTCAGAGCTTGTTGCTAAAAATCTAGGTGCAAAATACCGATGAAATGCAGTAAATACATGCCTTAAACAAACCTAAATATTGTTAAGGTTAAAAAGGAAAAATGGCACAGATATTAACTGAAAGTACTTTTAATCTCTGCTTAATAAGTACGTGTTCATACTACTTTTTAAAAAGCTGGTGACTTTTGCTTGAGACTATGATCCGCATAGAAATAAATGTTCTTAACTTAATCGCTTAAAAAACATCATAAACGTATTTTTAATCTGATCTTTCATTTTTTGTTGAGCAAAAATGCAAACATTTCGCTCTTCAAATACTGCACGGCCCCTGAATACGATTCTCGATTTCAGCATTAAATATTTCCGTCAATTTTTGTCG
The DNA here is from genome assembly GCA_000611955.2 of Stegodyphus mimosarum. Lineage (NCBI taxonomy): Eukaryota > Metazoa > Arthropoda > Arachnida > Araneae > Eresidae > Stegodyphus > Stegodyphus mimosarum. The sequence continues at coordinate 711,897 of KK116922.1, forward strand.
TACGAGTGCCAAATACTTCGTGTTTCATTTTTTATAACGAGTATAAAATTTTTCTAAACATAAGAATAAGGACAGGAGAAACATGTAAAAAGTTAGATTTCGAAGCGTTTACAAAATTTATTTCCTTAAATTTAAAAAAGCTAACAACGTGAATATTTGCATCATTATTAAAACTTTTCTGTTGTTGTAAGTATCTGCGTACGACCAACGGTCGCGGAAAGAAGGGCCGGGTAACGACTTTAGTGGGCATGGTGTATACGTTTAATTATACAAATATGAATAAAATATAAGTATTTGGATACACCATACACATATACTGCATGTATCCGCATTTTACTTCTAACATATATTTCCTTTTTAGTGTTTATTGGAAATAACTTTAGCATGGAATACAATAGTTTGGAATGTTTCCAAGTACACTCAAAAGAAATGAAGAAAATCATTTTATTAATATTGCACCCATTTGTTCGCATTCCTCTTCGGGAAATAAAAAGTCCAAATTCACGAAAAGAAAAAAAATAAACGAGGCTTACTTTGATGAAATTTGTGAAGACACTTTAATGGCGAAGCTATTTTTAATAAAAAAATTCCAGTGATATTTTTGAGCGCCAAAAATAATGATGCTGAATGGAAAAAAAAAACTGAATCCTAAACTTAATCAAATATAGCACATAATAATCGTTATCTATTAATATGCAATATTTCTTGTGTCTTGAAATACTTTTCTCGATATTTTTTTCTCCAAGTAGCAAGACAGTCTTTTTTTTTTTTTTTCCTCCATCGCTCGCGTTCCATTTGAGCAAACTCGGGCAGGTAGTGGTAGTGGAGGATTATAATCCCTGAGGAACTAACGACTCAGCGAAGAGATTAAACTTGACGAAATCGATACGAAAGAACGAGGAATCTAAAGACGTTTTCTTTTGTGCTCTTGAGCAAGTTGCAATCTATGGCATTTTGTGTGCCGATGGATTTAGAAAGACTTTCGTCAAATACGGCAGGGGGTGTTATATTGGCCGAGCAATGGGCGGACATACTTTCATTTAGGAAATCGATATTTTATCTACAATAAGTGACAGGAAATTTCAGTGGTTGCTTTTTATAGTGTAAGAAAACTAACTTCCCAAATTATAGATTAAAGCAGCGGTTTCGACTTCATATTCCATGCGGGCCGAAAGCACCAGCTGGAAAGTGCTGATAGGCCAGAGTTTTTTTTTTTTTCTTTTTGGCAAAACGAAAATTCTTTATTAAGAAAATAAAGAAAATATTTTAAATAAATTTTCAATTTCGCTTACTAATTATAATACAAACGTAAAGAATAATAATAAAATCTCAAAAAAAAATTCAAATTTATATTGATTTTCTATCTGAAATATAAAAATGATCTGTAAGGCATCTCTTTTGGTTAAATTTTTTATTGAAGCATACTGTTAGCTAAATGTTAAATTTTCAGCCTGGCATTTAGTTAAAATAGTTTTAATATGCTTCATAACTTGCTTTAATTTACGTAAAAATAAACAAACTATGAAAGCTTATAAGATATTTCTCCAGCCTTTTTCTCATGCCTTCATGGTGTAGTGGTCAGCACGCTGGGCGCGTATTCTAGAGGTCCATGGTTCGAGTCCCGGTGAAGGCATTGCCCATTTTTCATATCTCCTGCTTCAGAATAACCTAATGATTCTACAGTGGCGCTCGAACTAAAAAGTGGTGAATGATGATTCTTCACCATCAGTATTTGGGGATTGGTCCCTTAAAACACCAGTCGCCCTTTAAAAGGTGGAATATATAAGGTACTTCTCCAGCCTTCTTCGCATGCCTTCGTGGTGTAGTGGTCAGCACGCTGGGCGCGTATTCCAGAGGTCCGTGCTTCGAGTCCCGGGGAAGGCATTGCTCATTTTTCAGATGTTCTGCCTCAGAATAACCTAATGACTCTACAAGCTTTGCAAGTTTTCTAAGTTTTTCTAAGTTTTCTAAGTTGCAAGTGGAACCAAACTTGAGAATAACGACAATTTAGTATGTTTCTCTTATTTATTAAATTTTCTTTTCCGACGCATAAATAAAAATTCGTATGTTTGTATGTGTATTATAGTAAGCTTCTTTATTTGTTACTTCAGCTTGACACTGGATGGCGTTTCGATTCTGATAAAATTTGTAACCTTGGATAGAAATTACAGGAAATTATCTACATCACGGATTTTAGATGCTTATCGGTCAGTCGAGTGCTTCTATTATTAATTTTCAACTGAGGTAAAAGGCTGGTTACATAAATATATATTGCAAAACAAAGAGATTATTCTTATCGCAAAAATTCGTAACTGTGCTTAATTATTTTTGACAAATGCGAATAAAAGTTAATCAAATCTATATTTTTTATTAGAAATTATATCCGATTGTAAATGAATGAACTTCATTTATAGATTTTCTGATGCGTTATTTATATTCGTTTTTAATGGAAATGTAAACAATGTAAACTCTGACTTCAAATAACTAAAACCTTGAAATTGCTGCACAGCATTTGCAACAATATATAATTGAAATGTATTCGAGTGTAACATAAAACTGATTCGGGAATCGCAAATTTGAAATCACTGGATTAAAGAAAGGAATGAAGCATAGAATTATCTGTCATAGGAACATTTTCATTGAATTATCAATCATAGGATCCATTCAAAATGGAATTATTCCCTATTATAGGTATTAGAGCTAGGAGTGATAAAGCTACAGAATCGCTAACAGAATTAATATTGTCGTAAATTTCTGTAAATATTTAAATTTTATCAATGACGCTTATATAAAGTTTACAGTTTATTTCTACAGCCCCTAACGTAGAGGACTTTTATAATGCTCAAAGATATCCTGCTAAATGTTTGCGTTTTGGACAGTAAATCGCTTATAACGATTCTACGTAATTTGACGTTAGTTGCTAAAAAGAGTTGCTGCTGGTATAAAGAAGAAGCAGTGCAATCATGGCGATTTTCTTTTTTATTTATGTAGTCAGCGCAAATAAAGTGCAGCAATTAAACTCCTGTTCTAGAACATTCAAACTTTTGAAAATGTTGCTACAAGAAGGAAATCACAGCGACAGCAATCTAACTAGCAAGACAAGTGGACAGCAAATGTGACACGTTCAAGATGAAATCTTAGTACAAAATGAATTAGTTTAGACTTCAATGCATTTTGATCGTCTGATTAATAATTCTCTAAAGTTATTATTGGCTAAAGTCTTTTTTAATTATCTGCTATTAATTTTTAAATGACACAGTTTAGAGAGGCTCATTATAAGCAATTACCATTTTAGAACAGAAAGGGTAACCAAACTAAACAGAATAGCCAAAGTGGAAAACAGAATTAAAAAACATTTGCAAATTAAAGTTAGTATCTTCATTTACAGGATTTTATCGTACATACATACTGCAAATTCGTAAATATACGACTGTATGAAATAGTCGCATGTATCTTGCTCTAGTACATATAAAAGAGTCTCACTAGAGATTCGAGAAAACTCTGGTGCGACTTAATTATAATTGTGTGCATTAACTACATAATGCAATGGAATAAGTAAAAATAAATAGTAGTCATTCAGAAACAAAATAAATTATTTGCGAAAATTTTCCTTTTCTTAAATGAGGTTAGAAAACGAGCTCCATTAAATTTTGACATAGATTCGTCTAAGTACCGACAATTTTTGTCGTACTAACAAAGACAACCCACTCAAATTACCTGCGAAGATCACACCGAAACTCTTCCTTCTAACTGTTGAACTGTATCCTAGTTTAATACAAGAACAACCCATCAAAGCGAAACAAATATGCAACGATGCTCAGTCTACGATTTCGCCACGTTGGCTTCACATTCACCTTCTCTAATGATTTACGGAAGATTTGAAGCCTAAGAAGTAGCAGAGAAAGAGGGATATTCAAGTTACAGGGAAGTAGAAATGAAACTATCTTATTAGATAAAGTTGATATTATTATGCATTCCTGGTGTTTTCCTATGACTAATTTCTTTCTTATGATTTACAGCAATGTCGTCCTTCGAAAATTTAATTCTTCGCATGATCTTCCCATCTCGATTTTCGAAAGATAAAATTAAGCAAAAGAGGAATACGGTAAATATTAATTTCATTCATGGCTTCAGAAAGATTCCTTTTTCTCTTAGAATCTAAGCTATTAAAAAAATAGATGGGGTTTCTGAAAAAAAATATCAGATTCAAAGAATAAATATCAAATAGTTGGGTATTTAAATTTTACGATTTGTTCCAAATATTGATAAATTATTAAAAGCATATCTGCGTTGTTCAGAAATATATCACTTTTCCTGCCATTTTTAGTGAGACTGGCAACAGATGATTTTAAGACATGATGTGGGCCAGAGAATAAGAGTAACGTGTAAGTCTTTCAAAAGAAGCCCCGTGGTTTATGCGTGAAAAGAAGAAATGATTGAGTAAATAAAGTGCAGTCAGACAACAACCTACTTTAAAGGGAGTGTGGGAAAGGACCACGTGCGACCTTGATGGAGATACAGCACAGAGAATGATACAAATTAGAAAGGAGAGGAAAATATATCTAGCGTTTTAATTAGGCGTATCTTGTTATATGCTATACCTGCCTGGACTACAGTCGAAGAAACACAGAGGAAGCAAATGGAAGTTCTTCAAAATAAAACTGTTAGAAAAATAATTAACGCACTCTACGGATTGTTAGAATACAACCATATTCACAAAAAATTGAAAGTAGGAAACTGTCATACCCAAATCCTCATCATAAGCCACATGTTCGAAAAAATAAAAAATTCAGAGTACCAACATATTAGAGAACCAGTAAATTATGATCTCGCAACAGAAAATACAGTAAAAAAGTCAAGAACCATAAACCATAATTCGAATGATTAAATTTTGAATACAATGTGTGCAATCATCAAAAATTCATATGTGAATTTGCGGATTAAAGAGAAAGCAAATTAAAGAATTTGACCGCAATTAGTAAAGACCTGGCAAAGTAGGTTTGTCTTTGTGTACGCATACAAAATTTCAAATATTGTGCGTCAAGACTGTTTTTACTCGGAAATGTGGTTGCAAAATGTCTTAAGAAATCAGGCCGTGGAATTTGTGTGTATCATGTGTATAATTCATTCCTCAATGTGCAGATAAGTGCTTTTCAAAAAGCATAAAATAATACAAATATGCGATAGATTATTCTATCTGTATTCGCGCATTCCAGTAGAGTAAGATATTTCAAATAGACGGTTGTGATAGTTTCATCTGTTAGTTCTGAAAATTACTAAGTCCCATGCTCACGCAGCACAGTTTCAGTGATGCAACACCAGAATACCCGCTTCTCCGGGAACCCTACCTCCATCGAGAAATTTGTCCAGTTCGAAAATATCACTAGAAGGTAAGATACGGTGAATAAGCATTATAAGATGCGAGTGGTGTTAGTAGGATATCGAACTTAAATATCATAATTAAAACACAAGTGCCACTGGTATTTCCATAAACTAATAGTCCATAAATAAGCTGAACGGCTATGACCATTAAATAATTATTAAAACAATATAATAATTAATAAATTATTAACAATTCATTAACATAAAGTACTTATAAACAACAATAAAGGCAGTGGGAAAGATATTAAGCCACGTAACATAAATATTTTTATTTCCTTGGTTTTCCAAGGAAAACTAAATATAAGCTACAATACAAGAAGAGTGAAAAATATATCCCCCTCTAAAAATGACCCAATATAGACTGCAATACTAAAAATACTAATACGAAGTTCCTGAATATAGCATTAATCCAAAAGTTACCTAATATTACACATTCAGAAATAAAGCAACAATTACAATCACAGTAAAAAAATAACCCTAGATTCAGAATACAATACAAAACTTGAAACTGATCCTGACGGAGAAATACACAGAAAAGCAACCGAAAGTACACACAAAATAATCAAGTCCCAGTAAAGCACAAATACAAAAGAGTTTAGTGAATGTATAAATTAAAAAAGAAAGTGAGATTAATTTCCACTGTTTAATGGGAGAGTTTCTGCTAAAGATTTTTTTTAAAAATATTAAATGCTACGAATAATTTATCCGTAGGTGCTTGAACATTTTAAATTTCATTCATTTTCTCGGCATTTTATCTGACATTCTGAGAATATCCATAATCGAAAACTGCGAAAAATGGCAGTAACTTCTTTGATTATTTTAACGAAATCTTTAACAGATGCTTTCAATGCTTCACAGATTTGTCATGAATAAAAATTACTAGATCGGGCTAATTTTGCATTTTTGCATTTTCGCAAGACTTAAAGATTACATCAGAATTCTCTATACGGAAAAATGTAGAAAATTCTGGACGGCGCGTTTCCAGTTTCGAGAGCTTTTCTCTTGAGATGCACCTTTAGAAAGATGTTTCGAGGTATTTTTCAACTTTTTCCCGACGTTTTACCCTTTTCTATAAGTTGACTACTTCCGCCCCTGACAGGAAGTTTGGAAATACGTTCTGCAGTCTTCTGACCACGAGGGTCATCACATGGTCAAGAAATGTCAGCTGGCAAGTAATTTCTCTTGTCAAAGAATTTTTTCTTGAGATTAGCTGGAGTTTTCGAGCATTTCATACCTTGATCGCATTAAAACCTTCATGTAAACATACATGCATTAGTTCTTGCTTAATTTTGTCGGGGGGGCAGTCCAAAGGAAAGCCTCCAAGAACGACCTGAATTGGTTTCACAGTAGCATTCTGCACTACATAGTGCCGAATTGCATTTTCTGCAAAATATCTAATCGGTAATCTATGGTTTTCACTGTTCATGGGAAAGATCTTAAGAAATTCATCCGCAATTCTTACTGTGAAAGTTAGTTCTACTACATAGTTTCTTTAAAAACTCATTAAACGTAATCGGCGGGATTACCATTATCTGTTTGATTGTTGCCGGAGGAGAAGCACGTGCAGTTTGAGTCATATCAACAACATTCCTACAATCAATCGTTTTTTATATCAACATTAGCATCTCACTTAGACACATTCTGTTTTCCTTACTAATATCAACATTATGTTTCAGCATTTTACTGTGGTGGGCAGTTTTACTAGGGGAGATAAATCCGTCTTTGCTAACACTTAGAGTACAAAGAATATTTCCTTTGCCACACGAATAAGTCTAATTTTTCTAGCCATGTGTCGAAGAAAGTTCTCCACCTTAATAAAGTCATTCTGGTCGAAAATATCTTTGTCTAATAAATCTTGTAATAACTAATCTCTATCACAAAGTCCAGTTCAAGAATACTACTGTACCATACAAATTTTTTCATATCATCGTCATTGAGAAATTCCTTAATGTGACCACGATAACGCGAGATGCACTAACAGTAGTCGAGAAAAAGAGCAGAAATTGATCGCAGACACGAGGAACGCATAGTCACCATACACGTCAGCAGAACGTCACACATCGAAACGATGAAACAAAATACATAAAAACGATCTTCTAAGTTCGGTTTCCACTCAACGTTAAATGGCTGCAGCCACAACGGCAAAATCCTCATCATCAGTCATAGCCTGCGCCTAAACCAAAGTACACAGAATTACAAGCAACATAAAACACATAGGATTAATTTTCAAATCTACAGTTTTGGTGTTCATTTGGTATTCGGCGCCTAAATATGATTCCAGATTTTAATATCAAATATTTCTGGCTATTCTAATCGAATGGAAGTCAGACATTTCGTGTTTTACTTTTTATAATATAAAGTTTTCCCAAATATCAGCACAGAGACTAGGAGGAATGTATAAAAGTTATATTTCGTAATTTTTACAGATTTAATTTCTTTAAACTAAAAAATGGGCAAACAGGAAGCTTTGTCATGTAAAGTATTTTTGTAAGAGAAAATATGTACAACAACCGAGAAAATAAAGGCTTGGTAAAGACTTTTGTGGATACGGTGTTTAATCTCTTCCGCGACATTCCGATGACTAAATGCTACATATGCCTGCCCATAGAAATATGAGCTCTCACGGCGCACAGGTATATAAAATGTCGCTTTAAAAAGCAGTTACCCTGACATTCTATTATTTTTTTCATATTTCTAACAAAAGAAAAGGATAAGAAGCACGAATCTTCTTCCTCTAATTTAAACCACTTATATAAAACTGAAATAAATTCGGAGGAATGAGGAATTAAGTCGCCTAAAACACCTTGGTTTCCATTCAGTAAACTATTTAATTTTTTTTTAAATAACTCTGTCAGTTTTAAGGAAATCACACATAGTCCTCACATCATTCTTATCCAGGCTCAAAAATAGTCTGGAGAATTTTACCTTTCCTGAAAACATCTAAAACAAACCAATAGTTAGGCTAAAAAGAGAATAGAAATTGGCAAAAGTAAAATCTAAAACTAAAAAAAAAAACAATAACCTTGTGTTTGGCGTAGATTTTAGTCAAAACTATCGATTTCGAGGGCACATAGGTACATGTCCCTTTTAATCAGGAACAAAGAAATCTGCAATGAAGGGAAGCATCCTCACTTCTGCCAACAGATGGCGCTATCTTCTCGCTAGCTTTACTCCTGTTGGGTTTATATACAACCGTGGCTTTCCCTTCGTAGCAGATTTCTTTGCTCCTGATGAACAGGGACCTGCACCTGTTTGCCTTCGAAATCAATACAGCCTCGACTAAAATATATGCCAAACACAAGTTTGTTGCTTTGCTAATTTTATGTAATAGTAAGTTTGCTTTTTTGCCTAATTTTAAGTTTAACACTGGCTAGTTCTATTCCAATTAGAGATCCCTTGCACATATCAAGAGTACGGATACAGCATTGGTCAAATAATGTCCAGAACTTCTATGAACACATCATAAATCTTTTGCATTTTTCTAATTGAAATACCTAAGTTCCTTTATGAGATTTTTATATTGAGTTAGTTAAATACGATTTCCATTTTGAACGATATTTTTTCTCATCGTTTAATGTTATCCTTCGGCTAATGTTGTCAAAATACCCGCGGATGAAAACGATCACATTTTAAGCGGCGCTTATTTCATATCGACATTCGATTATTTTATTTATATTTCTATTAAGAATAACAAAAAAGAAGCACAGAATCCTCTCCCCACAAATCGCAAACTTTCTGCACACAATCATTCCCCGTTTAGACAGATCTTTCATAATTATCGAAAATTGTAAAAATTTTATTAATACATTATATAGTAGATTTCTACCAGATCCGGGAGCCATAGAATATTCTGACACCACGCTCTTAAATGCATTTTCTTTCTTTCTTTTTGTCTCTAACAATATTATGTGGCTCATGGTTTAGCCTTTACTTTTACAGGGAGGATAGCGATTAGATATCGCTTCAGCACTTACGGCATAATTAAGGAGAGAGGAAGTGTTGGAAGCCTTGTAAGGGTACCAAAGTAGCACGAAGGAAGGCTTAACGACAGCGCGAGTGAAATAAAGTGACAGTTAAGCGCAAATTCCGGTCGATGCTATTAATTAATAGCCTTTTGGGGACAGGAATTCATAAGGACGGGACAGAGGAAAGTTCTGTTAAGTGAATTATCTGGAGAAGCGACGACGGTTGAAAAGAAGGCTTCCTGGGTGGAATTAAGGGGTGATTCTATAGATGAATTAGGAATTTTAATCCAAAATTTAATTACCCTTGGAGATTTTGGTTTCGTGGTCTTCAAACTTTGCCGACTCACAGAATCATTAGAAATGTAACATTTTGTCGACGAACCCCCTTTTCACCCTTAGAAAAATATATTTCAAAATAATATTTAAAGTAGATCAATATGTTACAAGTACTTTATGTAAAGGCAATTAAAGAAAAGTATTGTATTTTTTATAAAAAATGTTTAACTTTAAATTCATGTAATTTACTCTTTAATAGCAGTAATTCGTAATCCCGTTTTCACTACCTTTGCATTATTTGTTTATATAGTGTCGAAATCTAGCTCTGATGCTGTTATTTGCAGTCGCATTTCATGTTCTGAATTTAATTTGTTTCTATACCTTTTGTTGCCACATATTTTTGAGAAAAGTATTTCTCTTAAATGTGTTGTTGTTGTTATTTCTAATCCTCGAAGTGGTCCAACATTTTTAGACCAATTCCATAAGTATAAATATCTAAATGCGTTGTTCCGAATGCCATTAAAATGTTTCTAGGTATTCTGCATGAATCTACAACTAAACATTTAGGAGCTGCTCAAGCTTAAATTTCGAATTTAACGTCAGATCTCTTGATTGTAGGGATAATTTGTTTCCTTTCTTTCATCGCTAAGTCTTTTAATTTATCGTAGTATTCGAATAGATGTTTTATCCATTCATATTTAGTTTTTTCTTCTGAAAAATATACTTTAATAGTTTTTTTAGTTGGAAAAAGTGTTATATTGTATAATTTTTACCACTGTCGTCTAAATTCAATTCTTTTTCCATTAGAAAACTGCTTAATTTTGCAATCCATTGCCCGTCCTTCTCTTTGAGTAAATGATGACCGCATGTTACGTTTTAAAACTAATATGTTCTAAATATACCTTTAAACGTTTTAGTTAATAAACGCTAGTAAACTATTGAGAACACTTAATAATTTTCTTTTCAAATTTTTATTTTGACCATCGAAACCTCGGAGCTACGTGGAACACACAGGACTACTGATATAGGATGACAGAACAAAAGCACTGGATTTAGTATGCCCATAAAATACTTTAATTTGACGTAATGGGAAATATTTTTACCTAAATTTCATCACACAAATGTCTCGACTTAAGAATGTTGAATTTGGTGTGACCTCGCAACCTACTTTATTTTTACTCTCAGTTCATTTCATAGTTTAGTCGACTTGGAAAGCTACAAAAATGAACAGCGAGTCTTGATTGTGAAAACCCATTACAAGAACGGTGAGTGTTATGCACAGACTATGAAGCTTTGTGCAGTCTTTGGCTTGAAAGTGCATCTGACGGAATAATGAATCGGAGATTCAGAAAGAAATATGAGGACACAGGTTCGAGAACTGACATTAAATCACCATGTTCTCGATCCATCCGGTTTGTTGAAAATGTCGGCTATTCTGCGTGAAAGTGTTATTGCAAGTCTAAAAAGATCCTAACTTAAAGAATAAAAACAAAAGAATTTAAAGAAGAAATTGCACGTGTCATTAGTCACCTCTATAAGCAGATATGTAAAAACGTGATTACGAATTTCATCTAGACAGTACGCTGCTGGAGAACAAGTCGTGGAGGGCATATGTTAGACATCATTTTTTTCATTCTTAAATCAGAGCATTTACTTGTTATAAGCATACAAAAATATTTTTCATTCTCTGATTTCAATCAAATTTCTTCACATTTGATTGGACATGTAGAATCCAGAGCTTTTATTGGGATACGCTTTAGTATCCTGAACGTTTAAAATGAACCAAAACAACAGCCATGGGTTTGCCGAAGGTTTTCATTCAATTTCTGCCGATTTCGAGGATGAACATATACAGGTTCCATTCGTCAGGAGCAAAAAATTTCTTTGCTGAAAGGGAGAGAAACCTGTACTTGTTCGCTCTGGAAGACAAGAGTTTCAACTAAAATCTACGTCAAACACAAGGCTGTTGCTTTGCCTGATTTAAATTTTACTTTTATGCTACTGTTATGTGCTTCCATTCTCTGTTGATCCTGAATGTTCTGCATGTTCATTAAGTTTCACGAAAATTTTGAAATTCATTTTTTTTCTTAAACCTCTAGTTCATGTGTTCCAAAGGGAGTCAGAATTTATCCTCTAAGGTCGATGAAATTTTAAACGACGGTGGTAATGATCATGGGGTGGACTGGACGGTCGATAGCCGAATTCGACAACTAGTTGGCATATTTAACATCCCACTGATTAACAACAAAAAAAATATTAACAAAATTAGTAATTTATTGTTTATTGATATAAAGCTGTAGAATGCAGTAAGGAAGAAATAATGTAAGATAAATATAAAAAGAAAATACATTAAAATTATATAATATATTTTTAACTTAATAAAATAAAAAAAATAAATTTTTAAAACACAAGGAGGCGAGAAATCAACCCACTGACCCCAGCCAAAAAATTAGGAAGAATGCAAAACTGGAATAGAAAATAATCAACATCTTGAATACCTTTCAACGAGCTGACTCAAAAATTAAATTAAGAAATTTTGTGCGAAATATTAAAAACAACTACGCCAATACATTAAGCGCAAACGTGACATTTGCGAATATCGAACTTTTGTGCAATTAGAAACTTTGATATTTTTAAAATTAAAAAAATATATCATCAAAAATCATTAAACATAAATTTAATAAACCACTTTTTCATTTTATATTGGTTTACCAGGCAAAAATTTAATAAATTAAAAAAATTAATTCAAATTAAATTTGGTAAACCATTTTACTTAATAAACCATTTTTTCAAAACTTTTTTTCATTTTCTTAACCTAACTCTTATTTTTAAGTTATTTATGTACAGTTATTTATATTATGATTATGCTGTATGCTGCATATTATGCAGAAATTGTAAGGGTTTCGATGAAGAAAACCATTCCTTTAAAAGGGGTCGGCAAGGAAAAGTTTGAGAATCCATGCTATAGATAAATCAGGAATTTTAGTCCAAAATTTAACTACACATGGAGATTTCCTTTTCGCATTATGTGACAGAATGTGAAAAGGAAAACACACGTACATAGCATTCTGAACGTTATTCTTTTTGGCTATTTTCACAGAATTTGTTTGCAAATTTATTAGAAGAATTTAGTTCCCCTTCCCCCCCATAATGAAACTCGGAAACCTCGATCAAACGTGTGCCAAAAGATATAAAATTATCTTTTAGTAATTTCTGGCACTTTTATTCTTTTTCATATTGAGATAAATGAACGCTTATTATAGAACTTGAAAAATTACTAGACAATCCGATTTCATAACTTGTTTTCAGTCGTCGTATATAATATTCCTACAATAATGGCTGAAAAATACTATTAAGCCAGTATTCTACTTTTAGTATATATGAATTCATACGATTGTAAAAGTAATGTATGTAAAATATGATAAAAAATGTGATGTGGGCACTACATGACTATCTAGTACGCCTTATTAAATTATACACATTTTTTGATGAAAGAATTAACTAATATGAAATATTGTTAGATATTTGTAGTTACACTAACTAAACATGCATTTGTCGAAATTTAACATTACCAAAACATGAATATTTTTGTCATTTAAAACACTTTTGGAATTGAAAGTATGAATATGTTCAAGAATGCGAAAAAAAAAAACTGGCCGGAAAGTACTTTTAAACCGAGTAAGTGAGTGCATAGCTATAAACACGTCTGGTACTGCCGATTGCAATTAAGAAAGGAGATTCACAACTAGATGTTATTACAGTCCCATATAAAAGTTTCAACGTTCTACGGTTAGCCGTTTTTCAGTTACGCGACATACGTACATACGTACGTACGTACCTACAGACGCCAAGAAAAAAATCTCTTCTGAATCCATTTTAAATTAGTTTTGTAATTCGTTTTGGTAAAAAGAATTCTTTATTCTATCCTTACGTAAAGATGTCACTAAAAATAGTAAAAATAAATTCGGGAGCATTGAAAATGGGTATTTCTGTTGAAATATGATACCTGAAATTTTTCGCGATTATAATACTTCCCTTATTCTATACAAGAGAATAAAAACGTGCAGAATGTCTTTAGTTCGTATATTTTTCGCAAAGTGGAAGAAATACCGTAACATTTTAACCCCGAACTTTTACGTATACATTTGGAGTTATGCTGCCTGGGTAGATTTTAATAAAATTTTATTGGTATATACTTCTTAAAAAATAAGCAACAAAGGCAAAACACGGAATAAAACAAAAACTATTTAATGGATATGCCTGAAATTGACCCAAGAGGTTGGTGGGGCATTACTAGACCATACAGCAAAAAATAAAGCAAATACATGCATTAAGATGTAAACACATGATGTTACATGACATTAAGATGTAGACACTTGCATTAAGATCATCACAGACGAAATGGGTCAGAAGAATCTGCAATGGAAACATCCCACTGATAACGGGTATAACAATCTCTAAATGAAATGCATGCTTGACAACGGCCAGGCAAGCTGGCAGTAGTTTCGCTGATAGCCTGTTGTGGTAGTATCAACCATTTCTTCAGTAATGCATGTCGGAGTTCATGGAGGGTGCCTGGTGGCTCAATGCGGCCTGCTATCTGTCCCCCAAAATGTCCCACACTTGCTCTATGGGATTCAGGTCCGGTGATCTAGAAGGCCACAAAAGATATAGAATGGTTTCACTCTCCAGATAATTCCGCACCATTCGAGCTATATGCGAGAAGGCATTATGATCCATAAATATCACGTCGGTACATATTGCTGCGATAAAAGGGAGCACAAAAAAAGTGTAGAATTTTGTATCAGACGGCTGTGACTGATCACCAGGAATAACACAGAGGTCGGTGCGTCCTTTCTTTGCTATCTCAGTCCATATAAGTAATCCTTATAATTAAGTAACCCTGTAATGATCTCTTTCGACACTGTTTGGCACCCAAAAGCGTGTCCCTGCCTCTCGTCATATTATTACCCTTCGGGAATCGTTCTGGATGTTAAACCCAGAGTCATCCGTCAAAAGTTCATGAAGCCAGTGTTCTGGTGTCCAAGTGCGATGTTCACCGGCCCAATTCAGTCGCCCTCTGACGTGTGATGGGAACAAAGGAAAACGAACCACAGGTCTTTGAGCATACAGTCCACATTCATTCAGCCGACGCGACTCAGTTTGAGGGGATATGGGCCGTCCTACAGCAGCAAAGAGATGCGACGCCAGTGATCCTACTATTAATGATTTACGACGTCGTTCACATAACTGCAGGAAGCGATCGTCTGCTGTTGTAATAATTCTCCGGCGTCTAGAATCACGTCTTCTACAGGGTTTTTTATCTCTGTAGGTCCGACCTCTTTTTCAAGCGTTGTCATGTGTAATCAGCCCATAGATGGCATTATAGAAAAGCCGCTGATAGAGGGCGCACGATGGCAATCGAGAATCGGGATTCGAGAGAATGGGAGTGAGGTGATGAATGTTCCTGAACAATGATGTAAATATATGTAAATATTCAGTGCAGCAATAAAAGAAGTTATCAAATAGCTAGACTCATCCTGAAGAATGAAAGGTAATCACAACTTACCACTAACCATCCTGACAGATCAGATAACACATGTGACTTCGGAATTGCGCTTAATGCGAAGTTTGGTTGCTTATTTGCATTCGGCGATGCAACCCTTATCTCGTATGCAAATCGTATTTTTAATTCCCCTTTTTACATTCGTACCTTTTCTTTTAGGGTTTGTTGCTTATTGTTTAGCCTAAGAAAAAAATATTCTTAAATATTGCGTTTATAGCTTTTAACTAGCTTGGTTTGTTACTCAAATACATTATTTACGTAGCATGCGTTATGAAACAATCAGAAGAAATTTTCTTATATTTACTGAACGGCAAAACGAACCCATTGCTTTTCAACAGCGGAGTTTACTGAAAAAAACTGAAACTCTAATATCTTACATTTTGCCAAATATCAACATTCTCGCATGTTTGAGATACAATTGATTTGTTTCGAACAGTGTTACCACTACTCCTTTTGTATAAATCAAGAATTCATAAAATTCCTAGAAATATGATATAAATGAAAGTCGAAATTCAAAATTCTGGCTTCGAGGTGCCAATGTTTAAATGGATAACTTCAAAATCTGGTAGCGCTGGGTGCCATAGTTTTTCCCACAAGGCATTGAATACAGAAATGAACCTAAAAGTAGAATAAACGTGCAAACAAACATATTCTTCATTATTCAACAGCAGAAAATTATAGGCGACATGACCAGCTCAAATTACAGTTACACGGAACCATTTTCTTTAATTTAAGCTTCATATTGGAAATGGAAATGTTTTGTATATAAATATCACGTCATGTTAGAATTAACTTAAGGACCTTAAAACATCTCATTATTTGTATCTTTATTGAAAAATAAAAGATATAAAGCTAAATTATCCTGTATTTTTAAATTCAACTCGCATGCCATCCCTCTCGATGTAACGAGCGACATAAGACGCATTAAAGCCATTAAATAAAAAGGACACTAAATTTTATTTTGGAACATTAATTTTTAATGAGCTGTTTCATTTTCACGGATCACAAATCATAATACTAAAATTTAAAGTATAATAAAAAGGCGAAAACCTATTACGGTAAACATTTGAGAAGAACATCAGATGGATTATATTCAACTACAAATGCCATTAGATCGATGCATACTTTTCTTCTAAGGGCGTAGCCTGAAAATATTTTAGGGACAACCAGGAAGGGGCTAGGTGTGTCTTCCCAACCCCCAGCGTCGTAAAGCTTTGTTTCTAAACCTCCAAATGCCATGGGAAATGCCCTTTGTCACCGCAACCGCTTATGTCGGATGTAGAAGGGTGGGTCAAACAGCTATAAGATGGCTCGTTATATATAATACACTTGAGCATATAACGCAAAGTTACTAAACACCGGCGGCAAGAAAACCACACCTACCTATCGCTTCCTGCTGTAAATCCTTAAAAGGGAGACAGCAGTATTAGAATTAGTTCATTACGGATCATGTCATCTTTTAGAGTTCACTTGAACCCGGCTATAACACATCTGTTATAACGAATTCCCAGATATATTGAACGAAAGTTTTGGCCAGAACCGGCACAAAGGTGAGACACTTGCTTCAGGTGAATAACTAGAAAGGGCGCTAAATTAGCTATGGAAATTTAGAAATCAATTTTTAGTCCAAAGGGCGTTAACCCATAAGGGCTTTTAATTTCGTTTTGCCATTTTGCGTTGAAAATTTTAAATGTCCGTTTCACTTTTCAAATTGTTGCCACAAAACATTATCACCCTGTGTTATACTTAAAGAAATTAAATAATGAAGAATCTGCATAAATATATATATATGTTTCTCGCATTGCGATAAAACAACGGTACCAAGAGCCATCGAATTTTGCATAACGTAATCCTCCACCTGGTATGGAGATATGGAATTTTTTTTATTCCCGATTTCATATTTTGTTACACTTAAAGAAATTTTGATTAACAAACTCGATGATTTCAAAGCGAGCAATGGCGACACTGTACGAAAAAAAAATATCTCCACCGCGCGAGACTGTGTATCGGAAATTCTAAAGATATGCTCATTTTAAAATTATTTTGCGGTATTGCTGTTGAATTGAATTTTAAGTGCGAACAATAAGATATTTAATAAATTAAGGTAACACACAAAACGTTAATAAAAAACGCCCCTTTGGGCGTAATGTAAAATCTGAAAGCTTTAAAAAATTTTTTTAGTTACTGATTTTAAATTTTGGAACACATTAAGAAGTATCAAAAGAATTTGAAGTTAAAAAAACCATCTAGCTGAATCAAGAAAAGAATTAATAAATTTATTTTTTTCTCAAAATTGCTGAAATTTTACAACCTTATGTGTATTATTTTCTAACTCTAAAATTTATAATTAGAACTAAAGTATTGAAACGATTTTTTGCGCTTGTTTACACTAACGTGTTGTGCTGTATAGTCTAAACTTTCCTAGAAAGCATCATGCTGCTGGACATCAGTGATTCTGTGCTATGTCCCTTTTAACTTGACTATTGGTTTTATTATTCTTATCTCACCGTAACAATATTTGTAACGTATGCTACATGAATGGGGACAGCAAAGCAATTGCCTACAGTTTTTGCAATAGATTTATATAAAAGCTTACTGGAATAGCATCGGGAAGCTAAATAAGAATGTTTAAAAATAAAATACATATATTTTCTATATTTTGCTTCAATTTTTATGCAAAACGTGATATTGTACAAGACGCGTAATTCGAGGTTTTGTTCTTCTTGTAATTATATTTAATGTGCGTGGAACTGTGCAATTTGTTTCGTTTGCGGCTATTTCTGAAGCAGTTACACAGACTGCTGGAAAGATTAACCGAATAAGGATTTCACTCAGTCTCATTCTCTGAATAGGCTCGAATATAAACGCATAAGGAGGAAAAACATAATTTCTCTCTCTTTACTTGAGTTCGTCTATTGCCTATAACAGAATTATAAAATAAACTGTTTAGTATGAGCGCCAAAGGAAGGAAACAATTCTGAAGGTTTCAGATTTTATATTACACCCAAAGCCGAGTTTCCTTTTCATTTACACACTCATACACTTTCGAACATTTCGACTAATGACACTTTTTGTTAAGCAAAAATTCGTTAAAGGTTTACAAAATATGAAATAGACAGTAAGACAAATTCGGGCTTCCAGGTGGGTGCTCATATTCACACGGGGGACTACGTTATTCAAAATTTGATAGCTCTAGGTACCGTTGTGTTTTCACAATGCCAAAAACATATATACATTCATGCAGATTCTTCATTATTTAATTTCCTTAAATATAATACAGGGCGATATTTTTTGGCGGTTCGGTGGCAACCATTTGAGAAGTGACACGGACATTTAAAGTGAATTGACTTAAAATGCCATTTCAAAAATAATAGCCATTCTGGTCTAACGTCGCTTTGCGCTAAAAAAAAGAGATTTATAATTTTAAACTTTTTATGGAAGATTTCAGACAAAACATTCTGACAACTTCCAATATAACTGATATCTCTATAAAAAACATACATTAAAAGCTGTTTCGTTCTTTGGATTCTGAAGCAACCGCTAGAAAGAATATGTATATAAATACATTTCTGGCTAAAAAATTGAAAAAAAGAATAAAAACATTCAAACTTCTTTATTGGTGCCAACAGAAATTAATGGAAGGACCTATAAAATTCGCGAAACTTTCTAGGTGCCGCAGAGTTAACTGATGGAGCAAATGGAGTCGGGTGAAGGTTGAGGCCTCAGGTGAACAAATAGAAAGAGTATCAAATTAGGTAAAGTTTAGAAATAAATTTTAAAAAAGATACTTTTCACTTTCAAATTTGGATGACGATTTTCACTTTCAAATTTAGAATACACCAAAGAATATGAAAAGAGTTTTGTATTATAAACAATCCACCTGATTTGAAAGAAGAATTAATTACATTAATTTATTCTCAAATGACATCAGGTTTCAGAGTCGTGCATATATTACTTTCTAGCATTAAAATTTATTATTGGAAGTAGAATTATTATAGAAGTTAATTTATACTTGTTGCAAAAAGTTGCACAGACTGAACTTAAGCAAAAAATATAATACTGCCGACATCATTAATTTTCTACTCTGCCTTCCATTCATTTCCACTGTTTTTACTTTGCCATAACAAGCTTGCCAAAGTCTATCAACCGAGCATAATGGCGCAACTTAACTTTACCACTGGAATAGGCCCACTGGAACAGCACCGGGAGACTAAACATGTGTGTTTGAAAATGAAATGCACCGCAGTATTGGTCTTTGCTTTATTTTTGATATAGAATTTGCCAATGAACGAGGCGCATGTTTCGAGGCTTGTCTTCTTGTATCCACGTTGAGACGTTGAGTGGGATTTGTGCAATTGGTTTTATTTATGGTTATTTTTAAAGCAGCATACATCGGAAATAAATTACTCCGTTTATTAGATTGACTCATTCTTTTTTGACTGGAAAGTAATTTATAAATTAAGTTATAACTTTGTTTTTTAGACTTACTCCGTTATTTATAGCGAAATAATTATTTTAAGTTCAAAGAAATAAAACAGAAGGTTTAAAATTTGAAATATTTTGTGGAGGATTTAAGGCGAACTGTTCTAGCTAATTAACAAAATTATTCGAATAAGAGAGAACATGTCTTAAAAAAGTCTAGTTTTGTTAGTTGATTCTAGGGCGATCGATATAAAAATATGTTTAAAAGATACATTTCTTATTAAAGAAACTTTTAAAAATACAGAAAAGAATTTCAGAAAGAATGAAACGTCGAGAAAGATAAACAAATGAAGGCTATGAACTGCTGATTCAAGATTTAAAAAACGAGAAAAAAGCATCGAAATCATTTAGACCAGGGCTGACAAGTATGTTCATTCTTGCGAATAAAAGTTAGTGACAAACTTCTATAAAATTTGAGACATTTTACGCATTGAATCACCCTTCGTTAAATCACAATGCAAGGTGTAAAATAGATAAAACATGAATTACGATTAAATCTCATTAATTGTAAAACCGTACTTATATTGCAGAGATATCATTATTTTTGAAAGAATTCCAACCAGCGTTGGAAACGTATTTGGATAAATTCCAGATGGTTTCAGCACAAAAATCGTATTCATTTCTCGTTAGTGTTACAATCCACCTGGGATTATTAATGTAAATTAAGACTTAACATGGATTTTGAAGCGCTAGTAAGCTAATTGCAGCATATATTATTTG
Organism: Stegodyphus mimosarum; assembly: GCA_000611955.2. Classification (NCBI taxonomy): domain Eukaryota; kingdom Metazoa; phylum Arthropoda; class Arachnida; order Araneae; family Eresidae; genus Stegodyphus; species Stegodyphus mimosarum. The sequence goes on from KK116922.1 coordinate 732,288, forward strand.
GTCAAGGAAACATTTCCGACATGGTCATTCTCTCTATGTAACACAAATTAAGTGATTCAATAGATTTTGAAACACGGTTATTGAATATTTTGCTACATTAAAAGCAAGAAAAATTTGATTGTATATATTTGATATGCTTGACACTTTTTTGCAATAATTTTTTGAGTAGGTATATTGCCATTTATACTACTTACAAGTTATTTGCTGTTTATCAAAAAGGATATTTTTGTGTTTACTTCAAACAAAAATTGCAAATCATTATACATATTTCATTTTTTGGAATATATAAATGTATGATCAATTATTCTTGTAAGAATATGGTATTATGATTTGAAATAACTCTTTTAAGTGATTAAAATAATGCACAGATATAGTTAATTTGTATTCTATATGTATAGAATATTGTATTATAATTTAATATAGTATAAGCACAGTAATGCATGCTATAATATATACCTAAAGATGCCGAATAATGCACATATGTATATTTCTTGCCTTCTGCTCCCCAGCAGCACAGGATATATTGCTTTGTATATAAGGATGTGCTATTACTTCTTTGTATGCAGCTATGCCTCTTAAACACATCTAAACAGCGCTTAGACATCAGGGATTTGACGAGAACAATAAGTTATGAAATTTTATCTAATAGCCCTCAGTGGGTCATATTTAAAATGATGTGTGTTTCTTACAATAAACATTTATTCGAGTGTTAAACTATATACTTGTTTTAAAGATCTCTTCTTTAATCAATCAATTACAGTAAAACATGGGAGGCTATTTTCTTTAGAAGGTAAGCTTTCGCAGAGAATATAGCAAAGGTTCTGTCTCGTTTTCAAGTTACCTGTGGGAAAATTTAGAAAGTTGTACGCAGCCAATCCGTTCGCAATGAAGCATATCACAAAGCATTCCACAAGACTTACAGAAGTAAGTTATAGCATTAACAAAGTAAATAAACAAATGTACAATAGTACTGCGAAGGGTGGAAATTTAAGTGAAAGAAAAAATAAGGTAAAAAAGTAACAAAATGAAGAGAATTCAATAATGTAAATTGAGAATGAAATTCCGAAAAGCAAAAATTGTTCTTTTAGTCCGAGAAAATTAGTGGCCGGGATACACAAAGGTGCTTCAGATTTGCCTGAAGTTTCGGTATCTTTCTCTGCTGAACATGATGAACGCACTCAAGAAGGATATGCTTAACATCTTCATCGCCTCTACTGCACCTGAAATATTCATGAAATACGCAAAACAGTTTTAGACAGATACAGTTTTGCTGGCGTCTCACTATCTTTTAATTTCCCATCAATCAATATTTCATTCAAGACATCCAAAAAATTTTCTGATATCTGTGCTGCCAATGATCGACCTTCACAAAAATCATCATCTGTGGATTCTCGATAAACGCGAAACTGTTTTTCCCATTCTATTATTAAAAAAAATAGTAGACTCCTGTAGAATAGGAAGGAAGCGATTCACTATACAATATATACATGATACAAACGTTGTTTCATTTTCTTTTTGTCTTTTCCTTGTTTTACTTCTAATCAAACACTAAATCACATAATAATGAGCAATTTTAAACCTTTTAAAACAAATTAGCACATTCATTTTTTTATATTGTCCAGACTTACACTACGGCGAGCATTTATTTCTTTGTCTCAGGTGAAAATATGGGTGCCATCCAATTTCTTTGTACACCTAATACCGTGATAAGCGACCCTTCAAGAGTATGAAAATCCGATATAACGTACTTTATGAATACCTTCGATAAAAACTTTTTTGAAGTTTCATGTTTTTCTAAATCTTCTGCAAGTCTTAATGAAAAAAATTATTAACCGCTAAAATATTCATGCTCGGAATAATAATCTTTATTCCACATTCCATTCATAAAAATCCATATCCATTTATAAATCCGTAGTCCATTTATGACAAAAATACTCTCACGTTATTTACATCCACATTCCATTAGTACAAAATATCACAAAATCCACTTTCCATTCGTACAAAAAATTCCTTTACGTTATTTTTCAATTATCTTTCTACCTATTTTTTTCTACGTTCTCAACAAAAGCTATGCGAGACAGTTGTGACACTTAATATAGGAGAATGAGAATACAGTAAGGCTATCTTAGGTCACCATATAGTGTTCACGACTGTTGAACAGAAAAACGCGAATCGGTTCTCCGATTTCATTCATGCTATTTTATTGAGCTATCAGACAGAACTCTATCCAAACCTAATAATACCATGCGAGAAATTTTTAAATTTTCGCTTTTCTTTTGTAGAGAAAGTAGCGAATGTTATTGGGTTTAGAGTTTTCATCTCTGTGTATACTGGTTCTTAATAGATACAGAAGCCATGATAGCTTGATAAAATTTATTTTTACCAAAAGGAACACTTTACAATTGTGGAACTTTCCACAAAAAAAAAAAAAAAAAAAAAAAAACCTCGCACAGTTCTTCTCAGTGTCCGAGAACGCAATCAACAGTTATACTACAAACTGCTAAGAAAGTTAAACCCAACACAATGTAATGCGGATCTGAAAGACGAAGCTCTCACGGATATCTCAATACTTCGAAATCGCTCTGAACTAAAAACTACTATACAGAGAAACGAATGCTCTGCCCGGTCTCAGATAGTTTTTTCCCGTCCGCCAAGAGATCTCTAGTACCTTCCACTTCTCGAAATTTCATTGTATAATTACACTAAAATTATTTAAACATATTTAAAATCTGTTACAATATAATACACATGTACAGCTAAATGTACTTTCATGAATAATTTTACTAAATTTATTTTACGTATGCACAAAATTCGGAATTGCAGAGCACACATGCAAAACTTAAATTGCGCCGGAGCCTAAGACAGGCCGGCTCCAGTACTTCTCAGTTTGGAGGCTAAATCATAATTGTAGCCGGAGCGCAGTAGAGTTTTAAGTAAGGATGTTCCGGTACTTCTTTTATATAAATAAACAAAAAAAATTCAGCAGAAATTTGAGCTCGTAAATTTTATTTTTAATAATAAAATTATACTAAAAATCGATTTCAGCTTCCGCATACATGCCTTTCTTTTCTTCAGAAACAAACCCTGGACGGAAGTCACGATTTCTAAGGAAAGAAAAGATTTCACCCACATGTCAGAAGCTTATTCTCAAGAAAGAGCACCTGCATACTCTTTGGAACGATGTAAACAAAGACGGGTTTGAAAACTGTCACTTTTTACTTTTTTCTCAGCTAAACCTCGGATTCGAGGAAAAATAGTTCTCACATTCTGCCTTACAGCTAGAATTATACTGAGAGGAGATTATTGTGGTCAGAAAATGTTGCACTCTTCTCTTTTTGTTTTCATATCTATACATCATCCGTTTAAAACTTTCTCTGTACTGTGTTATTATTTACAGCAGAGTTTCTTAAACTGTCGGTCGCAGGACCTGCACCTGAGGTCGTCAAACGTTTTAGTAATTTTGATATTTCTTTAACTTATTACAATAATTTTACAATTACCAAATAGTTTTACACAAAGTGTCTGAAAATAGACAAAGACAATACAGACAACGAAAAAATGAAAACGTTTCGACGCATTTTTTTTTAATAACAGAAAAGTTTATTTAACTTACTTTGCACTTGACGCTGTCAGATCGTCAAAAGGCCTGCGTATGAAGATCCGAGTGTTTCGGTAACATGTGCGCGCTGGGCCGTCTTTGACTTCAGTCGCCACGCTAGCTGTCTCGCCAGTGTCAGAAGGTCAGCTTTTCATGCGGATTATTTTCACACCTTTGAGCGCCCTTTCACTCCGAATATATATACGATGTTATTGTCCTGATAAAACAAGCGTTCTTTCGCTTTTGCCGTCATTGTTCCGTCATCTATTTTAAACAAGTCCATCCCTTGCTTTCTCAACAATAATTATCATCAAATATTTTACGAATCATGATAAGTGGTTGAATTTAGATAAACGAGATAAAAAGAGCTCAAAACAATGAAAAGTCATCTCCGGTACCTACCACGAGCGCAGGTAAAATACCAAGAAAACGAAAATATGACTAATCATATTTGGAATTTGGTTTTACTTCTTGTAATTATGGTGGAGTTGAATAGCCATTACGCTTAACTTGTAAACAGGTTTTCGCAACAGAAATCATGAAACCCGCCAAATTAAAGCGACATCTCAATACAAAGCATAATGCGCACTGCAAGAAACTCAAAGAATACGTTGAACGATTTTTGAAATCATCAAATCATCAAAAACCTTTAGCTTTGAGAACTTTGTTGCTGCGAACGAAAAGTATTTACTTGCGTCTTATGAAGCATCCTTATGAATTGAGCCAGTTCAATTGGAGAAAATCTAATATTGCCGCTACTTAAGAGTAGATGATGTGCAAAATAGTTCATGGCAAAAAGTAAGCGGATGGAATCCGTAAAATTCCATTATTCAACGATATTGTTTCAAAGCGAATTTCGAAAGTTAATAAAGATCAACATCAACAACTAATAAATAGGCTTAAAATGAGTCCTAAGTTTGCATGAGTCTAAGTCCAGTTCAATGAATCAACTGATATTACGAAATTGGCTCATTTATTAATGTACCTGAGATATATTTTTGAAGGATGTATTCACGAGGAATTTTTGTTTTGTCGTTCTTTGGATGAACACGCAAGAGGAGACGACATATTTGTAAAAGTTAATAAATTTTTCATTGAAGAAAGTTTGCAATGGAAAAATTGTGCTGGCATTTACACAGACTACGCTAAAACGATGGTCGGTGAAAAAAATTAAATTTCTAGCAAAGTTAAGAAAAATGGCAACGAACATGTAACATTTACTTTTTGCATGATACATCGAGAGATCGTGGTAGCCGGAAAAATATTAGCGGAGTTACATGTTGTGTTTTTTGAGAGAGTGCTAAAGTGCTCAACTTTATTAAAAGTCGAGCTCTGAACAGTTATTTGTTTTTAATTATTTATAAAGACAAGGGTTCTGAATACGAAAGCTTATTATTACATGTAGACGTAAGGTGGCTTTTAAGAAGTCTCAGTTTAAAAAGGTTATTTAAATTAAAAGATGAAGTTGTTCTCTTCCCAACCGAACAAAAATCTGATTTTGCGAATTTATTCCATAATAAGTGGTGGCTACAAGAACTGTGTCATTTAATGACATATTTGAAAAACTAAATGGACTAAATTTGTCGACTTAAGGAAAAAGTTGCAACATATTCATATTCAAATCAAAAATTGATTCTTTTATTAAGAAAAATTACCATATGGAGAAACATGGAGGAAAAGGGTTTATTAGAAATGTTTATCGCAACAAGGGGATTTTTAAGTGAAAATGATGAAACAGATCATTAAAAGATGAGTTATTAAAAGTGATAAATGAACACCTTCGGTGTCTTGAGAAAAACTTTGAGAACTATTTCCCTTTAAATTATAGTGCCGAAGAACTAAATATGGATTGTAAAACCATTCGCAATTATTGTACAAAATACTACTCATTTGCCATTAAGATCATAAGAAGAACTTGCCGAGTTATCAAACGATTCGGGGTTGAAAATTGATTTTAATACAAGGTTCTTAGAAGATTTTTGGCTAGGAGTCGCAAGAGAACTTCCAACGATTTACGAAACTGCGATAAACTTTCTTTTACCTTTCTCTATGGCATATTTGTCAGAAACGATATTTTCGTCTTTAACTACCATAAATTAAAGTGTCGATCAAATGTAAAGAATATTAAAGAAGTTCTTCGTCCTCAAGTGTCGACTATTTTGCCAAGATTTGATAACATAATTAAAAATAAACAGGCACACCCTTTCCGTTGATAATTAGTCCTTGCATATGCGTTGTTAGAAGAAGTAAGTGGGTGTTTTCAATAGTGACCTTCTAAGTGGCTACACTTGAATGGACAGACTATAGTTAATGATTTTTATTATTATATTACATTTTTAAGTTTGTTACTTATTTAAAATTTTCATATTGCTCTACGTCTTAAAATTAGAAATTAAAGTTAATGACCTAAAACTCCAGTAGTATAGTACAGTAAAAGTGAAGAAACTGACAGTTTCACTCACGCTTGTGTCGGATTTTCGCAATGCTTATGGAGTCCCACAAAAATTTTCGTAAATATTATGGTGTCCCCACACCAAAAAGTTTAAGAAATCTTGGTTTACAGCAGTTGTAAGGTTTTAGTTAAACTAACCAAGTTTTATTTTAATTTAAATCTTTCTATCTCTTCTCTGTTTCAACTTCCCGTCAGAAGAAGCGCGCGTTTTCAGCTTATGCTAATTTGAAGTACAGCCAAGTACTATTTAACCCAGAGGTAGAAACCTCTTAGAGTGAGAGAGCTTTAGTCTCAGATCACGGTCATTCTGCTCGACGTTCGCCTGACCAGCTAGCAGCTAAAATTATAAGCCATAGTGCTTACTACGTGATTGCATATTGAAATAAATTGAAGTGCGCTAGTATTAGTATTTCTTGCTACGCACCAGTTAGTTAGAGGCCAAACTCCGCGAATTGCTCTGCGAGCAAAGTTTGATTTAATTTCCATTTAGGTTTAGTTTAAATTTATTTGATTGTTAAGTTAGGCCCAAGTGTGGTCTTTTACTTTCTGTATCTCTCCCGAGTTGGGAAGTGTGTAAATAATAGTGATTTAATAAAAGAGGATTTTAAATCCCTTTCAAGTGCAGTTATTCTCCAGCACAGTATCTACATCAGAACAAAGCCAACATTTTTCAGCTCCCTGTTCCAGTTCAGGACTTGAGGATAAGGACCCTAGTAAAGACTTCACCATGTTCCCTAAAGCTATGCACAGAACACTCAGTCCTGACACAGTCTCTTCTAGTCTCATAAGTGACGCTTTGAGCATTTTAACATTTTTCATTGGTGTGTTTTAAAAAGAATGGTCGTTATTCCGATTATCCGCTGAAATAGTACAGTTGAGTTATTTCTTCGTTTTTGTGTGAAATTTTTAATTCCAGCCGGAACAGCAAATAAGTCAAGGTCCAGTAACTTAACTTTTCACTTTTTATATAATAACTTATTAAATTTCTATTTATCACTTAACATTTTGTTAAATTATAATTTTAATTATTTAATTATTCTAATTATTAATTATGCAATTATTTTAATAATTAATTATTTAATTTTTTTAATTAATTATTTTATTAGTCGTTTCATTTATTCATTTACTCTCGTTTCTCTTTCCTAACGGTCTTCGATAGCGCTTCGGCACTTCTGAATTTGGAAATTAAGACCTGTACGCATGTACAACAAATGTAAACTTTAAAGCTTGCGAAACAATCAATGCTGAAGAATGAACACAACACTCATTTCTCCCCGCAGGGAAAAATGCGTCCATGCTTTGATGTTGTGGGAGGACAGGTGAGAAGAAGAGAATCGCTTTGATCTCAATTAACTGACTGCGTCCACGGCACACGCATTCGTCTTTCCTAATATAACATAAATTTTGATCTTTATCCATCTGTTTCGTATGAGTTTAAATGATCTCCACATTGAGTCTTTCAAATAGGAGATTTGCAGTCCTTTGTGAGATATGATACTCTTTATGAAGGATACTGAAGTTTTGTACTGGGACATAGCTAAGACACGTAGATCATAAAATTACTTTCGCTTTCCATCTTTCCAGAAGCAAGACATAATAATGCTAAACAGGCGTTTTCTTGATCACAACTTAAATTTTACACGTTTTTGTACGGTAATCCATTTCTGTTATGGGATAGCGAAATCGAATAACGGATAGAGAAAAACCAGATATAGCGAACCAAACACTCAATCCCTGGAAGTTCGTTATAGAGAGGTTCAACGGTATTTCTACGAAGATCGTTAATTATCTGAAATATCTTCAGAATTTACCCTTAGTCTAAGAGACAAAGTTAACAAGTGTGACGAAAAAACTGTTATTAAACCACTGAACTAGCTGGATTCACTATAATCATTATGTATATATATATATATATATATATATTCTTTTTTATTACAGCTATTTAAATGGCTGCTCATTGTAAAAGTTCGCAGTTCTGTAGTTTGCGAATTACATCCAAAGTTACTTTTCAGTGCAATTACAGAAAACTGATCTTCGATTTCCACCTAAAACAGGAATAAAGAATCCAATACTAATTTTGTCAAGAATAATTCGAAATGAAAGGCAAACTGTCTGCTTAAATTTAATGTGAATGAAATGCGAAAATGTATTGGTATGCATAAAATGGCTATTGCAAACACAATAATATAATTTTCACGCAAATATATGTGTACTGATTTTTATTAAAAGTACCACTACGTATTCTGTTTAAATCAAGAAACGTATTAATCAATATTTTAGTCATCACCTTTTGATGCACGGTATACTTCATTCTCGATGCTGTTAATTTACTAAAAATTTGAAGAGGCGGAGAGGTTTCAAACGTGGCAGATTGTGAAGGAATTTAAAATGCAAAATCATGTTCACAAATATACCATATTTCCTCGTGCATTGCCCCTTTTTTTGCTCATTTTGTCGTCTAAAAAATCGAAAAGAGAAAATTATGCAAATAATTTAATTTCCGTGTGAAATGATTAGAGTATGAAAATAATCAATGCACCGGCAAATTACCGTCAAATTATAGGTAAATATTACAAAATAATTTATTTAAAAGAAACCTACAATCCAATCAGAATACTTAGTAATATTAAAGTTACGAAGTTTAAAAAGATTTCTTCACTTCTACTTTCCTGTTATTTGAATCTCGCCCGTTCTTGTCTTGCTACATTTAGGCCTCCAACCATTTACAAATGATTAGAGAAGGTGCATGTAAAACCGACTCAACGAAATAGTAGATTTGATATCAAATTCGGGTTTGCTTGGCTATGGTGGGTCAGGTCTGTACTACGCTGGCATAGACTTCAGAAGTTAGAAGGGTAAGATTCAGCGTCTCCTTCGAAGGTAGTTCGCGAAGGTTTGTTTTTGTTAGTCAGATGAAAAACAAATTCTACGTAGACGAACCTATACGTTCTCTGAAGGCACTTAAGAAAGGAAAAAACAGCGAGAATAGATTTAAAATTTTCAGAACCTGGGGCTAAAAAATTAGGGGAAAGAATGCGTGATATGAAAGAATATGTGAGGAAATTAAGTAATTATATTTTAATAAAAATACCTGGGTAGAAAACAGATTGTATACTAGAATATTACATAAGCCATATACTCAGAAAGTTGACAAATTTTCTATTTGTTATTGAGAGAAAAAACTAGAAAAATCTGCGCGTAGAATTGCAAAATTTTATACCATCTAATATGGGAAATTTTTATTAGAATTAATAACCATTATGCTAATTGACGATAGAGGTCTCAGTGAGTTGATCAGAATGAAACCCGGCTCTTGTTGTTCAGTTAATTGACTTTGTTTAAAGCTTCAGAACACTTTTCCCTTGACAAGTTCTGTTTGGAGCTTTAAATAAAAAAAGATTAATTTTGGTTTTTACTGTTTTTGTATTTTCAACTTTTTTACTTTTTTTGTCCCAAATGCATATTATAAAAATTTGCAAATTCATAAAAATGGAAATAGGTAGAGGATCATGGTTCTTACAGTCCTTAAGTAATTCTCTCATATATTTCATTTCCCATATTACATGGGCCATATATATATATAAAAGAAAATACAGAATATGTAAAAGATTAAATCAAAATTTCCCTTCTGAATTCTAAAAATAGTAACCTCTCTCTGCACTAGTCACTTCTAGCCTGACCCACCATAGCCAAGCATCCATGTCATACGACTCTTACATAATTATGGTGGTGTGAATGGAATTAAAACTCGACAATAGCAATTTTATAGCAATATAAACTATCCAATCAAAATGCATTGTAAACCAAAACTAACTCAGTCTGAATTAAGATTTCACCGTGAACGTAACACTTGCTCGCTACTCTACCTGGACTGCTGTCTGCTGCATTCTTCTTGCTGTAAGTTATCAAAAATGTAAACCTCTTGAAATAGGCAGAAATAATGTGCCAAATTGTTTGTGGTCGCAATATGTTTACTGAAAATAAAATGAAGCTTTAATCTGCCTCGAATGCCAAATTTTTTATTCAGTGTGGATCGGCATCTCAGCATTCTACAACATCAATTTTCCTGCCAATCATTACTTCTAAATTTGTTAATTTTTATTTTAAATCTATTGGCCGACTACTCACTCTAAAGCAGTCCGTCAAGGATGGTCGAACACACCGGTCCTCTAGCCACTCCATCGAGAATACTACCAGAATGAACCACCAGGTGTAAACTGATACTTTGCCTTTCAAAAGAGAGGACGTGCGCATAGGAATGTCCGAACTTTTACGTGAGTTTTGACCTGCAGGCTGGTGTTCAAACATATACTCAGGATATCTTTTAACCGGCAACAAAGGGACCGAGCCGATTCCGGATAAGAGATTTTGACGGATAATTCAATAGCCATTTCTAGAACTTACTTACTCCTTTTTCGTAATGCCATCTGCAGAAATTTTAACATATAAAGTCAGTCAGTGCTGCTGTTGATATATCAGCCAAAATTGAATAAAGAATATTGAAAATCATACATATTATTTAAAATTAAAATCCGTAACACGATTTTATATTTTAGAAAAACAACATTAAACATCATTTTAAAATTACTATACTTATTAGCAAGTGAAAATTATAAATTTATTAGTATAATGGGCATATAACTTCGGATGGCTGCTTGCTTACAAAATTGTCTCCGTTGGTTCAAAAATTCTCTGCGTTTACAATAAAGCTTCATACAATCGATTCCACGTAACTTTCTTGGTCTGCGTGTCGTTTTCATCTTCATTCCACCTCCTCATCATGTTTTTTCTCCTTTTCCTGTGCATGTCCGATTATTTCATCATCTTCTTGAAAGCGCAAAGCTTGCACCTATTCTTTACTAACACTAATTTTCTTCGAATTATGTACGTAGTTCCAAGATGTCTGACACGAGATTGGAAGTGTTTTGAAGCCAAGACAATCTTTGCCACTCAATTCGTCATCGTAGGTGAAAATTCACACCAACAGAGACGTAAAATAAGGTTCTTTCCACGAAAAAAGAGAAACTTAATATCGCGTCCTACAAATCGTGTACACTACTTTCAACGTTTCCACATATATGCATTAAAAAGGATCCGTAGTTCAGCTTTATGTTCTGAACATTTCCTTGATTGACTAGTTGGATAAGCTTAATATGTTCGGCGGCAGAAACATAACACAAATGTTTCAATATTTAAGTCTTCAAAGTGTTAAACAATTACATATATTTTTATCTCAAACGCTTAAATTTCGGATTTAAATTGCACTTTCAAGTGCCGTTATTTTTATAGTGACGGTTACGAGAGAATTTACTGTAGCCAGCCTCAGCTAATAGTTGTAGTGTTCTGAGTTAACGTATAAGCGTTTATATATTTGTGGTTATTAATCAAAAGACGACAGAATAAAGAAGTGATTTAAAAAGATGAGATATGTAAGGCGCTGCTTTAATTTATCAAAATAATTATATCGACAAGATTACTACTCACCATCTAAATAACTGATACGACGAGTTTTAAAAATAAATGTAGGTGTGGTAAATTCTGAAAATATTCATGTAAACACAATTTTCATACCTAATCAGTTTAGTCATACCAAATCATACAGTCCATACGTAATCAACTAATACAAGATTGGTGACAGTTTCGTATTATAATTGATAGTTGTTGACAGTTTCGTATTTTTATTATTTCGATGATAAGGTATGATCGTTGTAAATAAATAAAAATTTTACAACAATGAAATAAGATCTCCACCCCAGAAAAAAAAGGTAAATTAAAAGTTTAGTTTATCTTGAATAGCAAATTGTGAAGACTATACACGAGAAATGTTAGTAGCAGAAGTTAAAATTCAGACTGATCCTTATTCTTGAATTAGACTCAATTAAACTGATGAAAAATGTTATCCTAATTCTATATAAATATTTTAATCTATCTAAAGAGTTTATTTTTCTATGAATGGGTGTTTAATAGCAATCTAAGCAACAAACTGGCGACACCGGAATTTGAGACAAACCCATTTTTAATAGCTAGAATAACATGTCTGCAAACAATCATAATATTACTTTTAACAACCATCTAAACACGCGAAAAAAATCAACTCTTTCAAGACAGAATATTGGTCGATCAAAACAAAGGCAGAAATATTTTGGAGCGAAAAAACAAAGTTACCGAGAATTCCTCCAACCAACCCTTTGCTTTTCTTCGAGACCTTCTAAGACTAACTTCTTTCTTCAACCCATAATGCTTTCTTTTATTTCTTTAACGAATGCTCTCGCTCTTATTGTATTCATTTTTATTAACGACGATGTGGAGGTAATAGAAATTATTTTGCAAAGGTACTCCGTAATCAAAGCACCTTGGTCCATTAAACAGTCATCTTAACAGTCTTGGCTTCTTTGTACAATGGTAATTGTACAAAGAAGCCTACATTTGGTCGTTTCTGGACTATATTTTGAACTTATTTGGCGACTTATCGCTTATTGACATTTTTACTTCAGATTAAATTGCTAGCCCAAAGGGCATTAGCCCAGAAGGGCTATTAATTTCGTTTTGGCATTTTGCATTGGTTCACTATGAATGGCGTTTTAACTTTTCAGGTTACTGTTACCAAATATTACAGCCCTGCATTATATTTAAAGAAATTAAATAATAAAGAATCTGCATGAATGTATGTATGTTTCTCGCACTGTGAAAAAACAACGTTACCTAAAACCATCAAATTCTGAATAACGTAGTCCTTCTCTCGAATATGGGCATATGGAAGACCAAATTTGGAATTTTTTTTATTATCTATTTCATATTTTGTGAAACTTTAACGAATTTTTGATTAACAAGCTCAGTGATTTCAAAGCGAGCAATGCCAACACTGTACGAAAAAAAAATACATTTTTTATCTCCAGCGTTCGAGACGGTGTATCGGAAATTCTAAAGATATGCTCTTTTTAAATTATTTTATGATACTGATGTTGAATTGAATTTGATGGTTTAAGTGCGAACAACATGATATTTAATAAATAAAGGTAACACACAAAACGTAAAAAAACACCCGTTTGGGAGTAATATAAAAATCTGAAAGCTTTCAGACTTTGCTTTCCATTTTATTTGTTTATAATAATTTTAGTAACATTAACGGACTTCTTCATCATAATAAACGATGTATTTTGCATGTTTTCGTATACAAATGGGCGGGACTTGGGCACTTTGATAATCATATCCGAATGATAGCATTAATCGCGACCACATTAAACGACGTCTATTGCGCAACGCAACTTAACATACTGATTAATAAATATCTGGTTAGCGCAGTCTGAAACAATACAATTATGCTACCGAAAACATGTTATATGTTTGAATCCAAATGAAAATTATTTCTCTTAAAGATAAAAATAAGCCAGTGGTATACAGACGAAAATTATTTCTTATTTTTCATTTATTGATTTCGCTGTTCAGGAAAAGAAAACAGTAAATCGGAAGGAAATATATTATGTTATAACAGAAAATAAGCTAAAAGAAATGATAAAAACATACATCAATGCAAACAGACTTATTTCCTTGTAAAAACAATGTTAAAAGTAATACTGAATCTTCATAAAAACAAGCCGAAATAAAAATTCTTGATTATTATCTATGGCAACAAATGGATTATACGCAATGAAGTATACATTGCAGATATGTTTAAACGTAGATAATAAGGATATTATCTATAATTAAATAAATCTACAATTCTTTTTTTCCAATCGACATCGCATTTTATTCAATGCGCTATTTTTATTTTTCCAACTTTAATGAATGTCGAATTATTCACATTCTCCGCAAACCCTATGATTTAAAAATTCAAAGCAATAAAATCATCATCACCTAAATTACTATTAAATAAATTTCAGCAAAATTACTGTTAAAGATAAATTTAAAGAAAACAATTTCAATTTAAACCCCGCAAAATTTAATTACAAAGAAAACTGATGTTTTAAATTAGCATAAACGTTCTCTTTATTTAAAATGTCCGTCATCGTAAATGTCCGTCATACTTCAGTAAAGCTGCATAAATAAAAATGAAACGAACTGGAACCCGTTTAATAGAATATTTTTGGAAACTATTTTTTAGATATGGAAGTGTTTTAAATGCAGATAGCAGGAACATTATTCATTTTCTTCTCTGTTAAAACATTAAACTTATTATTCAGAACTGAATATTACTTTACTTTATTAATATTACGCTGAGTTTTGTCACATTGGCACCTACGGAAATACAACATTTTCAAGCAGATGACTGCAAAATAAAACTAATTATTATAATTATTCCCGTTACTTGTCAGATTTGGAATTTATGGAATATTTCTGTTTCTTAAAATGAAATCTTTTTCAGGAGGAACCATGATGCGAAGATTTAGGGAAATCCGATAAGATTAACGGCGGGAAAAGAACAGCTTGTCCAAAAATTGACTTCTACAAAGCAAATCTTATGAATAGCATAAAAGACGTGTAGCATGAAAAAATGTGTGTAGGAGTCCGAATGTTATAAAAAACGTTTTCTTCAAATAACTGTCATTTATGAGCACAGACTTATAATCCCTTAAACTCAAAAGTATTTCAATTAAATAACTAAACATTGCCGCCATTTTCAGTATGAGGAATGGAGTAACTGATTTTGTTTACTTACTGAGAGTTTGGGATGTGCACCGTTACACAGGGAAGAAATTAGTGATAGTTTCAATAAATTCTCAAACTCACCAAGTAGCAGAGAAGCTAGAAAAATATGGATGGCTTACCTAAAAAGAAAAAAGATTGGGATAAATAATTACATGAATAATATATGCTACAGATTTAAATTAAAATTGTTTTAAAGACCTAATGAGAACGAAATGCGATAATAGCAAACGATGATAGCACTAAAATAAAATTTAAAGAGCACAAGTGTTAAAAACGGAGCACCAAGTATCTTATGCTTTACCGAATCGCAAACTGCAACACGCTGGAGCGTTAAAGATAAAAATACAACGTGGTCCAAAATTATTTTTGAGCTCATTTTATGTTTGAAAAAAAAATGAGGTACGTACATGTTTACTGTTTCCTTGGAAAAGCAATTTAAAACAGTTTTATACAAGAAAATTTTAAACATTAAAACACTTCCACATGAGCTCCATTTGTGGCACGCAAAATATCCAGTCGATATTCAATTTCACGCCAAATGTTTTGCAGAATTTCAGCAGTATTCCTCCAATGACTTAGCGATTCATCGCTTTAGGTTATCGGTATTCTGAACTGAATACACTCGGTCCTCCACATACCCCCAAAACAAAAGGTCAAGGTATGTAACGTTGGGGAATATTGGCATCCATGTTATCGGGCCCCCACATCCAATCCAACTATCAGGAAATGCTTTCTCCAGCTCCGTTCGAACTATGGAACCGCAGTGCCGTGGAGCGTCGTCTTGCTGAAAGAAAACTCGAGGCAGACGGCGTTCAAGTTGAGGAAAAGCATGGCACTCTAGCATGTCTAGATAAGTAACGAAAAATGATCCGAAGATTTCATCTGCAGCCAATGCACACCAGACATTCACTTTCGGACTAATGTGTGCTTTTTCTCTTACTGCGTGAGGAGATTCAGTTCCCCATATCCGTATGACGATTAATGATTAATCAAAAACATGGGAAGTAAATTTGTTGAGTACAACTGTTTTGAATTAGCTTTCCAAGAAAACAATAAACGTATACGTAACTCATTTTGGTTTTGTTTTTTTCAAGCACACACTCAATAATTTTTAACCCCCTGAATTTAACATCGACTAAGTCAACGTATTGATTTCATAGAGCCAAGTTTGTTAAATAAATTGTAAGATTTACACAATATGTTAAATAAATTGTGCTATTGTAACATTTTCCCGAATGGCATCAGTCTTGTGCGCTGTATTTAAAAATGCTTTATTTCGAGACCATTTGAAAACAAACAATGTTGCCACTGTTCGCCTTCAGAGCGTTGGTTTGCTAATCAAACCTTCATATCAAGATTTACAAAATAGGAAACAAATAATAAAATGAAGTCGAAATTCAAAATTCAGGCTTCCAGGAGCCTGTGTTCGGCTAAATGGGTGGCTCAAGCTATAGTCCTTTTTTCACAATGTGAAGGACACACACACACACATATATATATATATATATATATATATATGTATGTTCAGATTCTTCATTATTGTATTTCTTTAAAAATAATATAAGATAATAACATTTGATGGTAGCAATTTGAAAATTGAATTGGTCATCTAAAGTGAATTGATTTTTATAACGATACGCCGCAAAATACCTTTTCGACATAAATAGCCCTTTTTGGTGTAATAAAACGATCACGAATTGAATTACAGCAAATTACGAAACCCACAGAGATTGAATTTAGTATGGCGTTAGAAGTTACGTGAGCTCAAGCATTAATGAAGTCACAAAAGAATCACATAGTTCTGACGTCGTGCGCTAGTTTTTAATGCATTTAATTTTTAGCTTGCTACTTTAGCTCAAACATTTCTGGCAACACTGGTACGGACATCGATATATTATAGCGCTACGTACGATCATGATTCGTATAGGAACTTTATTAAACTTGCGGATTGACACTGTGAGGCGCAGAAACAGGATTTATATTTTTTCCAAATAAAAAATATTTCAAATTCCCGGAGTGTAAAAAATGGATTTCCTTTGTTTGTTCCAACAGACGTTCAAACTGTCGTTCTAAGTGAAACAAGATTGATGCTGAAAATTTTAGTTCATTTCAATCTTAGACATTGATGATAAATCGAATTGTGAAAAAACAATTTTTTCTGTCAAGTTTTAAATTGCTGACGGCAACTGAAAATGCTTCTTTTTTTCTTAGTCGAAAAGCTGCACAATTGTAATGAATCAGCTGTCCCGCTGAAAATGATGTTTTTTACTACGATCGGAACAGTTAGGCATCATATAGATTGACTAAAAAAATTATTAAACATGTTAAAAATATCTGAAAGGATTCAGATTCTAACGTCGCACCAGAAAATTTTTTATGGTTTTGTATGCGCTGGTTGAGAATA
>KK116922.1:749420-794335 GCA_000611955.2 Stegodyphus mimosarum
CTAACACATATTTTTGTCTTTATAATTTCTTCTATGATATAAAGGAAGTACAGTAATCACGAAAACTATTAGGTTTTAGATTTCAACGAAAATATCTATTTTGCCAGTTTCCAAATCAATTTCGACTTTTTTTTCTGGGACGTCTGTATGTAAGGACAGAATAAAGGATTCTTTATGCCAAAACGGTTTGTGAAATGAAATTTTTTGCAATCTGTACGTGTGTATGTATTTCGCATAACTCACAACTTATTAGCAGTAGAATGTTGAAATTGTGTATCTGATAGTGCTATAATATCTAGTCAGAGGTACTAAACGTACATGCATACCCAACTCCCTTATTCGGCTTAAAAAGCCCTTATGCGGTCTATGTTTTCGCAGGCCCACCAGCGGCCGAGCGGTAAAGACGTTGAACACTGGTAGTTCGGTCCGAGGTTCGAATCCCGCGAATGGGCTGGCTGTATGGGCGTTTTCGTGGTTTTCCCCATGTGTAACGTGTATACGAGCCAGTTTCCCTTAGAAAGTCCTCCACGAAGGCATCCCTCCCTTTAGGCAGATAGCCCTCGTGTGCTTTGCCATAATTGAATAACCTAACCTAACCTGTTTTCGCAATAATTGTTCGTAGGCACATACTTCCAATTACAGAATTATTTTAAAGGACGAAAATATTCATGTTTGGATCATTTAAAATTTAAAATAAAAAGGTAAATTTGGAGGAATAGCGAAATCTAACTTTTAATGCGGTCTCATGATACTTATATTTGGTAAAGTTTCGTACCAACTATTTTACTATTTCGTATATATTATTAAAAATTTTAAACTAGCCTTAGGTATACATATACCTAATTTAGTTTAATATAGTCGTTGACACGTCTTTGAAAGTTGGTAAGCCTATTTCATGCAATCAAGCATTTTTCGACAGAAATATTGGATCTTGTAATGGCTTGTTTGCAGAACAAGTGCACTGACATCGCAAACATGTAAAGGCATACAAGCTGATGCGTGCGCGAAATTAATTCTATGAAAGGCAGGAATGGCTCTAGATGGTGTTATTATTCCTTTGTGCTTCCGTAGTAATCCGTAATCGTAAGTGAAAGTGATAGAAGCCATTATAGCTATTATTTTTATAACGATCTGTAATTCTATTGAAAAGTTTATTTATTTAAAACATGGCAAATTTTGTACTTCAGAATGTCTGAATATAAGAAGAAATGCGGCTGGTACACTACTGAATATTTGAAATATGGATTTACGTAACCTCCTGCAAATGAATCATTACCTGTATGTTTAATTTACCAAAACAGATTTTCAAATGAAGCCATGAAGCCTTCTAGGCTACAAGGGCATTTGAATGAAAAGCATGCTGATAAAAACGATAAATTTTTATCTTATTTTTGAGGAAAAATGAAGTCTATATTGCTTTGGAAATGATTTAATTGATACTAATATTTAAACAATTGTTTATGATATATCCTTAAATCATTTAAATTTGTGTTTTCATAAATCACATGAAAAATAAATCTTATTAAATGCCCATCCTTTTTCGAAACAGCAATGCACATATAATCTTAAAAATTCTTTTTTTTTCGCTCTGAATTTAAGACATTCAGCCTCAAAGTTTTATGTAATAAAACATTTAAATTTATTTAAAAATGCCTATTTATATTTCTCATTCAAAAGAAGAAAGTTTTTAGAACAGTATGATTAAATTTGGTAGAAATCATAAAACAGATGTTTTTTATAAAAAAAATTTCGAATATTCTGATAACATCTTAAAATTAAAGGTAACAATTAAGGTAAAAAGAAATTATTGAAGTATTTAAAAATAATTACTATTTGCATGTATGTGAAGAATGCAGAAAAGTGAGGAAATTTTTAAAAGATTTTAATTTATGAAAAAAAAACAGTCTCGGAAAATAATTCAAAATGTAATCGCACTATAAATATTGCTATTTAAAAGTTTCGGCAGTACCACAAAAGGAATGAAAGTTTCACCACTTATTTGTTAACATTGATTTTATTAATATTAAATTAATTTTATTATTAATAATATTAAATAACTTAATCAATCTGCACTGAAATACAGCTAATAATCAATGACTTAACGATTTAGGTAGCTTAGATATATAAAATGCATAATAATTGAAAATAAAACCGGAAAAATTTAAAAAGCAATTTATTTGAAAAAAAGAGATTTACAGAAAACTTTTAAGTTCTGTAATTCTGCAATGTTTTACACATGAAATGTTGATGACCTAAACGTGCTGGTCATTTACCCTACGACATTCAAACAGTCCATCAGGCAGAATATATTCATCTGTAAATTAATGTAAATCCCGTAAAAATAAATGTTTACGGCAGCAATCCATCCCAGTCGGAATCATTGAAGTAAAATTCTGGGAAAGAAGGTAAATACACTGATGTCCAAAAATTAAGGATAATGCAAAACCAGGCAAAGGAAGATTTAGAAGCAAAACAAATTTGACTTATTTGTAAAGCTTATTTATTAAACAAAAGGTAAAGAGCAAAAAAAGATGCTATATGTTTGATATTATTAAAAAAATTAGCGATTTCTTTCTCCCTGGAGCAAATTACAAAAAAACAATATTACATGGTTGGTATGATTGTCAATACATTGTCTGTCTCCCAGACGATGCAATACAGTCCGTTCAACGCCTAGGCATGTTGAGTATCAAATTATAAATCTGATCTTGGGGGATATTACACAACTCAAAAAGCAATACTCTCCGAAGTTCCGGTAGACATGTAAGAGGACGTTGACGGGCTACAACTCGTTGGCCAAGCATGTCCCACACGTGCTTTTTCTGGATTCAAGTCCGGTGAGAATGCTGGCCGGTCCATACGGGTGATATCCTCCGATTGAAGGCATTCGCTTACGAGGTTTGCACGGTGAGGACGGGCGTTGTCATCCATAAACGCAAATTGTGCGCCCATGGCGCCCCGAAACAAACGTACATGTTGTTCCAGAATGACATCCCGTTAGATTTGGCTTGTCATGGTTCCAATTTGAACATGCAGGTCAGTTCTGGAACCCAGAATCATTCCACCCCAAACGAGCACTTCTGCACCACCGTAACGGTGTCGCTCAATGATGTTTTCTTAGTGGTAAAGGGTACATGGAGCTCTCCATAGGAAAGTCCGGCGAGAATCAGGCTGCAAGCTAAACCTGGACTCGTCGGAAAACATCACAGAAGCCCACTGTTGCGGTGTCCACAATGCATGCTCTCTATTCCAGGCTAACCGCAGGCGACGGTGAGTTGCAGTAATTGGAACGCATCTGACAGGTCTACGAGCATATAGACCAATCTGCCCTAAGCGTCTGTACACGGTCTGCCTTGAAATTGTCGTACCAGTGGCTGAAGAGAGCTGACGAGACTGGTCTGAGGCTGTGCTCCGCCTGTTTCTTTTGGCAGTAACTGCCAAATACCGGTCCTCATTCGGCGTTGTAACTCTGGGGCGACCTGTGCTGTAACGTCTACTCACATTACCATCATCTTGGAATTGTTGCCAAAGCCTGGAGATGACACTCTGGGGAATTCCATGTTTGTCTGATACTTCCAGTTGGGTACGCCCACATTCCAGACGGCCGATAATTCTACCACGTAAAAATCATCCAAATGCGTCCTTTGTGTCATAAGTCTTCGGTTATTGCACTGAAATGCTTATAAAGCGTCTGCGAACAATTTTATTTCTTTGCCTGTATTCCTTATATATCACTCTCTTACACTGTCGTCATTGTGACGTACCATCGGTGTCATCTGGTTACTTCCTGAAATTTGCATATGATTCTTGAAGATATGTGTAGTGATTTTACAGGCGATATATCTATTTTAGAGTTAGATTTCCGCGTGACTCCGAATTATCCTTAATTTATGGACATGAGTGTAATAAAAGGAGCAGTTGGCTTTTTATAAAGCTGTATGGTAATTTTTGCTACATATTATAGGGAGCTTGGTCAAAAATCTGCAAGAGCTTTATAGGATTTTGTAGAAAATAAGAGTTCTTGCTTCGGTCAGAAGCATCAGCCACAAAACAACAACAACAACAACAAAAAACAGCGACTTTCACAGACGCTCTGTGTTGGAAACATCGACGCTAATATACCTAGCTGAGTTGATCAAGAAGCAACTGATTCAAAACACCAATTTTAAATGGCGCCACGAGACAAGTGTTTAGGCAATCAAACAATCGCACCAGGAAGCCGTTCAAATATCGCAATCTGCCACATAGATGCCCTTTTGCGATAGCAATATGGTATACTGCCATATAACAGACCCACGATCGAATCCCACGATCATTTAACATGGCTACATGTATGCCGTAGCACTGGAACGACATGAGCAAGACCGAAAAGTCGCGCAAGCTAACCTCACGCTTAAGGAATCGCCACAGACCGAAAAACGAACTTCGAACTTTATACTAAAAAAGGGTAAAGATCCTGAAATAAAAATCAATTGTGTAATCCAAATTCATAAAATTCACGACTACCTCTTTCTCTGAATAGCGAAAATTTTAAAATTTTCATCATACCATCAGCAATGAAAAGAGCTCTGTCTGACAATTCAATTCAAAGAATTTGAATGGAATTCAAATACCGAAGTTTTTCCTATAGTTTATTGGTCACATCCGTAATAAAAGAACCCGCTTATGTTTTTTAGCTCATTACATAAGTAATCAAAGAAGCCACTTAGCTTCTTTAGTTTGCTGGTCACGTGAATAAACAAAGAACTCAATCATGTTATTTAGTCTGTTGGTTTGCATACATAATCAATTATCTCACTTATATTCTTTACTTTATTGGTCACATACACTATATTATAAGAAACACCATATTGTGCCCGAAAATTTGTTTGCTGTGTTTCCGTTCTCCTAGACTGAATGTTGCACCTGTTTCACTTAATAGTTATTTAGAAGACAGAAAAATTGGGATTTGGATATAAAAGAAAAGTGGTGTAAGCAGTTTTCTTTTCCGGGTGGAATGTGGATCCTAACATCTTAATCGTGGACAATTTTAAGGATTAGTTATTGTTTTTAACTTGCAGAAATTCCGGAAAAATGCTAAAGATACAAAATTATTTCAATTAACGATAGTCATATAGTTAGTTATATCCAGTTTTTATACATTTCGAAGCTCCGTATACCAGTATAAAACATCATTCAGTATATAATTTAGGTTAGGTTGCATGAGTGCCTTCATGGAGATTTTCTCAGGGAAATTTGCTCATTTTCCCATTACACTTGAAAAAAACCACGAAACTCAACCAAACAACCAGGCCGTTTTCCTGGGTTGGAACCCAAACTACTGATGGGGTCGTACAGGAAATAGGAGGGATCAAAAGGTTCGTTCGCTATGTCCGGCGGTCCGTTATAACCTGTGTTCGTTATGGCGAAGTTCGACTGTAGATCGGTATATCATGCTTTTGTTACTAACGAAGCATTATTCTAAAATTTTATGAATAATTAAAATGATTTACATGAATACGGTTACAGAGAATGTTTTCCCCGTGAAACTATTTTCAAATTTTCATCTGCTTGGTACTTCATAATTTTGTAAACTGTTCTTAAAAGTATTTCACGGTATACCACTTCACATTCAAATACAGAACTAGGAGTCAATAATAGCACTTAACTTCAATTAATTAGCAGCGTTTTTAAATCTTCTTTCTAAAGTGGTCTCGATAAAATTAATTTTTCTTTCCACGGAATCTGATTA
This sequence comes from Stegodyphus mimosarum, assembly GCA_000611955.2. Lineage (NCBI taxonomy): Eukaryota > Metazoa > Arthropoda > Arachnida > Araneae > Eresidae > Stegodyphus > Stegodyphus mimosarum. The sequence goes on from KK116922.1 coordinate 755,152, forward strand.
CTCATTTGTTTTTAACTAATTTTCGAAACTAAATTGGATTTCGCACTTAATTAATAAATGACAATCCAAACTTCCGAAGCTAATTAAAATTATTTTGTTTTCCATTTCCTTTCATAGGTTTGTGAACTTTAGAATTGGTTTTTCAGAAACTCCATTTGTTTAATTCTCCGAATTTCATATTTATCAGTATAATTTTAATTGAACCCTCTCAACGTTTTCATTAAAAATATGCACTTTTAAAATATCGTTTTTATACGTTAAAAAAAACTAAGAGCAGCGCAATAATTCTATCAAAATGGCCATTCCCTCGGCAAATCCTTTTATGTTGACTGAAATTTCATGTTCTGTCATTTTCTGTACTTCAATGAATATTCCTTGATTTAAAATGCTATTTATGGGAATCTAAACTAATGTTATTTACTTTACCTGCTCACATTTCGTGTTATGTCTAAATCACGATATTTAAGGAGGAAGCTTCAGATCAGTAGTTCCACATGTATAAAATTAAATTTTTGAATGCAATGATTGTGAAATGTAAAACAGTTATTAATTGTTGGAGTATTTCGATGGAATTCTTTTGAAAGAAGTCAAAATAAGGAACAGTTTTCTTTATTTTAACTTGCTTGGGAAATTTATTTGAAATCTAGCAATTTCTAAAGTACTAGGTTAGGTTACTGGAACACGGTAGAGCACAAAACGGCTATCTACAGAGGGGGTTTACATATTTTTAGAACGATATATAATTAAAAAAATCTCATGTACATACCACATGACTTCCTTGTACTGCCTAAATTATACCCATTTTTTGCTTCTTTTAAACTTCTTCCTTCGAATTATTCTAACTTAATTAACCAATCTATCAAGGTAAAATGAAAACGATATCCAAAATTATGAATTTTAAAATTAAATATACCGATCAATTTTTGTGGTTGGGAGTCAAACTTCTTGTGTTTTTATTTTTTCATAACGAGTATTAAAACGTTCCCAAATATAACTATAGGAATACAGAAAACTGCATCAAAAGCTGGATTTCGTTATTTGTCCAAAATTACTTTTTTTTAAATTTGACATTGCAAAACACGAACCTTTTCGTTATTTAAAGCACTTTTGTATTCGGAAATATATAGCTACTACAAACGATTGTTAAAATAAAGTTAGAGTAACCACTTTTAAGCTGGAAGAGGGAGTGAATATGGGTCTCTGACACTTAGCGAACAGGACATTTAGCCAACATCTATCTACACTGCGAAAAAAAAATTAAAATCTGAACGCTTTCAGATTTTAAATCACATCCAAAGGGGCGTTTTATAACGTTTTGTGTGTTACCTTTATTTATTAAATCTCATGTTCTTTGCCCTTAAAACCATAAATTTCAGTTTTTGCCCTTAAAACCATAAATTTCAGTTCAACAGCAATATCGCAAAATAATTTTAAAATGAGTATATCTTTAAGACTTCTGATTGCCATTCCTCGCTTTTAAATCGTTTGAATTTGTTCATCAGAAATTCGTTAAAGTTTTACAAAATATAAAATAGATAATAAAACAACTTCCAAATTCGGGCTTCCAGATGCGCATATTCAAATGGAAACGTACGTTATTCAAAATTAGATGGCTCTCGGTACCGTTGTCTTATTGCATGTGGAGAAATATATATACATTTATGCAGATTTTTCATTATTTTATTTCTTTAAATACAATACAGCGCTGCAATATTTGGTGGCAAGAGTTTGAAAAGTGATTCAGATTTTTAATGTTTCCCACGCAAAATCGGAAAACGAAAACAATGGTCCTTCAGAAGCAAAGCCCCTTTGGTCTAAGAATGGTAGGAACTACATATATATGATATAAGAAATTCATAATTTTTTAACACCTTTCATTGGACTAAAAAAACATGAAAGCGTTCAGATTTTACATTATGCTCAAAGTGGAGTTTTTTAACGTTTTGTGTGTTACTTTTATTTATTAAATATCATGTTATTCGGACCTAAACCATAAAATTCAGTTCAAGAGCAATATCGGAAAATAATTTTAAATTGAGCATATATTTAAAATTTCCGATACACAGTTTCACGCGCTGAAGATAATTTTGTTTTTCTGTACAACGTTGCCATTGCTCGCTTTGAAATCCTTCAGTTTGTTAATCAAAAATTCGTTAAAGTTTTACGAAATATTAAATAGATAATAAAACAAATTCCAAATTTCAAATTTGGGCTTCCAGATGCCCATATTCACAGTAGGATTACGTCATTCAAAATTCGATGGCTCTAGGTACCGTCGTACAAAATTCGACTCTAGGTACCGTCGTTTCATCACAATGCGAGTACATTTATGCACATTCTTCTTTATTTAATTTCTTTAAATATAATACAGGGCTGCAATATTTGGTGGCAACAGTTTGAAAAGTTAACCGACATATAATGTTTCCGACTCAAAATGTCGAAACGAAAACAAGTCCTTCAGGGACAAAGCCCTTTTGGAGTATAAAAAAAAAGGGTGGGGACAGTTTATATCTCTCGTTCTACTGGGCCGATTGGCGAGCTTGCGTGTTTCATGTCTCGAAAGCGCGACTTAGGATATGCATTATATTTATACATAGCACTGTTCTAATATAGGCGTTTTGACACAGATGGTTTTTTTTTCTGAAATGGCATACCAATTGTTTTCCATATTTCGATTCTACGACTCAAATTATGCCTAAATACTAAATTTTGTAAAATCTGGTGCGAAATTTAAGGAGAAGTTCAAAAATTTAACTTGGCGAATTTGAATAATTCATTTGGCGAACTTCTTAATACATGAGAACCTATTTTCCTAACCCTTCCATTGTTCAGGAGCGGGAAAAAAGTCACATCGTTCCTACTTTCAAATGATTTTAGCAAAGTGCGTAAACCACATTAGATGTTATTATCGCTTTCAACAAATATGCCAAATTTCAAAACGCGCCAAAGTATAAATTCACGTATAGCTTTGAAAATTTTGAATAAAAAGCTCTAATTTTTTGCAGGTATACTTAGAAATATGTTGTTGAACTTAGAAATACGTTCAGTTGGTTGTAAAAATTTTACAGGTTATAATTCAAATTAATTTTTTTCCAAAAATGTATAAATTATTTAAAAATACAAATTTTAAAAATAAATCATAAAAAATGGTTGAATTTTATTGAAGTGAAGCTAAACTTCGAAGTGTGAAAGAAGGAATCAACTAAGTGTAATAAAAAAAGAGATATTAATAAATAACTACCAAATTGAATTAACATTGAAGAGCTCAAATTTTGAGTCCGATTTTGTGTCAAAATAGCTATATTAGAACAATGCTATATATAAATCCTAAGTCGAGCTTTCGAGACATGGAAAACGCAATATGAATTTCGTCAATCGGCCTAGTAGGACGGGAAGTATAGAAACTGTCCTTTTTTTTTTCTTTTTCCCGATGTGTACATTTCACATTTAGCTGACAAGAACTTTTAACCCATAAGACACTTAGCAGACACGGACATTTATAAGACAGGGCACTTAGACGATGGGACGGACTTACAGATGCTGTCTGACAAGCATGTTATTAACATCGTTCATTTTTAATGCACAAGCAATCTGAAAACATCGATGACACAATACTTCTTAATCATTACAAAATTGCCTATTTAAGGTGAGGCATATTTTCCGCTATAGAAGAGAGCAATTTTTTCTTATCTATACCCGATTATCGAGCACATGGCCGTCATTTCCGAAGATACGGGTAGAGAAGATTAAACACATTGAACACAAAGCACAAGAGGTATTTTCTTCTGAAGTAGATTCGTCATTTCATCCAGAGTTCTTACCCCTCAATTATGCAGCTTTCATTAAATTAGAACTTGACTACTCCTCCATCTCAGGTAACTTATGGCGGTGGGTCGATGTTTCCAAAATGGGATGGCGTGAGACGTGTGTGGCCTCACACGCTCGATAGAACGACGTTATGCAGAAAGAGAGAGAGCGCCTGTCCGTCCAGTGTTTTTATACACTGCGGCGCACGTGGGTTACAATTACAGCGATTACAATTACAGCGGCGATGACGATACACTGCGGCGCACGTGGTGGCCCACGATTACGATTACAGTGGCGATGACGATACACTGCGCGCAGTGAGAATTCCATATTCTCACATTCCTCCGGCCGAAGAAAAAATGTTCCATCACTGCACACCTGACATCATTGTCCAAAACTGAACACAGTTGAGCTCGCATTTCGGTTGCATTCTCCACATATTTCACATTATTTGAGAAGACACTGCACTTAAAACATTTTGTGATACATATTTGTTTTATAATCATAAATCATTATTTTCTGAAGTACTCATGCATGTTTACTCTTACCTAAAATACCACTACAGATGCGATTCCATAAAAAAATTTTTTACATTTGACATATATAATTTATACTCACACGTGATACAATATCCAATTAATCGCTAATGACATTACATTACCAATTTGATGTTACTCCTCTTAACAATTGTTTACATTATCTTATTCTTTACATTTCATAATCACATTCACTAGTTCATTATTTAGCTACTTTTATCATTTGATCATATACATTTCACATATATTTCATATACCAATATGCCATGACATTGTTACAAGTTACATTTGTATTAGATCCATTACTAAATTACATACCTTCAATTTGATTCAGCAGTAAGACAAGGAGATTTGAAACACTTTTTTTTTTTTTAAATCTGCTACCTAGAACAATCAATGATATCCTGCATAGTACAAATCAATTCTTCTGGTATATGGACCAGCCAACTCTACCAAAATCGTGCAATTAGCGCTTTATTACACTAAACTGACCCACACTACACACGATCATCATTCATTATCTAGTTTGTACACATGCTACATGCTTATCATAACCACAACTTCTTTACACTTTTTTTTTTTTTGATCTACAATTACAATTGTGTTACGCTCCTAAATCTTCATTTTGTGTCGAATCTATTCTTGAAGGCTTTTGTAAAAACAATTTGCTTACGTGAACTTTAGTAGTTTTGTTGTCTAATTGTATTATGTAATTATCATTTCGTAGCTTTTTAATAATCTCATATGGCCCCTTGTATTTTGGATGTAACACCCTTCTATCAGTAAATTCTTCCATAAAAACTTTATCCCCCGATTTCAATTCTGGAATTTTTCTTCCTTTCAAATATTTTTTTGCACAATTAAAGTATTCATCCTCATTTAATTTTACTTGCTCCTTATCGCTACTCAATTGTTCCTTTAGTCTTTTGAAATATTCCTGGAAATCTTCTGCTAGTTTAAGAGGATCATTGCTATCTATGGGAGTATTTAATGTTCTACCAAAAAATAGTTCTGCTGGTGAAAATTTAGTTACAGAATGTTTAGCATTATTATAATATAGCTTAAATATCAGTATTTTTTGTGGCCATTCAAATATTTTGTTTGATATTGCTGCAATTGATTCCTTCATCACCCTGTGTACTCTTTCAATCAACCCATTTGACTGTGGATAATAAATTGAACTTTTTCTGTGCTCTATTTTAAGTGATTTCAAGAATTGATTAAATTCTGTAGAACGAAAATAAGAACCGTTGTCTGATAACAAAATTTTTGGAATGCCAAATCTGGCAAAATAATCATTTAAAGATTTTATGATGGATTGAGAAGTGCAGTTGTTTAACGGAATTGTTTCCAAATATCTGGAATAATGATCAATGATAGTGAGTACATAAAACTTATTATCCGTGGATCTTGGTAGTTTACCAACTATGTCTATAGCTATCATCTCTCCAGGAGCAAGATCTTTCTTAGGAATTAGACGTGGCAGAGTGTTGTGTGGTCTAGACTTATTTTGTAAGCACTCTGAACAATTTTCCACAAAACTTTTAGTATCGCTGTACATACCTCTCCAATAATACTTTGCTTTTACAAACTCATATGTCTTTTGAATGCCAAAGTGTGGTGCATGAACTGTCTGTAATACATCTTTGATTAGTGCCTTAGGTATCAGAATTTTATTTTGGATACTTTTATCTTTCTTTTTAGCACTTGCAGGTTTTAATTTTATCATTACTACATCTGTATGACTATCAATAAAATATTGTTCTACACTTTCTTTGTGGTTATCCTGTAATCTTTTTATAATTATTTTTATGTATGGGTCACTTTGCTGTTTACTGATTATGTTTTGAATGGACAAATTATCATTACTCCTAAATATATTTATATTGTTTACAACTATATCCTCTGAAACTCTTGACAAGTAATCTGCTGGGTTTTTGAAACCAGGAATATGCTCCATCGTGTATTGAAATTCCTGTAAATATAACAACCAGCGTGCTACAATATCTGGCTGCTTGTCAAGATTAATGTGGAAAGTCAGAGGTTTAGCATCAGTTAATATTATAAATTTTTTTCCATACAGATGTTCGTGAAATTGTTTTACTGATCTGAAGATTGCATAAAGTTCTCTTCTAATTGAAGGATATCTAGCCTCAGCAGGCGTTAAAATTTTTGAGTAAAATTGCACTGGGAAAAACTTATCTTCATTCTTTTGCATTAATATGCCACAAATGGCTGATCTAGAAGCATCAGTTACTAAATACAAAGGTTTATCATTTTCTATGTTTTTTATTGTGGGTTTCTCTAAAATTAATTCTTGTATTTTATCTAATGCATTTTGGCATCTCTCATTCCACACAAATGGTGTATTCTTTCTAGTTAAATTCACTATTGGCTTGATAATTTCTGCATAATTAAAAATTAGGTGTCGAAAATAATTTACCATGCCTATGAATGTTTGAACCTCTTTCACATTTCTCGGCCTAGGAAATTTAGCTACTTTCTGAATATTCTCCTCTGAGGGAGCAAAACCATTCTTATTAACAGAAAAACCTAAATATGTAATCTCGTGTTTACATAACTGCAATTTGGCTGGGTCTAAAGTTAAATTAAACTTTTTCAACTTGTCAAACACCTTTTGTAAAATAATTACTAGTTCATTTATAGTGTTAGCTGCAACAATTATGTCATCTAGAAAATATTGTAAATTTGGACCCTGCAATTCACCTAAACATTTTGATATTAGAGTATGGAAATAAGCAGATGAATTTTTTGCACCAAAAGGTAACCGAGTTGGTTGAAAATTGCCAAGTTCCGTGCAAAAGGCTAGTTTTTCTTTATCCTTCTGATCTAATTTTATCTGAAAAAATGCTGACTTAAGATCTAGCACACAATAATACTTTTTACCTGCTATATTATGCAAAATATCAGAAATCTTAGGTAAACATATTTGATACGATTCAGTTATGCAATTTAGCAATCTATAATCTACTGCCATTCTAAATTTTAATTTATCAGGATCAGTATTAGGTGGTGATTTCTTTTTGACAAAAATTACTGGAAAGCTGTAACTCGATGTAGATGGCTCTATAATACCTGCTTCTAGCAATTTGGCTATCTCCTCTTGAGCATATTTTTTAGCAATGCGAGGAATAGTGTATGGTCTAGTCTGAATTGGAAAGTTATGTAACAAATTAAATTGTGGCACGACAGCATCAGTCTCGCCCAGAGTGATGTAAGATTTTGAAAACACAGCTGAATTTTTCATGAGCATTTCAATCATCTTATTTTTTTGTTCTGCTTCTAAATGACTTAAATCAAAATCATCTGTGCTTAATTCCTCCTTTCTTAATTTTTTAATTTCTTTTAAAGTTATATGGTTAATTTGTAAATTTTGTTGCTCTCTAGGTTTTTCAAATTGTTTTTCTTCTACTTTATATACCTTACCAATCTTTTCACCCTTTCTTAAAATGATTGTGGAATTGGAATTGTTTTCAATTATGGTGAAAATATATTGCCTGTCACTTATCTCATGAATTGAGTCAGTCATACCTATTTTGCCCACTTTTCGTCTATCTGGTGAAAACATTATTTGCTGTTCTTTCTGCATATTCACTGGAATGCTTAACTTTACTATCTCTGCTGTTTTTGGAAAAATTCTAGTATTTAATACTACTCTTACAATACCCGACTCCTCTGGTCGACTATTCTTGTTTACCTTTTCTGCATTAATGTTAGTACAATGTTTTCTGTCTAGGAGATCAAAATAAGTGTTATCAATGATTAACTGATTTTTATTTGCATCTATAAGTATCTTATTTTTTTGAATGAAATCGTACCCTAAAATCATTTGATAATTTGTGTTCCAATTATGTTGTGTAACAAAAAATTGGTTGGCAAGCCATTTATTTCCTAAACGAAATTTTAAGTTTACAGCAGATAAATATGGGATGGTAGCATTATTTAGTGTATGTATTCTTACAGATCTGCTTAAGTAATGAATCTTTGTATAATTTTTTATTTTCTGCAAGGTGTCTGGCTGTATCAAGCTTAAATTTGCACCTGTATCAAGTAATGCTTCTACCCTAAAGTCGCCAAATTTAATTTCTATTGTTGGTAATTTTGTTATACTATTAGTCTGGCAAGAAGCTACCAATTTTTGTTCACTACTTTCTTTAATTTTGTTTCTGAACCCTTCATGTGTATTTGGCCTATTTGTGTTCCTTATTTTCTTACTTTTGTCTTGTTTCCCCCAAATTCTTTTATGGGCACTTGAGTAATACTTTATGTATCTGGGAGATCTGCAAGTACCCTTTACTAGTTTAAATTATTCGTACGATTATTGTATCTTCTGTTCTGTGGCCTATTTCTACTACTGTTCTGTAGTGTATTATTATCTCGAGTGAAAGCATACTGACCATTATATCTATTCCTTCTATTAATAAAGTTACCCCTATAGAAATTTCTCCTGTAGTTGTTTCTAGCCTGTCTATGATATTGAAAATTGTTTGAAGGAAAATAAGGACACTCTGTAGTCCAATGATTCTGCTGGCAAATATGACAAGATTCTCTATTATTACTATCTTCAGTGGCATTATTTTGTAGTCTAGTTACATTGTTTACACTACCATTAGGTAAAATTGTATTAAATTTTTTTGACAAATCCTCAATGGCTCTATTATTTTGCATCTGTTGCACTATTAACGTATTTATTTCCGGTGAAAAATCATGCGTCTGTGAATTATTACCAGAATCCTCCAATGCTTTTTCTATGTTCTTTGCCTGTTTAACAGCAGTAGCAAAATCAACAGGTCCTAGTTTTTTAACCTCCAGTCTTAAATCTGGTCGGAGAGCTTCTATGAATTTTGAAAGCATAGCTTTTTCAGTGAGGTTTTGTACCTCTTCACTCGAACTAGGATAGCACCCAAAATATTTTGTAGCATAAGCATTCACTTGATCAGCTAAGTCCTCAACTGACTGATTTGGAGTCTGTCTAATTGAGGTAAAATTGTTTTGAATCGTGTCAAATGACTGAGATTTTGCAAATTTGTTACTTAGTAATTTTTTTAACTCATCAAATGACATATCTTTACATGATTCATTATCCATTACAAATTTTAATGCTTTACCCCTCAACTGAATTTTTAACACCAGGCTTTTTCTTTGCTCATTCCAGTTCTCTAAACTAGACATTTGACATAACTGATCTAGAAAAAATGTTATATTTTCATCATGCTCCCCAGAAAAAGCAGGCAAAGCAGTTGCAAGACTCATATTCATGATATTATTTTTCTTAGCCATTCTGAATTAATTTAGTTTCCTTTAGTTCCACTATAAATTACTATTATTATTAATACTACTGCATAGTACATTCCTAAATACACTATTTCAACTTTTATCAAAATTTTGTCTTACATGCATGGATGCAAGTTATTACATACTCACTGTCACATATTATGATATACATTCAGGAATAATTTCTTAAATACCAACCAATTTTGAACAGATATTACTATTTTCACATATATATTTTTAATCATTAAATTATTTCACATTAGCAGAAAACATAGTCATATGGAATTCTATTTTTTTTTTTGCGCGCAGTGAGAATTCCATATTCTCACAATTATATCAGGGAAAACTGTTAATTCGCAGGCCAATCAGAACGCAACAGCCAGCGCATTGCGCGAAATAAGTGCAATATGGTGAAACTCTTTGTCATCCTGAAAGTTAAATGTTATAAAATTAGTTTTGAGCTCATTTGATGAATTGCTCATGAAATGATTGAGGGCATTATCAAACAAGTTTCTCCTCGACGTTAACAAAAGTTAAAGTTGTGCATTCGTGAAACTGTGGATCTTAAAAATTTGCTCTTGAAAATTAGTGTTGTAATATTTTTGTTTTAAGTAATTTTAAGTCAGTAATTTTAGTAATGTTTCATGATTTATTTATAATTTTTCAATGCAGTTTTTATGTGCTTAAGAAGTTACTGCTTTTTAGACAAAAATGTAAATGCAGACAAAATCTCAAGCCAACCCCTTCCCTCCGAAAAAATATCTAAAAGCGTTTCCACAGAAAAATTTACCTATCCACTATTTGATGCCACAGAATATTCGATGCTTTTTTGAAAAACGAACAGAAGGTCCTTCTGAAAAAGCAAAATTAGTTTTATTTCCAGAATTTTAAAAATGTCTTATCATTTTATATCATCGAAAGTATTGAAGTTAATGACTGCAATGTACTGAAAGACAAACTTTCATTTGATGACTCTGTTTCAGTCACATACAACAAATTTAAGCATACTGTTAAGTGTTTACATCAGAAATGAAAGTTGGTAATTTTTGAGATTCTATTTTTTTTAATCTTACATAAATGTATTCATCTATGCATAATGCGGAAAAAAAAGGGACAGTTCTGTATCTCCAATTCTACTGGGGCGATTGACAAAATTCAAATTGCGTTTTTCATGTCACGAAAGCGCGACTTGGGATATGTATTAGATTTATATGTAACGTTATTCTAATATAGGCATTTTGACACAAAATCAGACTTTTCTGAAATAGCATGCCAATTTTCATTCCATATTTCGATTCTACGACTCAAATTATGCCAAACTATCCAATTTGGTAAATATCGCACGAGTAGTTTTTCAGAAATTAGCTGTCAAACGAAAGGTGCGATGCCGTCTGCAGAATAATCTCGATTCTACCTACATAACACAATGGTCATAGCACCAACACCGAGGTGGCAGATATCGTGACTCTTGTATTATGCATCGCTATACTGATACATCATCCTGAGTAATGGTTTGGAGTGTTCCATTTTATTTATTGGTTGCCCATTATGTCGCTTTGCTGCCTTAGCCGATCCGTTCTTCTATTATGTCGCTCGACGAACATGTCTGGTCAAGATTGGCAAATACGTTTCTCAGCATAATCCCACTTATGGATACGTCACGTTAGTCAGTTAAAATTCTGAGGATGAACGCCTCACATACACTTCCCTGAAGTATAGACGCGTTTCTTTTCAGGTCCGAGAGGTATCGTAGAAGTAGTTGCCAACCAATAATAACTATTCAAAACATTAATTTTTTCGCGTCCTGTAAGTCAAATGGGGCTTTAATTTTAATAAATTCACTCGGGCTCTTTATATTTTGGAGACAGTAAACATCGTTTGGATATATTCTGGTGCTCATTGTACTGTATTTTGGATGCCAGCATTGAACATAATTGTATGATTCCAAACATATGCGTGTATTTTTGAAGAGTAAAGCGTATTAACTCCTTAAATAGTAGTACAAATAAATGAATTTGGTTTTACAGTGACAAGAAGAACCGGTTCGAAAAATCTTCGCGCTCGGTTCAAATGTAGTTATTTTCCATGCCCGACACTAGATTTCCCGCTCTGCGAAGTGAGAAGTCTATTGTGTAAAACCGCGTACCCTGCGGTTTCGACACCTTGTCAACTTCCGAATCATTGCATTTACCACTGGAGGTGCTGCAAATAGCACAAAACAAAACTAGTCCTTTCACACAAGTGACGCTATAACTCTGAAGAATGAAGGGACAATTTCGTTCTTCGGTCAAACCTACTGAAGAGGGAAATTTCCTGCGGTTACCATTTTCGTAGCGTTGATTGCCAGCATTCGCTTTTATGGGGAGGGAGCGAAGGAAAGTACGCTTTGCTGTAAAAACTGGAGGTATTTACTTCTTGCGTGCGGACTAATCATATGTTTAATGTTTGAGGACACCGAGTATACGCGGGCGAATCATTGCGTGATGGTTTTCTCATCCAAAGGTGACTCGGGAGAGTCAGGAAGAGGGTTAATACGTCCCCCCTCTAACAAACATATACGTTTAGAACCATGCTGCCTGAAATCCATGCCACAAGTAATTTATGTATGGAATATCCGAATACATTCCGAGTCAAGGCATTATACATAAGAATATTTACGAAACAAAAGCTTAGATATACCAAAATAAATTCAAATACCATTGGGCCGGTGAGAAATAAAATATAGCTCCCTGTAACAGGAACTATATTTTATTTCATAACTGCATAACAGACAGCATCCGTTTCATCCAGAAGGTGAAGCAAGACCGTCCCAAAATACTGATAGCACGTAAGACAAACTTAATTAAACATTTCAGAAAACTTTTCAGTGCTAAGGAAGCCGAAGCATTTTGTTTCTTCTTTTAACTTTAAGTTCAGAATTTGAATTTCGTTCAAAATACTCAGTGTTATGGCATTCATTTCGGCAAAAGCGATCTTTCTTCAACTCCCTGTGCTGTTCCAATTTGCCGCTAAGTTCCTTTAAAACTTAATTATTTTACTCTAAAAAATTATTGTAATCAATAATAATCCCTATAAAGATTTTAAAACATACACAGGTGTTTAATATTTTTAGAATGATTTCGGGGTCGTTTAGTTAACTCTTTAACATGTAAAGAGCCGTTTTTTTTTTCCCAAATGTTCGATCTGGTAACCTTTTTTTCCCCCTTTTTTCTGGATTTTCTTATTAAGTCTCATCATGGCCATGCTAGAAGGGCTTTTCCACCTCTTTCTACAGTCCATCCGTCGTGGTGGGTTTTGGGCTAAGAAAGAGCTCCTCTCAATAGACCATACGCGCCATAGCCCTTAGATGTCATGTTTTATAAATTAAACTACAAAATGTTGACAAATACCAAAACTTGAATAAAAATAGTTTTTTACATTCATTAACTAAAACTAAATACTTACCAAGCAAATAAAAGGCTCCACGCATTTTTCTCTGAACTTAAGAAATTACTCCCAGTTAGAAATTCCCCCATGTTGCGAAACCTGATCATCTAAAATGAATCTGGGATCTAGTTTCTATAAATACTGATTTTAGATTAAACGTATGATTAGAGATGAGCAAAAGCTTCTTCTGCGATCGAATGACAATCCTTCGCTCTATGAAATGAATCTGTTCTTTTTTATGACTCACCGATCACAACAATGACCTTGATGGAACGAAAAGGGAAAGACGGGTGAATCGAGAGCGGTAAGCAAGAATGGAGCGAAGAGCAGAAAGAATCCAACGACCAGTGGAATCGGGACCAGTTAGTGAGGCTGGAGCAGAGTGAAATGACTTGAACGAGGAATGGAAACGGAAGAATCGTTCAATCAAATATTAACTCCAAAGCGTTTCGAAATCAGTTCCTTCAACTGCAATTTCGAGACTCCTTTCCTTTCTATATAGAACTAAAAATAAAATTCTAGAATATTTCTTTTAAAGTTGTGAAATGATAAAATATAAACTCACTTTTTACATTGGAGGATAAACATTCTTCTCACCCCTAAAATGAAAATCGAACTTTCCTAGCATGTTTCTAATAGGAATTCCGTTCTTTTTCCACCAGTCAAGCGTAAGAGCTATTAGGAGCAATTTCAGAGCTATCAGGTGCAAAGAAATTCGCAACGAAGGGAAAGCTATGGTTGTATACTCAAAAAAAGTACAGCGAACTACAATGTAGCTCCATCGTCAGCAAAAATATTAAGGAAAACTGAAAAACCAAATAAACAGAATTTAAAAAAAAAGTTAAGAAGCACTGGATTGGATTTAAAATCGTTAACTAAACAAGATAAATCGTTGTGAGTGTGAAAAGGTTCGTCCTCTTTCTTCTTCTTCATCCTTGGAGAGTTTATAGCATATCTCGTCAGTGTGGTTTGAGATATATCGGCCAAACTAAAAGAGCGTTTAATTTTTGCATCAAGGAAAACGAAGTTAATGTCCGAAAAGGCGAAATTAATAATTCTTCAATAGCTAATCACAGTTGAAAATTTAATCCCAATTTTGACTTTGGGTCTGCAAAAATTATTCAAAAAGCTTCTTGAATTGGTGAACTGGATTTTCTTGTAGCTGTTGTTGTTTGTTGTACTTGTTTCGTTGTTAGTTTGAATGAAAGGCCTTCTCGAGCATTTTAGGCGTAAAAGAGTTAACCTAATCGAATATCTAAGCGCGACTTCTAGATGGCAAATACTAAAACGTAGAATTCCCAAAAACCAACTTATCTATTTAGTTGAAAGGAAGATGAGAGATATGGCTGAGCTGCTCTTTCCACTGACATTTTTATTCGCCTTTAAAAATTAGTTTAGTTTGCCTTTAAGAGTTTAAGAAAGACATACACTTAAAGCACAAAATTAGCATAAAATATATCTTATTACTTTAATAAACCTTATATATTTTTCATTATAAATCTGAATATGTCAAAATAAAGTGCTTTGTAATTCTATACGAAAAATGTCCAGATATGTCATACAGCAATTTTACGAAAATAGTTCCACGCATAATTTTTCCACGTCTGTTTGCGACATAATTTAAAAATCTTCCATAACAAATTTAGAGAAGAGTTAATCTAAACATGACGACCATTTGGCGATATTTTGGTTTCATTCCTGTGTAACTGTAATTTATCTAATAATTATATGACCGCAACTGTATATGCCTTTCAGCAATTTAGAGAAACCGAAGTTACTGGAAATTTCGCGGCGGCCAGGGGAAAATTATTTAAGACGGGAGAGAGATCCAGTTTCCAGTTTTTAGCTAAGAGTTCGCAGTATTGAGAGATTTGTTTTCCAGCTCTTCAGATGCACTTTGCATTGGGTTGCATTTAATATTCTTCATAGTTTGAAATGGGAACTACTAATTGCGCTGTGTCACATTGAGAACAGCTGTGTGAATACTTTTGTGGAAAGTTCCAGAACTGTACAGTGTTTCATTTGAAAAAGTAAATTTTATGAAGCCACCATCGTTTCTCTGTGGCCTTCAGTCAATTACGGATCCGTACGCACTTAATAATACAGAATTACCAGTATTTAAAGGCGAAGGAAGCCAGCTGCTTTAAAATAACGTATTTATTCATTTATGTTTGCTTTGCATACCTGTAGCTACATATGGTTGTGTATAAACATATGTAGTTTCATCGGTACTGAGCATTGGCCGAGTGGTTAATACAGTTAGTTCTTCCTGGGTTCATGCTCAGACGAAAGGGTTGCCTGCGTGATTGGTTTTCATGTCTAATGTTAATACGAGCCAGTTTCCCTTAGAAAATGCCCACGAAGGCATCTCTCTCCTTAGGTAGATAACCCTCACAAGATCTGCCATACTCAGATAACCTAACCGTAAGCAGTTACATTCACAGCTACAATTTCCGAGAATTTTAAGTTTTAAATATCTAAAACACATTTCTCTTCCAGAAATGGAACTACAATCATAAAGATGAAAATCAATCAAAATTAGATTTCTTTCAATAATTTATAAAATATTTTAGGTATAAAAAAGTATTTTTATTGATATTATACGAGTCAAAGTAATTTTAGTAACTCTGGGATATAATTCTGAAATCCTATTTTATCTTTATGAAGAAGATCGATTATTGTTAATTACATATAAGAAATTTATGTTTCTTACAATAATATTTTTTGGAAATTCTGCACTTTATTGGGGATTATTATTTATAGATTATTAAATTTTTAATAATCCAGACTTTGAATTTCGTTTCGAAAATCATCTCTCAAAAGAACTGGGTTTTACATGGAGATTAAAAATGTCATCCGAGCATGGCATTTTTCCAACTCTATAATTGCATGAATAAAATAAAGCATTAAAGTTTTTCCCTCTCCCTTGGCAATTGATCACGTACGCTTGCTTCTCTCTAAAACAAAAATATTTTTAATGCTTACACAACATGATTCAGACTTTTCATTTTTTTTACATGCCAAAGCGATCTTTCTCTATTTCTAATTTTCAAATAGAGCTTGAATCCAGAAATTATGTTTGATTGATGGACTTAGATTCCTTTGCTCACTTTAATGATGTGGCATTTTCATGATGATGATACGAATATGTCTCTTAACTCCACCCGGTTACCAGAAAACTGTTCTCAGTTATTAAAGTATTTCTTAGCTCTAAGTTATGAAAATGTAAAAAAATAACATCAATCTTCCTTCCTCTGCCGAACATAAGATTTTCCCTCTGAGGAATTGTATTCCCTTGTATTTCTCTTGATTTCCCCTTGCCTTTTAATTTCCTTAATTACTTTTATTTTTATACAGTTTATATTTCATTTTTGTATTAACATATCATCCATTTTATTTTCTTTTGTATTTATTGTTTGATACATAGTTTGAGCAGATTCTTCGTTAAGCTACCCGTACATGGTATGTGTTCTCACACTTAAGAAACTGTCGAAACACGTAATTTCCCCTCACTTCTATTATTTAATTATTTCTGTTATTTACGTTCAAGCTCACTGTAGCCTCATTCATTGTTGATGTACTCGATCTTCCAAAATCGGTTTTTTTTTCGGCCCCGTTCTCCTTCGTTCCTGCTATGTCCCTTTCGGACACTGCGGCTAAGACCCATTCATGTGACAAGCTCCTGAGGCTTTACAAGGTCATTGAGCCAAAGTGCACGTGTCCAGCTCAATCACCATCAGATATCAGCTCTATCGGTTAGATATTAGAACGTTAATATTTAACATCCATATGTTCTTACTGTAACTGCTTTCTTAGGAAATTAAATGACTCGCATAATTTTTCAATGTCGATTTTTTTTAAGACAAAATAAGTTAAGAACCTTCAGCACTTAACATATGAATAATAATTAAACCAATCTGCTTATATGAAGCTAAACCTATTGTCACAAACTTTCAAACAGAATTAATATGTCAATCTGACCTTGAGCCATACCTTCAAATTGACAGCCTGAATTCTCAGATTGATGTATAAATTCCGTTCAAAAATGTATTGGTGTATAAATTCCCTTCTTGTGTGCCTTTACTAAATTTAAATAACTAATCAGAATATGAGATACTAATCGTTAGAAAATCCTCCATAAATGTATCTTCCCCTTCAGGCTAATAGATCTTGTGTGCTTTGCGATAACCCGTCAACCACACAAACATTAAGCAATCTAGAATCAGAACTATTTTTAATTATTGTTTTTGTTTTATGTTAAGAATTCATATAATTCCAATAGTATTTTGCTCTTAAAATATTTAGAAAGATATTGTTTATAATATTCTACAGAGTAAATTTAAACATGTGGACAAAACTTTAGCGGCTGTCCTCGCACTCAGCGGCATTTAAATAAACTCCCGATTGTACAAAACAAGAGCTTCAGGACCATAACCAATGCACATTTCTACGTCAAGAAAAACGTTCTGCATGCTGACTTAAAAATTCCCACGGTTAAAGACTACATAAAAAAGGCAGATGCAAAGTTCTTCAGTGATGCCAGAGACTCTGAATTACTTAGTTTCTTCAACTCTTTCCATTATGAAGTATCGACCGATGATCGACATTTAAGACCTTTTGCTCCATTTTCTATATGCGGCAACCACGATGTTTTCACCATTTCTCCTTCGCTTTGAGTGAAATCAAGTATCAGACTTGAGAGTTTTAGGACTCAAAAGCCTCAGCGTTATGAAGCCGCTGACTTGCTTAGGTGGGTGACCACCCACGTGGCCATGGACTCTACCTTTTATGGACTATTTTAGAACAGTGCATTTTTATTTTGTCTTCTTTTTACTTTTCTGTGACTTATGCAAACCCTAGGATTAAAAAAATGTTTTTGTATTTTACTACAGCAATTATTTACGAAAATTAAGTTTATTTACTATTTTTACCTACTTTTGCATCAACCAATGAGAAGATAGCATCTCATGTGATTGCTTCCCTATCCTTACATTGTGCGCTTCACTATAAATTAGCTTATATTTTGCAAATATTTTACGTTGTGTATGAAAATCATTATTTTCATGACGAACTGTGAGTGATTTAAGTGATCTTAGTTGCGTATGTTATGATTTCACGCATCGCCGGACTCAAGCAGCAACGAGCAGTGTCAGAACTCGGGAGGATGACTCCCCACGTGACCAGCTTTTCCTTTTTCATGCTTTACTTTGGACCTAAGCAACTTGCTAAGGACATGTGAATATTTTTCTGTATTTTATTACCAACTCAAGATTGGTGGAAAATTATGTTGTTGCATCTACATACTTTATTTATTTATGTAAAGTGTCTTTATCATCTTTTACTCTGGAATGTCCTTAACCAATATGATAGCTTCAGCTCACGTGGCTGTAGCTCAACGTTCACACTGTGCTGTGAACTATGTTGTGATAATATTACATTATTCATTGCTTAATACGTCCCGAACGTTTTATACATATGTAGATAGTTATCATTTACTGCAACATTATTCCTCGTACCTGTTTTGCACATCATAATTACTGACTCAATTATAAAAGTCCAGGGTCTGGACACGGCAGGATGACCACCCACTTCGGGACTTTCTATATCTTATACCTGCATTCCTGTACCATCCTGCTTTGGAATTATATATATTAGATGATTTCTCATCTTACACTACGGAAAAATTATGTATTTGTACATGTAGTTTGCATATATTTCATCATTACCCTTTTTTCGGCAGCATTTCTACCGTTATCTCCTCGACCAATCTGATGTCTTGAACGCACAATATATGAGACATGGTGCCACGCTTCCCCTCACTTTCCATGCTGTCTTCGAGATCCACCATGACATTTCTCTCCTTGCATCGTTCTCTGCAGCACATATTTAATGACAACCGGCTAAAAACCTATAAAAATTGTAGGTGTAAATTACGTTATTTAATTGCAGGTAAAAATTGGAGGTTTAGCCCGGCACACAGTGGGACCTGGAATTCAGCGGCATTTTCTACTGTGGATTGCCGAAAGGATGGCTGGTTATACGAACCACGAAATGTCCGATATGCACTTCGTGAACAGTGTGCCGGACGGGAATGCGAGTGAGGCACAGAGATTTTACCGGGACTCGTTTCCAATGAGACGCACTCCAAATCGCAAAATATTTGAGCGTTTGCATCGGTAGCTGTGTGAAACAGGATCTTCCGCCGCAGCCAAACAAGACACAGGCACAGATATGGGCTCACACATATGGGCATCTACGAGCCCGCATGCCACAAGTTCTCATTCGTCCCAACGATGGTCCTCCATAAATGTTTGGTTAGGGATCTTCCATGACCATTTGGTTGACCCATACCCCCTACCATACCGTCCGGACGGCAAATCGTACCGTACATTTCTATGAGAGTTGCTGCTCCTGATTCCAGCCTCCATTAAGTCAAGAATTTGGTTCCAGCACGATGTTGCGCCTGCATACTACAGCTTAGATGTGTGGAACACTTTAGATGCAAAGCTCCCAGGGTGATAGATTGGTCCCATAGCTTGGCCACCACGATTACCGGATCTCTTGTGTTTTGACTTTTTCCTATGAGGGCATATGAAAAGCCTGATCTATGACTGCCCCGTTGAAATCGATATGGATTTAGTAGACAGGATTGCCGTTGTTGCCGGCCATATTCAGGAATGCTTGGTGTCTTCGCAAATGTATGTCAAAAGTCTTCTGAGCAATTTATATGAGCATGTTCTGTTAATAAGATGTTTTTTGAAGTATCTTCTCTCATTCTTGTGTTAATTCTTTAAATGTGACAGTGGAAAACTACCTTTTAACTTCTCACTGCTTCCTTTCCGACCATAAGTTCTGTGACGAATATTGCTGCTCGTATAGCCTTCTGTCACCCACTTTTAACCTACTTTTTCAGATTCATCTTGTATATTCTATTAGAATATTTATAGTCTTCTATATTCTATTCTTGGAATATGTATAATTCTCTAATTTTCATTATAATTCTAAAAATAATTATAGAATTCTCAGTCATTATCTTTGAATTATTTTTTTAAATTTAAAAAATATTTTATTCTTAGAATATAGTATTTCCTTTTCTATTCTTAGAATATTAAGAATATTATGATTTTTTCTATTAGAATATTTATAGTCTTCTATATTCTATTCTTGGAATATGTATAATTCTCTAATTTTCATTATAATTCTAAAAATAATTATAGAATTCTCAGTCATTATCTTTGAATTATTTTTTTAAATTTAAAAAATATTTTATTCTTAGAATATAGTATTTCCTTTTCTATTCTTAGAATATTAAGAATATTATGATTTTTTTTATAATTCTAAGATTAATAATAGCATTTTCTATTATTATCTTAGAATTGTTATTATAATTCTAGGAATTCTTTATTTATCGAATATTTTATAACATTCTATATTCTTTTAGAATATTTCTAACAATTTATATTCTATTTTTTAAATAGTTATAATATTCTATTATAAGGTATTTCTCCTTCCTTCTTAGCATGCCTTCATGGTGTAGTGGTCAGCACGCTCGGCGCGTATTCGAGAGGTCCGTGGTTCGAGTCCCAGCAAGGGTAATACTCATTTTTCACATCTCTCATCATCAAAATTATCTAATGTCTCTACACTATATTCTCTTCTTAGAATATGTATATATATATATATATTATATTCTATTCTTATAATAGTTTTATGAAGATTACTTATAATGTTCTATATATTATTCTTAGAATATTTTTAATACTCCAATTTTTACTATAATTATACTCATTATAGAATTTTATATAAATGTCTTATAAAGTTACGTATCTCTAAATTTCAAAGTATGCCAAATAGTACCAAATAAAATCCTTAAACGAATGAGAATTTCTCTGTAACAAAATCCTTCATAAACGTTTTCCTTCTTTTCACATTTTCGTCATTTCTTATCTTTTCGCAAACAATTCATCAAGCATTATGTACTTTTTCCGTTTTTTTCATTACACAGTTTCCCTCTATTTTAAGGAACGGAGCTCAAAATAGCGTCTTTGCAATTCAATTAGCGCTTGCATGTATTATAAGTGAATTTCAGAACAACCTTTTTTCTTGAGCAGAGGAGAAAAAATTTAAAAATATAAAAGACATATATATATATATAACCCAATGCAAAAAGAGAGTGAAATTAAAAGAAGTGTCTGTAACAATATTTGAAAAGAGGAGTATAACAAAGCTGCATATTTAAACCATTTTTTCCCTTCTTTCCAAATAACTTTTTTTCTCTCTAAAGTTCTTAATAAGTGTCGCATTTAAAAAGTGTTTCTACAAAAGCCTTTTTTAAACACCAAAGCAAATAAATTAAAAAAGTTAAACTTCACGTTTTATTGCGCTATAAAGAAAGGAATTAAAAAAAGAAAATTAGAGATTCTTCTCCTGCGTTTCTTATCGGCGGTATTTAATTAATTTGACGTCACAGGTGATTGCTCTCCGGAAGAGAAATGAAGAACTCTCTGATGAATAAAACCACTTCTTCTCTGATAGGGTCAAAATAATTACAGCAGCGTCAGTTTTAATCAAAATATTCTCCGGCACTTTTGACGCGAGAAGTGGGGTAAATATCAGACTAAAGTGATGAAGATGAAAGGAACATCCTATACACTTTTGCAAACAATATGCTCATAATACGAAGCCTGATTATAAAGTAACGCGACTAACTCAAAAAAGGATATTTATTTAAAATTTGTAGAAAATACATTGTTTGTCTCCTAGGACGTATTTCCAGATTGGCACTCACTCGTCGACCCATTCTCATTTTCCATAATTTTCCATTATATTCCATTATATACCCAAGCAGCACTGGAACATTCAAAGCACATTCCGTGAGTGTGTCATTCGTTCTATGACGTTGTCATGTGTATTTAGAAAGTTTACAGACACGTGCTAAATAGATGCATGTTAAAACTATGTCCTAAGAACGTACATCTAAACGTAAAACTTTTGCTGCCCTAGGCGGTAGGCTAGTTAGGGAACTGCTTACGGCCGTAAAATGTAGGGTGGGCAAAAAGCAACTGCACTACCAAAAAATATTCAAAAATATATTCTGATTGTCCGTATCTCTAGAATAAAAAAAATAGTAAAATAAAATTAAATGCAACAGGACAGGCTTCTTTCCTTCCTAAATTTTGAGATGGACAGCAGACAAGAACAGAAAGCTTTTAAGTCTGGGTATTTGCATACGCAATCGCGCGATGCCAATTGAGAAATGCTCTTCCGCAGCTGACAGGATTTAACAAGCTTTTTTTAAACTTTTAATAAAAGAGAGTTAGATTTCAAACAATGCTTTAAATATGCAATATCGCCGGTGGGGTCTATTTTGATTGCGGTAGTAATACAGTTTATGTAACATTTACAGTGTAGTGGATGTAAAATTGCTTCATAGAAGTACGTTAGAATTATTTATTGACCTACACCTTTAATATTCTGATTTCTCTGAAAAATTTTAAACACAGAATTTTAAAAAATGGAGAACATCTGTCATGAGATTGGCTGGTATATTCGGTATCAACAGATTCTGCGTTCTGTTTTTGTTGCAGACGTTTTGGTAAGTCGATATTAAGTTCGTTTTAAATGAGGATTGTAGAAACTGGAAAATACATGTGAGATATTAAGAAAGCATGAAGACTCGAAAACTCATATGAATAATTTGAAATCATGGAGAGAGTTGAAACAAAGGTTTTAAACTTGTCAAATATTAGATTCAGCTGTCTTAAAATTGGGCCAAATTTAAGTATTACTTTAAGAATTTTGCTAACCCTGCCCATAACTGTTGCTACCGGCGAAAGACCTTTTTCTACGCTAAAAATAATAAAGCATTATTTAAGAAACTGCTCAAAATCGTCTTAATGGATTAGTAATGTTAGCCATTGAAAACTAATTGAGTAATAAAATAGATCTGAAAGAAGCTATTCACGATTTTGCAGGAAAAAAAAGGTTCGAAAAGTATTATTTTAATTTAATCTTTGTATATTGTACTAGTATTCTTTATTCATTGTTGTGTACTGATTTAGTTCCAAAGTTTGCGTTTTTTAATAAAAAAAAATTCGTAAATATTGTATGAGTGTTCTTGTCTTAATTCAATTAGATTAGACCGTATTTGTTTGGTTATCGAGCTCCTTTATAAATCTGTTTTCTTTTAATTTTCAGACTTTATGAAGCCTGGAAAGCAGCACTTTTGAGATTTCCCTACGGGGGCAAAAAAGCTACGATCAGGGGTGTTGGTACTTTTCCAGAAAGGGTCCCAGCATGTGCATTAAAATAATGCGTTTTGCTACACCACCTGCTAAAGCTATGCGTGTTACCATCGTGTCCTTAAAACGCACATTTCAAAGTACAACATTGGTACTTCCCGAAATATTCCTATCACGTTTGTAAGAATTATGTTATAAAGAATGTTCTACAGTACGGTAGTACGTATTACAATCGTAGGCTTATTAATTGTATTTCAACGTACAACATTGATACTTACCGAGACGTACTTTGCACGAAAAGTACGTTTTACATGACTTGCCAAAGGAGCGTGCGTTAAGACTGTGTTTTAGGACGTATTCGTATATTTCAAAGCACAACACTGGTATTTCCCTAAATATTTCAATCATGTGCTATAAAGTACGTTCGACGCAACGTGCTTACGTGTTGCGTGTTAACGTAATGCTCGAAAATGGAAATTTCCATTATTCCCCCCCCCACACTTTTTTTCTTTTTTTTCTGACACATTCTCATTTCTTTACAACTATTTTAATAATTGTGATGTTTTCTTCTTGACAGCCCTCACTGACGCGAATCATGTCCTTTCATACATTCAGGCAGAATCCATCATTGTGAATTCTGCACTGCATTCTGTGCGATAGGTTTCATCTTTCGCACTACATAAACTACATCCCAAAGATGCACCGTGTATTGGCATATGCGACGCTTCTTGTTGCCCAATCTCAGATGAAACAAAACATTTATATACTCTGGCACGTATGCTGATGTTTTCATTTTTCCACCCTCTTTTTTCAAGTTTTCGCGATGCTGTCAAACCTTCAGCTACAGAAATTCGAACATCTTTCCTCGTAAAGAAACAAGATATAGAAATTTGTAAATATAATGTCAGAAAATGCAAAATATACGAAGCCACCAACATCAAAAAATTAACTTACTAGCCATTGCACGAGAGATATTGAAATTGTATTGCCCAGAATACACAAAAAGCCATTTTATAGCATTCTACGAGTGGTAGCACACCAAGAATATGACAACACTAATGAAAAGCTGCACTTTATTCTGAAATTTCCGCTATGGGCCCAAAGATGGCATCTTATGCTATTTATTTATGCATTCGGCTGTGCAAGAAAATCCCCGGCTTACATACCGTAGAATTTTGAATAGGTGGTTTAAGTGACCACAGGGAGCAAACGAGTTAAGAAGAAAAATGCAGAAGCAAAACGAAAAGCGTGTAAGGATATTCGTTTAAAATATTATGACATTTTTTCACTTTTCCTTTTGTACTGCTATACCCTTAAACGTTTATGATGTTAGCTCACAAAGTTCATTTTCCTTCAGTTTCTTTTCATGATATTTTAGTATAAACATTCTGCATCTTTTCCTACTTCCAAGATTCATAAATCTGTATACCCAATTATAAACAATAGAATATGCAAGCATCGAAAAAACTTGCACTGTGCCAAAAAATGACTAATTTGACTTAAAAACCGTTTTGTTTTCACTCACAGGTAAACCAGTGCGTCACTGGAATTCGACACGTGAGAAGTAATACAAAGGCTTGGAAGGTTTAGCCTAAGTTTATTAACAGTTATTTTAAGTTATGCTTCTTTCCTATTTATTCTAATTTCAGCTTACAATTTCCTACCAGAATGTAATTTTAGGAGCGCAGTTAATGCAAATGAGTAAGAGTACTATTTAAGTCGATGTTTCGCCGGCTTTGAGTGAGAGTGTGATTTTCCTGACTAGCGCGCGTTTGCCCTTTGGCTACGTTCTCTCTTAGGATACTACGCTTGGCCATACTTTAGACCCTTTCTTGGCTTCGCCGATTTAATTAATATTTAGGGGCCAAATACTTAGATTTCTGATAGCTACGGCTATGTCTTTCAGATTGCTTTAGTTAAGCTTGTTTTAGTTTAAATTCATTATTATTTAATTTCAAGCCCAAGTGGAGGCTTTGTGTATACTCCGAGTTAGGAGTTGATTCTATTTATTCTGAGAAATAAAGAGTTTTTAAAGGGTAGTTATAAAGGGTAGTAGACAGAACATTGGAATTAAATAAATAAAACCATACATTTGGCGCCCGAAATTGTTGTTAACGAACCATGCCGCTAGGTACTGAAGATTTCTCGCTGACCCTCTCCCAGCTTTCAGCTTTCTCAGCCACAACCAAACCCCATGGAGGGATTCGGATTTATTGTGGAAATTATGAGAGCGGCGATGAAGCCAACAGCAACTTTTGATGGAAGAGGATCCGTAATGACCCCCCTGGAGCAGCTGGAACTGCACTTCACTTTATATCCTGTGAACCCGCCGCAAAGAATCATCATCGCTACGTCGAACTTAAAAGGTCAAGCGTCAACTGATACAAGAATATTGGCAAGAGTTTGTTGGAGGATCCAGAATCTGAAACGTGTACGTGGAAAAATTTTAAAAGTTCCCTATTAAAAGCATTTCCAGTTGTAAGAGACCGCGCAAGAGTGGAATCAGAATTATTCAGTAAATATCAAACTAATGTTGACGAGTTAACGGACTTCATCTTAAGAAAGATCCATATTGTCAAATTATTATATGGAAAAAGGCCTGACAAGGAAATCATTGAAATAATTTTGCCACTGTTGGTTCCGTCAATTCAAGATTTTCTTGAAGTTAGAAATTCGCAAACGCTGGAAAGCTTATTCGAACTAGCTAAGAAATTTCAGAGTAGGCGAACGGCCGAAAACGAGCGTACGAACAATATTAGGCAGTACTCAAGATTCCACGCCCAAACGAAACCTCAAGCTCAGCAGAATTCCTAGCGGCAAGAGGGGGAAAGTAGGAAAGCCGGATAAGACGAAAACTGGTCAGACCAAAGGGTGGGGAAATAAAAACAGTTTGACCAAGGGGTTGAAAAGAAAAATTTAAACTAGTCACGGTGACCAGAAGGAGTGTGAAGTCACCGTGTGAGAAGATAAGTCTCACAGAAATCAAACTGAATACGGTAGTCGTACAAAATTTGGCCTTGCTAGAAATCCAGATGCTACTAAACGAAGTCCCTACGATCACCTTATACCGGGGCTCAATGCAGCTTCCTGTCGGAGGATTTTTTTAAAAAGCATTTTCGTCGTATAGACTGCTTAAGGCAACGGGACAACAGGTGATTACTTCCCAAGACAAATAATTTGTCTGCTTGAGAAAAGTGGGGCTACATGTTCAAATAAAAAATGAGGTTCAAAAATAAACTTTCTCGTAGTAAAGAATTTATTAACCGCAGTCATAATGGGAGTTGATTTCTTACGCGCAGCTAGCGCAAAAATTGATTTTAAAGATTCTACCTTACAGGTGAAGATGGACAAAATTCAGGAAGAAAAACCCGCTGTCCCGGAGGTGACTCTAAGTCACCTCGAAGAAGGAGAAAAAGAAAAATTCCAGAATTGGTAAAATTCCAGAATTGGTTTTCTCAATTATTCGATGAAAAACCTGGCTTCTGCCAGATTGTCTCTCATAGCTTCAACACTGGTAATGAGCTCCCAGTTCGTTCAAAACCGTAAGATATGATTGGGTGAAGGAAGACATTCTCGAGCAACGCATTAAAAAATGCTCGAGGATAAGATAATTACGCCTACCAGCCTCTATACTAGTGCTGTAGTTTTATGTAGAAATAAGAATAGGCTGCCACCCGCAGATCCGAACGTATGGAGATTAGCTATTGATCACCGAAAATTAAATAGCATAACGAAATACTCCACATATCCCCTCCCGATAATAGATGAAATTATAAAAAAAATTCGATCAACTAAATATATGACAACCTTAGACCTGACGTCAGGCTATTTTCAAATTGCAGTAAAACCCGCGGATATCGAAGAAACAGCTTTTACCTTTGTTGGTGCTTAAACAAAAAAGACTAGTTTCACATGGACAGCGAAGGCGAAAACGGCGTTTGAAGAATTGAAATATGCCTTAATTAATGTCCCTGTTCTTAAGTTCCCGGAAGGGGATCAAAACTTGGAGATTACAGCGGACGCATCAGACTACGCAGTTCTTTCTCAAAATGGGCAGCCAATAGCTTTTTTATCAAGACGCTTAATCAAACTCAGCGAAATTATACTGCAACTAAACGGGAAACTCTCGCAGCCCTACTATCGGTGCAAAAATTTCGAGTGTTCTTTGGGAGTGCCCCAATAACTGTGTATTCAGATTACGAGGCAGTTGGTCGCCTATACTCCTAAAAAAATCTTTCGCCTCGGCTCATACGTTGGACACTAAAGCTACAAGAGTTTAATTTAATAATTAAAGAACGCCGGGGAAAGAAAATGTAGTTGCAGATGCACTTTCAAGGATACATATCGATGAAGTCATAAATGCAATTAAATGTAGGATGCTAACTGCGAAAATAATTGAATCCCGGGAAACAATAATTTAAAGACATTTACGCCTATCTGGAAGATCCCGAAAATTTTGAACATGTAGACTTAACGGCTATTTGCAAAAGAGAGACCCATTATGAAGTTATTGATAAATTGCTCTTTTTACGCGAAAACAACCAACGATAATCAAGAACTGCGACCGGTACTCCCAATGAGTCTACGCTTAAGTATTCTAGAAGAGCTCCATAATTCTAAATTAGGAGGACATCTTGGTGTTAGGAAAACCCTGCAAAGGGTTCGCGAAGTGGTGTATTTTTCTCACTTATACAAAGTTGTGACGGCGTACGTCAGGTCATGTCACTTGTGTCAATTAATTTTAAGTAATTTATTTGAAAATCTGTGTACAGGCCTTGGTTTACGCCATCTAAAAATGGTACCTTATAGACCGCAATCAAATATTGTGGAACGCTTAAATAAGAATATAATTAAAATTATTCGGGGATATGTTAAGAGTGATCATGACCGTTGGGACAGCTGTGTCAATAAATTAGGCTTTGCCTTAAGAACAGCAAAATATAATACCACACAAAAAACCCTCGCAGAATTATTCCTAGGAAGAAACATTTTAACGCCACTGGATAAGCTATTTTTCGTTCATCAAAGACAGGAAGAATCATATCCAAAAAATTATTAATGAGGCCATGAAAAATTCTGATGCGGTCAAAACAGAAAATCTACTACGATCGAAAGCGATGCGACGTGCAATATAGGATACCGCAAAAAGTATTAAAAATTAAACATTTTTTATCATCCGCACCCGAAAACAGGGTATCTAAATTTGAGCCCAGGTTTGAGGGGCCTTTCATTATCGAGAAAATTAAATTTTCTACGGTTTACTTAAAGGCGGAAAATGGACAGCAAACAATTGCTAACAGGGACCAGCAGAAACCGTATTTATAGTGTACGGATTTTCTAGTCTTAAAAGATCTACAGCAGGTTCCTGGCAGCGCGCCAAGAATATGGATCTCGCCTTCACCTAGCAGTGATCCCCAAGCAACAAAAAGAAAACAAGCGGATAACACTGAAGAAAGTCCCGCTAAGCGAATGCAACAGCACCCACTAGGTTCAGGCTTAGCGAGAATGAAGAGAACGATATAGACAAAAGTTCCCCTTCACAGAAGCCAGCGCCGACGGGAAAGCAAAAAAGGCTCATGGATAATAATCAAAGAAAACGTCCAACTCCAGAACTGAAGACAACTTCCTCGAAAGAAGCCACAGGAACATGGCAGCCAAGATCTACAAAAAGAAAACGACCCGACGAGGCAAGATCCATTCCTTTTCCGGAAACCAGGAAAACCAAGAAAAGATTTAAAGATTCGAATACTACAAGGCAAAGAGGAAGCCAGAGTTCCAGAACCCTCAACCGACGATAAAAGCAGGCCGATTCAACGCCCGAGGAACGAAAAGAAAGGAAGAGCCGGAAGTGAATACCAGCCGCCCGAGAAGACTGAGAATCCAAAAGTTTAAGATTTCTCACATGGCAAGAATTCTGAGAGAAAAGAATGGAGGAGTACAGAAACCAAAAAAGATAAGTGAAATTTTTCCTTTTTTTCTGTTTTGCATTGAAAATTCGATTTATGTTATGTGTTTAAAGTTGCTAAGTAGTGTTTAAAGCAAGAAATTGAATTCGCAAGTTGGCGAGAATTTATTTTGTAAATACCTTTCTTTTGAGAATTCTCAAGTTACGAAAAATTAATTTGTGAATATGTTTAGTCGAAAGACTTCAAGTGTGTTAACTAGAAGAAAGATTGTAGCAAAACTTTGTGAATTTTGTATAGCAATTATAACGAATGATGTAAAATGAATTTTAAAACATTGCATGTTAAAATGTTCTGTTGAATGTAGAAATGCTAATGTCAGCTTTTAAATTATTGTAAAAGTTAAACAAATGTAAGTTTTTGTCAAGCATGACTGTAAATACTTTGTATAAGAGATGAATAGAAAGAAAGTATAGATTCAATATGTTTAAAGTTAGGCTCTCCAGGCTTCACTTAAAAATTTAAATTAAGTTCTATTTTAGAACATTAGATCTAGTTTTGTGTTTAAGGAGACTTCGGAGGTCTGGAAAGTCAAGTTTCTAACAAGTCGTATTTGTTGAATAGTTGGTAGTGTATCTTGGTGGAAATACAACAATAAGACGCTTAGTTCACTCAGAACAAATTCTGGAGAGCGTGGGGGGGAAGAAGATTTAAAGTTTGGTGTGAATGAAAGTGTTTGAGGGCCAAAAATAATTCCAATAATAGGATAATGATAGAAAAAATAAAATGGCTTGTGAAAAATTTTACTAACATAGCTTCCTTCCAGATAATTTACAAAACTGTGTAAACAGAGAAGCAGATGATTGTTTCCAAGTCCATTTGTGAAAACAAAACTGTGAATGTCAAATTCTTAGTTTTAGTATAGCTTTCGATATTGTGTAAAATTGGCCCTAAACAGTTAAAGTTTCAATGATGAATTGAAGAAAGCACACTAGCTACAAGTTTAAAACTTTGATGAGAAAGAGTTTTGTAGAATTTACTTTCTTGAACAAGGTCGTTTCGAGACCTTATTCTTCGAGTAGTTAAATTCTGGTAGGGAACATTATTTTAAGTTTTGTATCTTTCCTATTTATTCTGATTTCAGCTTCCTGCCAGAATGTAATTTCAGGAATGCAGATTAATAGTACGCAAATGCGTAAGAGTACTATTTAAGTCGATGTTTCGCCGACTTCGAGAGAGTCTGATTTTCCTGACTAGCGCGCGTTTGTCTTTTGGCTACGTTCTCTCTTAGGATACTACGCTCGGCCATACTTTAGGCCCTTGCTTGGCTTCACCGATTTAATTAATATTTAGGGGCACCTACTTTGAATTCTGATAGCTTGGGTTATATCTTTCAGATAGCTTTAGTTAAGCTTAGTTTAGTTTAAATTCATTATTATTTAAGTTCAAGCCCAAGTGGAGGCTTTGTGTATACTCCGAGTTAGGAGTTGATTGTATTTATTCTGAGAAATAAATGATAGCTAACCCTTCTTAAGTCTTACGTGTTTGTACACACACTTAAGTGATTATTCGCTTGTTAGTGTTCGTGGGGTTCTAAAATAGAACATTGGAATTAAATAAGTAAAACCCCACAGGCTTAATAGTTAGTTTCCTTTAAATAAAGCGTCCTGATATAAAAGTATTTTTATATTCGCATAAGACCATGATCTTGATGAAGAAAGGGAACCGAAGACGACAGCTGTTTTTGTAAGGATACAACCTTTTTAAGCAGAGTCTTTTTACAATGACTCGTTTATCTAAGACACTTTTTCTAGCAGATGTTTTCGGTGTAAGACAGATCGATTAATGAAATTAATTTCACTTCCCCCACAATCTATTCTTGTCTTTTCCGAAAAAGAATGAGACAAGAAGCAAATGAAAAAAAATTCGTTTAGTAGTTTATTTGAATAAGTGATAAGCCGAACTGCGTAAACGAGAGACAAATTAGCTTAAAATTATTTTCACAAGCCGAAAACTTTGTATAGACTGAAATGTTATTTAGTAAAAATTACACTTGCTATAATAGCCATACATTACATTTTTGAATCGTTTATGCTCTTCCAAAGAATAGAAAATTCTGATGAGGCCAGC
The DNA here is from genome assembly GCA_000611955.2 of Stegodyphus mimosarum. NCBI lineage: Eukaryota > Metazoa > Arthropoda > Arachnida > Araneae > Eresidae > Stegodyphus > Stegodyphus mimosarum. The sequence goes on from KK116922.1 coordinate 786,490, forward strand.
ACATAACTAGAAAAATCTATTGAGACCAGCAGATGACTCTTGCGCTAATTTCATATTTTAAATAGCAGCAAGCTTTAAGTAGAGTATCATTTCCGGCTGAAGATTTATAAATAAAATTTATTGGTTATTTCAATAAATAGAAAGTCCTGTAATACGTAATTCTGGATTCTATTTTATGGTGTATAATTGACCATATTAAAAGCTGATTTTTCTAAATTTATTTCAAGATCATCAAATCTTTTCCCATTTATTTTTTAATTAAAAATTCCATTTTTAAAGCGAGATGAATAATATATAATTTAATTCTTTTTAATTGAATAAAATCAATTATTCAAAAGACATTTAAATTAGATACGAAATGAATACCTCAATTTAACTTTCTTCTGCGTTATTTAGAACCAGCAGATCTAAATTCATTTTGATCTGCATGCATCGCGGTAGTTAAGTCTTAGTAGTTTGTTAGTTTTATCAGTTTTAGCCAAAATCTAATATGCTGTTTCTATTGATACTGTTACGAATTTTGCAAATATGTAAACAAATTTAGTGAAATTATACGTAAATTGCAGTATCGCTTGTATAATGCAACATGAAAAGCCTCATGCGAAATTTTACCGGAAAATTAAAAAGGTTACACGGACAAGTTCATTTAACTTTGAGGTAAATGGCTATCTCACCAGGATTGGTGATTAATTTTTTCGCCAAAGTTGGGGAGAAATCTCCAAAACGCACCAAACGTAGCTACATTGTGGTCTGATCCTTGTATAACTAACTGGTAAGATCCATATGGACCTGTAACTGTAATTGCATAAACCTTCCAAGAATTTCAAAAACTCGAAGTGACTGAAAGTTTTCCGGAAGACTGGGGAATGTTATATAAAACGGGAGAGAGCACCAGTTCTCAATTTAGTTCAAATCTGAGTTTTGAGTTTATCACAGGGTATTAAGAGTACTGAGATATCAGTCTTGAATGAATTCGATTTTACTCATTGAGGTTTTTTTTATATTGTTTTGTGTCTAAAGTTCTTAACAGTTGAAGTAGTAAGTACTGATTACGCTCTGTGATACAGAGAAGAGCTATGCAAGTACTTTTGTGGAAAGTTCCAGAACTGTAAACAGTTTATTTGATAAAACAAATTTCATCAAGCTAGCGTCGGTTCTGTGTGCATTCAATTCATTACTAATCCATATGTATGCAACAAATACTGAAAAGTATCTTTTTAAATTTTTCTATAGTTTTCCAATTAAAACTGTATGGGCTTCTGAGCAAAGTTTAAGTTTTGGTTTACCCAAAATCTAATCAACTATTTGCATGAATGAAGAAAGCTTAAATACGGAAACCATAAATTTTTTGAAGTTAACCATAAAATTTTCGAGTTATTGTGGACGAAAACTTTGTTACTCATACACAGACAGACAGACAGACATCATTTTACATATAGTGAAAATGAGTTGTGGTGATCCTAATTCGTGCTCACCGACTGAAAATTCACTATCCAATTTTTGAACCCAAAACATTCCTTCCGCCATATATGGACGTATATGTTAGCTGAAAGTAAAAAATTTTCATTTACGTTTTGAACGACGCTTCAAATATCATTACGCATCTGGGAACTAAATTTTTCATAATATTTATTTCGCAACAATTTATTTTTAAAGTGTTTCGAAAACCTAGTATTATCATAGCATTGCTGTACGAGGTTCGATGTTAGAATGTTTAGCACACATTAGAACAATATTAACAAGAAAAGAAAACCTCAGAACTTAACTAGTTAGTTGATTTCATCATATATTAATGAAGCGGCCTTTGAGCCGCATGCGACGCTTGAAGCAATTTTACGCATATATTTCGGCGAATAAATTTCTGCTCAGTTATTCAGCATTGTTATGATATTAATTATTATGACAATAATTTGAAGAAACGTTTTAGAATTTAATGCTTTGGTGTCCAATTTAATATTATATTTTCACTAATGTTGAAACCAGTTGTGAATAATGACTCAATATCCACAAATTGAGCTAATTAATTTCTACTGCTGCATTACTCTTATTCATAGATTTGAAGATAAAGATTTGGTTGAATTGTTTCCATACTTATCAAAAGATAAATGCATTCCGAATTTTTGTTAGTTAGTTAAATACATTAGAAATTTCTATTAGAGAGTTACGAATTTTTGCAATGAGAATAATCCCTTATATATATAAGTATCAGGAGTGCGACAACTCAACACGACTGGCGAGAGAGAGAAGGAAGCAAGAAGATGGTAAGAGAGAAAGTGAGTGTGCGCTGCCATGTGAACAGTTTCTTTCCGGAATTAGAAACTAATAAAGTCTCAATAAAAAGAAAGAACGAGATTCAGAAATAATCATCTACAATTTGTGATGAAGATAGTTTCTAGTGTTTTTTCTTTAAGGCTACAAACTTTATAAAAATCGAAATGTCATGAGGTATTGCAGTAAGAAATAAAGAAGTTTAAAATTATTGATATACAAATACATGCATTTTTCTTTTTGCGTCAAAAAGTTATTAAATAAAAAGAAGATAGTAGGTTGTCATTGCTTATTAATTGTCATTAATTGTTGTTATTAACCTTTTCGCACTTCGAAAAACCTTTGATACTTCAGACTCGCAGCAAACTTTTTTATTTTTAATTTAAGCTAAGAAAACGAACTGTTTGAAAAAAATGTCAGTGTGAAAATTTTATATTTAGCTGTCAATACGTTTAAATTACAGAGTGTAACCATCAGGAAATTCTTGCAGATTACCTTTAGATTAAAAAAAATAAATATGAAATCGAATATTTTCCTTTGCGTCATTATAGCTACGGTTTATTTTAGGTTTGATAAATATGTAGCAAATAACTTTTAAAATAAACTTTTCTTTAAAACCTTTATCATTTCGTAAAAAATCATATATATATTCGTCTCGCCAATTGCTTTCAGTTTGTGCATTTGACCCGCACGCAATACGAACTTGGGACCGAATACTAACTGAATTAATGAAATTTCAACTGAAAACCTTTGATTACAAAATGTTGCATATGTAGTGTTATTTTCCGTTGTAATTTCTGTATATTTTACAAGGAAATGGGGGTATATTTCAAGTCTTATTATAAAGGAGGTATTTGAGTGTCAATTTCTCATTTAGATTTTTTTACATAATCATCTTCTAGTATATTAATGCACTTATGCAGTGCGATTCTTTTATACTCATCTTACAAACTGATTTATTCTAAGATTCGCAGTACTAACCGACCGCCTCAGTGGCATCATCGTTCATGCGAACCTCTTAATGCCCTGAACTGAGATCTCGCGGATATACCAAGCTAAATTATTTCTGCGCACCTAAGTAAATACGTTCAAATTTTTTTTTCAGATATGAATAATTGATTCTACAGGAGCGCCCGAATTGAAATCTGGTGGAGGATAATTCGCTACCATCAGATTTAGCGATTTTTTGTCTTCCCCAATCGTCATTTAAATGGAAGAGAAAGTAATATGTTTTTTATCTCCTTTCTTTGGGTTCATGGCGTAGCTGGAAAGCATGTCCAGCTAGCATCGGGAAGTCCGGAGCCGGAATCTCCGGGAAGACATCGCTGAATTTCCCTGTTGATTTCGCTGAATTTCCCTGATGAAACTCTAATGAATCTCCGAGCTTGGCTGTCTGGCCTTTGCACTTCATGCGTTTTATAACTATTTTAATTTACAATTTTTCAGAGGATAATATTAAATAAAATTTTAGAGGAAAGAATTATACTTCATATTTGTAAAATTATTGATAATCAGAATAAATTAAATGACAAAGGTTGAAATATGTTTCACGTTAATTTTAGTAGATTTGATAATTTAGATGAAAACACGATTGCTGTAAAATTTCATTTAAGCTTCAAAGTGAATATTACACGATGATTTTAGCATTACACGATGGTTTAGCAATATACTCGGCTTCTTTAGAGGAAGCACTTCAAAGTTTTGTTAAAATGCACTAATTCCGTATGTGCGGTGATGACAACGCACATTACGATCGCAAAGTGCGTAAAGATCGTTGATCGTAAAAGCGTAAAGATCGTTGAAGTGCTTATTTAAAAGACTATAAATGTAACTGTTTTATGTTAATATAGAGGCACGAACGTTTCCCACAATTTTGAAAACCTATCATATTACTTGAATCACTAAGTGAGTAATACATTTAAATAATGAAATTTTAAATAACTCATTATAGTGCCACTAAAACAAATAAAGTAATTTCACAGATGAGAGAGTTCTAGATTTAAACTGAATTTCTCATCGAACAGATAATAAAATGGGGAAAATAGATCTTTCATTCGCTATTTACGCAGTGTCTTAGCGTCTTTATTATTTCAAAAGTACCGTTCCTCTTTAGATACTTTCAAGAGATATTTCATCCTAATGACACTTACTAAATTATCCAGCTTCTCTTGGCAAAGGTACATAACATTTTCCAGCATCTAATCAAACCTGCGAAAGTCGATAACAATTAAGCACTTCCATAAGCCAATGCACAAACAGCGCTGCACGAAGTCTGTGTCCCATTAATTATGCATACCACGGGAGAATATAACGAAGGGATAAACTTCTGTTCCTTCTCCTGCATTCGCCACTCCGTCGCTATTTCTTAAATCTGTTAACAGGAATCACTTTTCTGCATACTAAATTAAAACTTCAGCTTATTAATGCCTAATTGACTTTGCGTTAATATATTTCGTGTAAATTAAGAAGCATGCGTTTAAGATGCATTCCTTTAATTGTTTAGACACGCAAACAAAGGGAAGATGTAAATAACGTTAAGTGCACTTAAATTTTATTAGCTGTAGATTCAAGTAATCAGACTAATTCTCGAGCATTAAATAAATGAATTTTCGAACGTTTGCAGGAGCAAATATCACCAACTGGAAAAATAATACAATCGCTCTCATTGAATTCTAGAATTTGTAAGCATGAAATAAAAATAAAACATGAAACACAAAGTGAATTTAAATTTTAATGACCAATTTTAATTTTCATGTGGTTTTCTTGCTTTAGAATAGAGATATTTTCACAATGCGTGGGCAATGTACGCTGTCAACGCAACTTTTTGTGGTTTTTCGAATCGAAACCCGTTTTCTTCAACTATTTTGTTACTGCTGATAAGGAGTGACATAGATCGAAGCGAATGTTTTATCCTTTGAAAGCCGAACCCTACGCTCACCTGTTTGGCTAAAATATCAAAACGTCCTAAATAAATTCCGTTTTAGATTTATAACAATTTATGCCCTCCCCGTTCATGAACAAACAAATAGGTGTGAAACTTTCAAATGATATCGTTTTTAGTTTTTTATAAAAAGCTTCCATTAGCGATTGAATGTATACTAAGTCCCTTTTAACGTAAAGATAAGGAAATTCAAATGAATCCTTTTACGACAATACTGCCTACAATTAGAGATAAATTAATCCATGCCTTTGGGGAATCTGCTTCTATACTATCTTGGCCGTTTGGGTGGCGATTAACCTTCTGAATGAAAGGCCGTCTTGGGGCGCTTTGGTTGTGAGAAAGTTAAATACAGTAGGCGCCGCATAATGTGATTAAGCTTGTGCACGACTATTTTGATAACATTAATCTATTACCACTATTACTACTACTAATAATAATAACCTACGAAATAGCAATGGAATTTAACTAGTTCAATATCAATAAATTAGAAACATATAAATAAGTATTTTCACAACATCTGAAATAAGAAAATGCAAATATTTGTTTATCAAATGTTCATAATGTCTTAAATGCAAAAGTTCATTTATGAACAGTTCATGACGTTTCTGTAAATTATTTGACTAATGCTGTGTCGCTAACCTTAATAGTCGCCGGACATCCCTTATTGGAAGAGAACTTGCCAGTATAAAATTTAAAATCTAACACGAAAAGCAACTTTAGTAGATGCTATTAGTGATTATTTTTTACTTCTTAAGAGGAGCCTGTGCTGATTCCCTCAAATTCGACAGAATTATTAGAAACTATACGTCAGACTAATGGTTTCTTTTCCCTAATTTTAAATAATTGACTAAAATCGAAACCAAGATGTTTGGCAACTTAATCCGCAACGGCGACATTTCTCTCGCCATTTTTATAATGAATTTTACTTTTGTACTTTTCTGGCGACTTTAATTTAATTTAAAAAATAATACATAATATTTCCGAATATATTAACCGAATTGTTGATTACAATAAGGGATAGCATATTGCGGCATAAATTTAGCTTTAGTGAAGTGCTACGAATGGAGAACTCAAAAGTTTATCTTCGTCATATAGTGCTCTTTTTTTAATAAAGAAAGGAAGCAAATTCTAACAACTGTTGTAACAAACTGCTTGTGGATTTGGTGCTACATATGAACAAACTGCTGTTGAAGCTATTGCTTAAGATTCACATTATACAGTAACAAAACTATCAGAGAGAATAAACACCGAATTTCCTTGCATAATTTTCCTTTCCCCCTTTTTTATTATCTAATTCTATCGTCCGAAAATCAGGAGAAAATGATGCGAGTTATTTAATTTCCGAAGAATGCGGTTACAGTAAGAACATTACGAAGGAAAAATACCATGGATCAACTACCAGTAACTATCACAATATTATTCCTTTAAAAGAATCCTAAATTCAAATAAGAATACGTAGGACTATTACAATACCTAATGGATATTGAGCCGATATCTTAAAGTAATTCAGCCTGCTGTGTTACCTCACAAAGCCCCCCAAAGCACCTTACACGAATGAGCCTTCACCACAGTTCTTAAGAAGGACAGCGGTGAAAAGAATCAGAAGGGAGGTAAAGAAAAGATCCAGCTTTCGAAGGATCGTCACATCGCAGTAGATAAGGCTACAATGAGCTAGAACGTAAATAATAAAAGTAAGGTGAAATCACATATTAGGAAAGCGTTTCAAATGTGAAAACAGGTGCGACGTCCGGGTAGCTTAACGAAGAATCTGCATGAAATACGTTTCAAATAAGAAATACAAAGGAAAATAAAATGTATCAAATGCCGATGCAAAAATCTAAATACAAATTGAACACACCAAATAAAAAGATAATTAACCAGTGGAATACAATTTACCAATAAACCAATAAACTATCCCTCAGAGGGAAAAAATCTGCGTACACTAGAGGAAAAAGAATATTTGTAAAATTTATCAGAACCTTACCCTAAAACTCTAAGCGGGAAAATACGCGAGGACTTACGGTATTCCAAAACGTACAGCACATTTCATTTGAAGGAGACTAGGTATGTAAACCGCTCATGTTTAGTTCCCCCTAATTTTAGCAGAGCAGAATATGCTTGCTTGAGTTTCGGAATGTGATTCTTTGCTGAAGCAAAAAATAAAGGAGGACTTTCTTTTCCCAATGGTTTATTACTGCAGAGAAGAAATGGATTCTATACAATAATGCTAAAAAAACATGGTCATGGGATAAGTAAAATACTCTCTTTCAGTAACATACAGGGGAGGGAAGGCTTCATTCCAAAACCGTAATGCTTTGTGTATGGTAGGACTATAAAGAAATTGTATGCTAGGAATTATTGCCATCAAATCAGACAATAAATTCGGAAAAATATTGTTCCCAGCTGGCAGTTTTAAAAGCAGAAATCCCTGCAAAAGTGCTATAACTGGCCAGTCTTCGAGTGCTATCTCCGTCATGACAATGCTCGGCTCACACATTTCAATGAATGTCAGACAAAATGTTATTGAATATGACTGATATGTTTTATGTCACACTATCTCCATAATCGCTGGATCTTGCACTGTAAGATTTTTGTCCTTCAAGTCCCATAAAAACATAACCCCTCTAAGATGACCGC
>KK116922.1:794410-828001 GCA_000611955.2 Stegodyphus mimosarum
ATTCATCTATAATAACTATAGTTTATTTCATGTAATCAAAAAACAGAAATAATTAAAAAATAATTATAAATAAAATAAAATTGAACGCAAAATCGTTAAGTTATAATTATAATTATAATAAAATAAAAACCATTAATAAAATTAGATAATCGATTCATGTTAGCAATGAATTTACTGCAAAGTATCTGTATGTTCGGTAAGCGGTATTTGTCTCAACTTATGCTTTTAAAGCGTTACAGTAATTTTTTTCAGTAAGTTGTTTGAAAGATCCTAGTACATATGTTTTGATTTAACTACTTAATAAAAAACAACACGAACTTTATTTAGGTTTGCTATTAAATTGCTTATAGTTTGTTTCTTTTGTATGGAATATTCATTCAAATTATTCTACTTGAAAATACAGACAGACAGTTAAGGCGAAATTGTTGAATAATAACTGAAATAAGTTTGAACAAATCCATGAACTAAATACCTATCTAAAATTGGCAGTAAATTTAGTGGGAACAACAAAAAAGAAAAAAAGTAATATTATATTAAAAATACATTACACACAGTAATAAAAAAGCGAAATCTGAAATAAATATATAAAAAAATTAATAAGAAGCGAACTTACAAAAACTAAAAACAAAACTAATAACAATAAGAAGAATACATAATAAATAAATAACAAAATCTGAAAGATTTCATATTTTAATGGTCCCTCAAAAGGGCTTTTTTAAAATTTATATGATTCATTAGTAGAGATTATCAATAGAAATGGTTCAGGTGAAAGAATGAAACAATTTACAGGATACTTGATAAATAGACATAGCAACTAGCATGACAAAGTTCAGTATCTTATGTCTATTTGAAAAATGAAAATATATACGACATGAGTTTATAAAAGTAAGGAATCTTTTAAATGAGACATATCATGAATTCAATTCATTTTTATTGAAATCATTATGATTCAAAAGGGAAAAAAATACAGTTCCTAAGAACTACATCTGTTGCTTTAGAAAAACTTAAATTCTTTATCTATAACAGACATATTCAGTTGGAAAAATAAATATCTTACATTTTGCCAAAAGGCAAGTGCTTCGAATGAAAATAGAAACAATGCACTGACTGTCGATAATATTTAAAGACAATAAGGCAAAACCGTGTTTCGAGACCAAAAGACCATTTTACCTTTAAACGAAACAAAAAAAAACGAAAATAAGAAAATCTGAAATGATTCAGATTTAAACGTTGCACGAAAGGATTGTTAAGGTTTTTCTGTGTTATCGTTATGTAACTCACATAACATTCAACAGCAAAATTACTAAATATTTAAAAACAGCATCTCTCTAGAATTTTCGAAAGAATGTTAGGGGTTCCTCTATACATTTTTATATTCGCACCATTATCTTTTTGAGAATTACGTAAAAGAATTATCATAAAAAAGAAAAAAGCATGTAACGATTTTAACGAGTCCAGTTAATGTAATTTCAAAAGCATATTTAATAGTTTTAATTAGACGGCTCATGATTTAAAAGCATTTTTATTTCAGTCAAACAGATTAAATACTACGAAAAAATATTTTTAAAACTGCGTTTATTGATTTTCAATCACATGGTTCATTACTCAGGAACCTAAAGCTTAAATTTGAACATTAAATATCTTACGCTTTACTGAATGGCAACACATTAGCAAGAATAATAAGGAGATAATAAATGTTCTATTTGTGACAAAGGGAATCCATTGTTTTTAAACTGCAGAATTTTAGGATTAAAACTGAAAATAAATATCTTACATTCCTCCGAATGGCAGCAGGCTGGCACGCTGGACATAAAAAATGTTTTATTTCGAGCAGTATTGCAATGCCATTTCTTTTAAATAGTTGTGTTGTTAAACAAACCTTCGTTCAATTCGTGTAAAGTACGAGATAAATCAAAAACAATTTCAAAATTCAAACTTCTTGATTCAAGATGCCCATGTTCGGGCGGAGGACTATTATTGTATTAAAACTTTGGTGGCTCTAAGTGATACCGTTTTCCCAGGTTCTGAAAAGCATACATTCATACTCTTCATGACTTAACATTTTGAAAAGATAATGCATGGGGACTGCAATTGGTGTCAACAATTTGCAAAGTAATTCGGTCACAAAAGTGATACGAAACAAGACGTTTCGAGACTAAGAACACCTCTGGTGCTAATAAAAAGTGCGTTGCATATCTCGTAACATTTCTTCAAAGCACTGGTAGGACTATGTAGTGTTACTGTTAACAGCGTTTTTCTATTAATTATAAAAGCGGTTTATTCTTCTGTCCGTGTTTATAATTGCCATAAGTTTAACCGTCGTTTTGAGGTAAGCATGGAAGATATTACTCCCTCCAGTATCTGAATTTACTGCATTTATTCGCATGACTGTTTATTGGTCGAAAGCATATACATATATAAAAATCCTCATTTACAAAGCTTGAAAAATGTTTTAAATGCGTAATATATGTTAAATAGAGAAATATTTATCGTCGCTTTCTCGCTCAATCTCAGCTTCCTTTCGTCGTTTGACAACGAATCTATATCTTAGCTTCCCGAGAACCGTATACTCTCTGGTTGCCAAAGTTATGATCTGGCCGAGCGTAGCACGGTTAAAGACCCTGATCTGTTACGGACAGATCATTTGTCACATCCCCGTTGCTTAGCAAGCGTCACAATTTTGCCAATCCCATATTTCTCCGCAAATAGCTCTCCAATAGTTCCCTCGCACGCTGGGTTATGCTTGAGTAATGGTAGAGAGACGCTCGACTGGTGGAGGGGAGAAAACTGCTGTCTGCAATCCCTCCAATATCTACAAGGTATTGCTTTCATTGTCTCAATAATGTAGAACTTCTGTTACTGACGTATATCCTGTTCGAAACATTTATAGTTAAAATTAACAACTTAGGAATTTTAAATTAATGTTGAAGTTGGGTGTTAAATTCGAAGTTAGTTGTGTGTTTCTTTTAAACAATTTTAAAAGAAACACGCAAATGTGAAATTAAAAATTAGGCGGGAAAACAAAATAAATATCTGAAATGGCTGGGTTTAACCTTTCACGAAATCCATGTTTTAAGCAGCAATGAACTTCAAGTAAAATCTCACTTCCCATTGATCGTCTGGAAACAAAATGTGCTCCAAAAAATAGGGGGTTAAAAGAGATATAAGATTAATAAAATGATTCAAGTAAAAAATCACTTCTAGTTCTAAAATTTAACCAAAATCTAATATAATGTTCACATTTATCTACAAGTTTTATGTTGCTCCCATTTATAATACTAAAGTACTAAAACTTAAATGCTTTGGATTATATTTTCATGTAGCTATTCTTTAAGAACTTTTAAGGAGTTCATGTCTACCACTTCCGGCAGTCCATTAAAACTGTTTTTGGCTTCAGTAAATTACCGATTCCGGTTGTCTTATTTTACCTAAATTCTAACCAACTCTTTATTTGAATGCAGAAAGCTTAAGTACCGGAAACTGAAATTTTTGGAAGTTTCATATAAGAATTATCGTGGGCGAAAAGAATCGTCGCACGCTTACAAACAGACAGCTTTGTAAAATACAAACATATCATTCGTGCTTATTCATTGAAAACTCATTGTCAGATTTTTAGACCGAAACGTTACCTCCCTTATAAGATCTAAACCTGACTATCATACTGTTGCGTGCGTACAGGTTCGTAATGGACTGAATGCACAAGCCGATAAAAAGTTAATAAAATTAACCTTTTCACAAGAAATAAAACAAAATACTGAAATATTTCCTCAGAGATATTCTTACAATATCACAATATCTCAAACGTTAAACAGAATTCAATTAAAAACAGGGAAAGTTAATCCAATCCCACAGCGAATTCACTACAATCAATAACAGCATTAAGTAAACAATGCAGTTCGATTAAAACGGCTACAACTGAGCTGAGGTGTTTTAATTCGGCATTTATAAGCATTTTAATTATTCACTAGAACATTCTGGTAAAACCTATGTTCTTGATGGCAACAGGAATTTCGAAATTTGTTAAATATTAAATGCACGCGCTTTTTAATTTTACTTTTCCAACGTAGCTTTCTCTTCAAAAGTCCTCTGCGTTGCACGGGAAAATAAAACAATTTTAATTACAATTCTAAATAAATATTCAAATAAATATGAAATCCGTAACACAGCTCCCTTCCCAAGGACTGCAGGTCCAGGACAGTACAATCCCTGGACAGGAAGGCAAACTTGCAACTAAATTCTTGATCAGGGATAGGATACGCTTCAGATCAATTGGTGAAGTAATCAATGACAACAAGGATGTATTTGTTGCCATCACCAGTTCGGGGCATTGGTCTTAAGACGTCAAAGGCGATACGTTCAAAAGTTGCTCCTACATTGTAACGTTGTAGCTTCAATTGGCTGCGTTTCCTCGGTCTTCTCCGACTGCGCAGGCATCGCAAGATCGTCACGACATTTGCACGCCATCCTTTCCATTATTCCAGGAGAAGCGCTCACAAACTCTCAGCGAGGTCTTCATTATTCCAAAGTGACATCCCGTAGAGCTGCTAAGGACATCCGGAATCGGGGATCTTGGAAGTATCAGTTGCCATCGGAAAACCTTCCCATCATCCGATTCGAATTTCCGATGCAAGACGCCGTTTCGAATATGGAATGAGTCCCAGAGAGCCCAGTATTGTTTTGTCGGGGGACTATAGCTCAAATGTACTACCAGGTAGGTTGTTTGAGGTCTCCATTAAATCAATTATGGTTTTAATGTCACGTTCTTCCTGCTGGTCTTTGCTGACTTCTTTGTCACTCCATGGGTCTGGATCAGCCGATGTTGATGTTGTAATTTGTCGTGCGGCCGCATTAAGCAGTTGGTATTTAGCTTGAAGCCTGGAACAATATCGGCAATTTTCTGGGCAAAGTCTTCTAGACAAGACGTCAGCGTTTCCGTGCGATGATCCCTTCTAATGACTGATAGTGATGTCATATTCCTGGAGTACCTGTACCCACCTGGCTATTTGACACTCAGGATAATTGAAATTTAAAAGGCAGGACAAAGATGCATGGTTCGCGAGGAGCAGGAATTTCCTGGACGTCTCCAGTCTTTAACTGCTGACACTTTTTCAGGATCCGTGCGCGCACCTTCAGCAGAGATGACATGTCCGAGGTAAACCATTTCCTGTCTAAACAACTTGCATTTAGCGGGACTCAACTTTAGACTGGCTTCTTTCAGTTTCTGAAGCACCTTTCTAAGATTTTTCTAGATGTTCTTTGAAACTCTTCTCGACGATGATGATGTCATGCAGGTATATCAGACAGGCTGCGTAGGAAAGACCTTTCAAAACAGTCTCCATTAGGCGTTCAAATGTAGCCAGCGCACAGTATAATCTCACAGCGTATTCGCTGCAATCAATAACAGCATTAAGTAAACAAAAGTTCGCTTAAAAAAACTACAACTGAACTGAAGTATTTTAATTCGGCTTTTATAAGCTTTTTAATTATTCACTAGAACATTCTGGTAAAACCTATTTTCTCGATGGCAGCAAAAATTTCGAGATATTTATTTATTACATATTAAATGCACGCGCTCTTTTATTTTTGCTTTTCCGACGTAGCTTTCTCTTCAAAGATCGTCTGCGTTGCACGGGAAAATAAAACAATTTTACTTACAATTCTAAATAAATAGCTAAATAAATACGAAATCCGTAACAATACAATATGACTAGATCTACTTGGATGTCAATTCTTTGCAATCGCTCGCACAGGCGTAACGATGAACACAACAGGGAAAGGATGTAGAAGACCCTTTAGACTGAACACAGGCTGAATAACACAAGGTACGAGCTTAAGTGCCTACTCAAAAACACCGTCCACTTGTGTTGAGGCCTTAAACGTAATTTGATAATAAATTTAGAGGTTAGAGTAGTGTTAGACTGCAAAATTCAAGTTAAAACTTAGCAAGCTGATTCAGAAACCTACACCGGCGATATACTAACTAGACGGCCAGAATGTGTAGCCGCTACTAAGATTAACAGCTGGTGGACAAAACAGTAAACGCGCGCGTCACTATCGAAATCACACTCTCTCTAACCTTTTCGTTTCATCCGTTTAAACACGCTGGTTTACCTATTTAACTAGTGTCCAGGAGAAGGAAATGAGAGAGTAAATAAGAAAATTCTGAAAAGGTTCAAAAATTAAAATAAATGTCAGTAGAACTAACCAGAAACCTATATACTTACCTAGGTAGACAGGTTAGCGGGAAGTAAAAACTAAACTCTATTTGTTCCGATTCTAATTAAAACTATATCAATTTCAAGGAGATTAGACACAGATCCTTCTATTTCAAAAGATAAAAATGCATAAAACGGGCGATGCAGCAACCGCTTTTATATCGAAAGAGATGGGAGGAGCAAAACAAAAATGAAAAAATCGGCATCAATCGAGAATAACATTAATGAAGCACAGGAAACCTACACATCGCTTCTGCAGAATGTTTGTAAGGAATTGTAAGTTATATTTTAAGTTTATAACCGTTATTTTTAAGCTCCTTTCCTATATCTCCTAATTTCGGCTTACAGTTCCTTATCACAATGAGTTTTTAGAATGGCGTTAAATGCAAATGAGTAGTAGATAGTATTTAAGTCGAAGTTCCACTGACTTCGGAAGAGAGAATCAGTGTTTCTGACTGGCGCGTGTTTGCATTTTGGCCACGTCTATCTAAGCTGTTACTACGCTCGGTCCTTGATAGCTTCTCTAGCTAATTCGATATTTAGGGCCCAGCTACTTAGAATTGTGTTAGCTTCGGCTAAATCTCTTTAATTAGTCATTAGTTAAGTTCTTATTTCCTATATTTTTTAGTTTAAGCCCAAGTGGAGGCTTTGTTGTACGTCCTGAGAAAGGGACCGACTGTACACCTTTAGTTTGAGAAATAAAGAGCAATTAACCTTTCTTAAGCGTTTCTGTTTCTGGACTTAAGCGATTATTCGCTTGACAGTTCACTAGGTTCCTCCACACTTAGTTATTAGATAAGAGGGAGGATCACCACACCATATTCTCCCTTCCTGCCGCTTGCTAGCGTGGTGCAGTGGGAAGCTTATCTTTCTGGCAGCTGACATGTCTGGAGTTCAAATCCCACCGAGAATATTTCTGATTCTTCTTAGTTCTAAGCTTCTTATTTAAGCTAGAAAACACTTTCTTACACAGACACATAACAGCAAACTGAAGTATAATTTTAAAGCATTATTGTACAGTTCATCATATTCCATTTTCACTTGTAGTGATGTCCAGGAATTCATCATAACTTCTGGTTGGGACTTCATTTTAAGTCCCAACCTGTGTCACTTAAGCGTTCACCTAAATGTTCTCTTTTAATTAATCGAAGTTTGTTATTTTCAATATCACATGATCAAGAAATTATCAGAATCCATGACAATTTGTTACATTTATCACTTGAAACCTAATTGTGAGTTTCGACTTTCGAATACATTTCATCGCTTCATTCTTTCCCAGTAATGATATAATTTTCTACTAATAAGATTGCAAGATTGGAAATGATAAAATATTTCTCTCTTTTGCACAATTAACTGACAAACCGAGTTTCCTCCAAACCCGTTTAAATCCTTTTGGGAATTGATAACAATTGAAGAATTACCTTGCAGGTGGAGATTTTGTTTTGAGAATATTTCTGAAAGATATGCTAGTTAGTTACATCAGCAAGAAATGACGTAAATGTTTTTAAATTTTATTTACAAATAATAGGGCATTTTTGCAAATGTAGGAGGACCACAAGCGCAGACTTCGAGAATCACTTGAAATTCACGAACCGCAGTTTTAGAAACGCTCTTGCGAAGTATTAAATTTTGCTGCTAATGTGTAACATATTGTTAACTGTTTATAAGGTAATTTACATTAATTTACCAATTACTGTGATTTAAAACTTTACTATAACTTCTCCTTTCCGTAGACCTCACCGAAATGCAAATTAGTCGATTGTGTGTTTAATCTGAGGGTTTGAACGTTTAGCTTAGCTCCTAGGAGCCACTTCCTGCTGTTATGTATTACTTCCAGCTCTGCCTTATTTTCAGATTTAGCATCATATTAGCCGATGATTTAAATACGTGCGGTAATTGTCTTCAACCAGCTTAAGTAGTTTTATTTCGTGTCGCATTCTCAGAGTACACTACTTACATTTGAATTTAACGTTATCATACGGTAATTTAAATTTCAGAAAGTAGAGGAGGTTTGTATGTCGCACAAACTGTACCTTTTTTGTTTATTTAGAGCTTCGATAAAAAGGTTTAAACTTCTTTAGAGCTAGTTATTTGTTCCAAAATAACTCTCTTTCAATCTAGTACAATACAACTCCAATTACCCCATTGTCAGCATAGAGGAATTAATTAAAGTGTACTCATACCCTTCCTCGGAAACAATCCAATTATCCAAATTTTTGATTATCCGAATGGGATCCGACCACAACTGATTATGATAATTGGAGTTATACTTTAGTATCTGCATGACATTAACAGAAGCTTCTACATATAGCAGAACACTACATGTTTTTTAAATTTTAATTTCTGTCTTCCTGAATGTCTATTACAGAAAAATGCTTTTAAGGAATAACTTTCTTCCAAAATAATACCTAAGACTGAACTAATTTATTTAAATTTCATAAAATCACTATCCACTTAGGTCTACACTTCGAAAGAAACTGCAAATCTTTTTAATATTAAAATACTCAGTTAGCTTGGAAAAATACCATTTCTCATTCGCCTCCCTTTCTTAGATCATTTTTCATTTACATCTCTAGTTTTAAACTTCTAAAATTAAACCGAGGTTTACGTTAAAAATCACACACCCATATCAATCAAAACTCACTCTCTAACTTCAAAGTTTCAATCTATTTCCCCTAGCACTTCCACAGTAACTGAAGTTTTAATTTCCCATCTTTGGCAAATATCCTCCAGGAAAAAGCGAAGAGAAAGTTTAGGGGTAGAGAGAGAAAAAAAAGAAAGAGCACATAAACAAACAAAAATTCCGTTACTGATGGAACTTCAAATTCCCTAACATCCAAACGGAAGCCTGCGCCTGCAAAATGTTTTTCTCTGCATATATTAAATATCGGCAAGGAAGCTAACTTTCACAGGCAGGAACAAAAACTCCATATCATTAAGCTTGCTTAATTTCGAGAGGCAATGCCAGGCCACCAGCCTTGGAAAAAGGGTGGGGATCGAAATATAAAGAAATACCCCTGGGTAACGCAAATGATTGCTGGTCGTCATTTCGCTTCTCGTCACGTCATTTTGAAAAGACAGACTATTGAATACTGAATAGATTCAAAACTAGATGGTCGCTGATTACGTGATTCAGTTTCGTGTACACGGCTAAAGATTTTTCTAATGTGAAATTTTGTTAACGAGGCGTAAAGAATTGTTAAGTAATACGATTTAATGGAAGTGACTGAGGATTTATCATGGCATAAGAATTGTAGCATGTAATTTTGTAGAAATCTAGTCACACCCTTTCTGTATTTCTTCTCACATTAAATGGATTTTTGATCTCGTAAGCTAGAGACGACAAGAAAAAAATACCGTATTTCCTCGTATATTCCACCTATTGTTTTTAATTGAAAGGAGAAAATTATGGGAACAATCTGAATTACGACGGATGCGGTTACGTTTAGAACATAAGAAATGAAAAACAATTACGGATAAACAAACTATAGGTAAATATCGCAGTATTTTTTCTTTAACCTCCATTCTAATAAGAAAACATAGCAATATTAACATTGCATATTGTAAATACATTAGGTACTTTTAAAGCAGGAGAGATGAAAAATGAGCAACGCCCTCGCCGGGACTCGAACCACGGACCTCTCGAATACGTGCCGAGCGTGCTGACCAGTACACCACGAAGGCATGCGAAGAAGGCGGGAGAATTACCTCATACTATACTGTATCCTCATTTCTATTTGTCGGTAACTTGAATCTCATTCGTTCTTATGGTTAACTCTACTATTCTTTAGTTTTCCAAACATTTACAAATAATTAGAGAAGGTAACTGTGGAATAGACTCGGCGAAATGTTAGGTTTAATGCCAATTCGTGTCTGTTCCACTATGATAGATCGGGTGTTATGCTAAGCTGGCATAGAGTTAAATAATTAGAAGGGTTAGTTTCATCGTCTCCTTCGTATGTAGTTTGTGAGGGTTTGTCTAAGGCAAAAGCAATCACTACGTGGACGAATCTGCTTTAAAATTTAGGAGGGTAGCTACTTCTCTGAAGCACTGGAAACGGAAAAGACACGAATATTTTTAGAAAAATTTCAGAGCCTGGCGCTAAAATCCCGGGAGGAAAATACGCGAAGAAATACAGTATTGAATTACTAAAGTAACCTAAATTTAGAAATCATTTTTTATAATACAGTACACTCTCTCTAACCGGTAACATAAAAACAACGGCACCTTAGTTCTAAATTTAAATGGAAATATAGATCTATGAGATAAACTTTATATAACAGTCTAATAATCTGAAGATTTAAATGCGGAATACATTTATGTTAGTTTCTGTCGCCCAACATAGCAAGCCTCACCCTATTAATGATTTCCGTTTTTCTGATTACGGCAAAGTAAACCAAGGTAATCTGCCTAAGTGGAAAGGTGCATCCGCAAAGGAATTTTCAAAGGTTATGGTTAGGTTAGGTTATTCAATTATGGCAAAGCTCACGAGGGCTATCTGCCTAAGAGGAGGGATGCCTTCGTGGAGGACTTTCTAAGGGAAACTGGCTCGTATACACGTAACACATGGGGAAAACCACGAAAACGCCCATGCAGCCAGCCCGTTCGCGGGATTCGAACCTCGGACCGAACTACCAGTGTTCAGCGCTTTACCGCTCGGCCGCTGGTAGGCCGAATTTTCAAAGGAAATTGACTCTTAACCACGTTATACACAGTGAGAACCACGGAAACCTCCATGCAGCCAACCTGTTCGCCTGGAATCGAATTCAGGATGAACTATCATTATTCAGTGACTTTGCCGCTGGACTGTATTTGGGCTATCCGATTAATGAACCGAGGAAGTATCTAAACTATTAAAAATACGAAGTACCGATCCCTTTTTCTGAATCGAAAATTATAGTGTGCAAAATGATTTTTCAGAAGAAATTCACACTGAAAAAACGCCAGACATACTTTGATTTTTGCTTGAGAAGATGTAAAGGATATTACTGTGTGTCGCTCTTAGTTTAAGTTGCGATCTGTGGTCACTTGGTAAATGACGAGTCGATTGCAGACGATTCCGTTGGCTTTAACAGACATTCAGCGCCATTTGCTGACGTCTAAGATTTAGTTACATGTTCTGAGAAGGTTAGTAAAAGAAGTGCAGGTTAAGTTGGATCTCGATAAGTCTGTTCTTAAATGAAATTGAGGAAAATAATTTTATAATTTACTAGGTGCAACTTCAATGATCACCTAACCGTTCAACGACGACCAACAGACTTCACATTCTGCAGTCTGTACAAATGGTATCGCAAAACATGAATAATTACAGTCTAGAAATGTATATTCAATTATCGGGAGACTTCTGCTATTCGAAATCGATAATATCCTTTTGCTACTAGTTAATCCCTTAACTAACTCTATAGTTTTCAATTTCCTCGCAAAAAGTATCCATTTTGCTATATACTTCTAATTAGTGCAACAAGACATAAACGATTCCACAAATACTTCTCCAGAAATTTTGTATTTTTGATTATTTTTATGATGTAAAAAAATAGTAAATAATTATCTGAATTACGATATGAATGTTGAGTCGAAAGGGGCGTGGTATAAAACGGGTACTGAAATCACAAAACATCGTGAAGATCACCAGCACGTCTGTAAAACACAGTGCGAGAGTATTCGGAATGCACGAAAATGTCTGTCATGAACCATGAATCACGAGCTGAACTCGTAATACTTATTTCCGATAAATTCTCGACGACCGAGTTAACTCGGAATAACTAAGCAAATGGTTAAAGGGGATTATACTGCACTCGTATGTTGCTGAAAACGTATTGCTGGAATGGAAAATTGAAAAGTCTGTTGCTGTCTATAGAAGAGGTTTGTATATTTACTTTAATCCGAGTGCGATAAGTTGGCGTATGACCTCGAAGCAGTTCATTTTTAATTAGTTGGCTGCCAGTTTAGGAATGATAAAAACAGCTAATGTTTGGCTATCGCACTTTTAGCCAAACGATTCTTTTGATTGCAACTACTGTATTTATTAATGATTACAACTTTATCGTCAGTTTTAAATTATAATTTCTAACCAAAAACTTGCTAACAGGGCCAAATCAGAAAACCACTATGTTTCTGTTACCACGGAAACATTACCTGTCACCGTATTTAAAGAATGGAATCATCTGAAAACATGTCACTCAAACGCCTTCTTCTCAAAGAAGAACTTTAATTTATTTATTTTAATAACGTATTTTTAAAGACGATGTATTTTACAGAAATATGTTTGCACAATAAATTGAGCAGGTTGTAGTGTTGTGTAGCAAATTTTCATGTAACACTTAATTATTTAAGTTTGACTTAAGATTAATTTTCATTATTCTAAATTTATGCTACACAACGTTATTTTATTTAATATCTTGTATTTATATTTGCTTTGGTTTAATTTTAATTAGTGGTTTTGGTACTTTAAGATTTGTACGTCTCTTCCACTGGTTACTCGTAAACGCGTTGAAACAGACAATGGAATTAGGTGCTTTCGTAGGTAATAAACTTGATTTAAAATTACTTAACTTAGGTTGATTCTCATTTAACTTATATCATTGGATGCAGAAAAATTAGCCTTTTAATTTAAGAGTACTTTCAAGTCTCTAGCTTAAACAGTTTTTAAGTTACAGTTAATTATTCAACGAATTTTTGCACTTCGAGTATTTTTTTTGGTTGAGGGGGAAAGGATTGAAAAGCGTCACTTTTGCAGTTGATTTCCAAGCCTTTGCTTAGGAATTTTTGTCCGTTGCCTAGGTTTGCTGGTTTTCCCACGCCTACGTCGAATTCTTGGTTCTTCTTTTGGCGGGCTTGGCGAGATTCGGATTTTTGTTCCAGTTCAACTCCTCGATTTTTGGACGATATTAGCAGGGGTTTGTGTGAGGGGTAGAGTTTCAGTTTATTCACCCTTTTGGCGAGTTTTGGCGATATCTAGTGTCCGGACCTGACAAAAAGCGGGTGCAGGTGGGATTGCGAAGCTGTTGGGACGTTTTCGTTTTTGCATTCGGCTGACAAGAAGATAACTTTCTCGGGCGCCTTGGGCATCTTGTTGCTGCAACAGAAAGGATGAATTTGTTTTTTTAACGGGGGGCTTATGGCTCCTGTCACGTCTTACTCCATGGCTTCGGAAATAGTCCTTCAAAAATGTAAATGAAATAATTCTGCAATAGAAAAGGAAATGAAAGAAAATTATATTTCCATGCTTCAACTACCACAGAAATAATGTCCTTCAAAATGGAAAGTAAATATTTCTTCGTCAATTCTACCATCTGATGAAGACTCAGTCCGCTTCTTCAATTTATAAGAACAGAAAAAATCAATAGCCAAGCAACCTGTGTTCCGACCTGAGTTTCCTGATGGCTCTGAAGTTCGTAATACAGAAGGCTGGATGAAACTTCCAAGTTCCTGCGTACTGGGTATTCTTCGAATGTTCGGTGTCCGCCAAGCTGCCGTCGAACCCCCAAATCTCCAGGTTCACATCTTCCGTCAGTTAAGAAGTTTTTCTTTTTGAACTTTAATGTTAACTTAAATTCTTAAAGATTTTTTTTTCATCCAAAATTCTCTGGTTTAATTATTTCTTGAATTTTTTTAAAGATTCTATTATTATCAGAATTTAACTTTTATTTAAATGTTTGCTGTAAAGAATTTTGAAAGGTAGAAAATTTAAATCTTTAATATTTTTGAAGATTTGCTGATTTAACTGAGATCTGAAGAAATTTGTGAGCAGTCTTAAATTGCTCTAGTTAAAGGTATAATTTTTTTTTCCCCTTATGGTGCAATACTATAGGTACTTAACTCTGTACTTCATTATTTGAATTTTCTCTTGTTCTGGGATAAATAAGGTGTAAGAACCTTACAACTGAAAAATGAAATAGAAAATTTTAATTTGTATCTTAACTCATAAAAATAGTTATTACTTAAACAATAGTATTTGAATTGAAGTGGTTACTGTCTAAGATTGCAGTATTTGTGGAAAATATATAAATGTTTAGCTATTTGTTTTCTAAACTAAATAAGGTAGTTCCCGGGGACTAGTATAATTTTATGTTAGTAAATTTGTTTGATATCAGTGTTTTAAGGAAAGTAATAAACTAAGTTAGTATTATTGATTTTATGTGTTTACTTGAATTTCTGATTACACAACATGGTTTCACCAGTAGCAAGGCTCTTCGGGTTGTTGAAACGAAATTTAAAAGGGTACAACCACAACGCAATTCATATTTGTTTAAACTACTAGTATTTTACAGCTTAGTATATAACAGTAGATTAACAATATTATTCATAAATATTCAGTAACAAAAGCCTATCGTCATCCTATTTAAAATGTGATTAATAAAACAAAACTAAGAGGATCTCCTCAAACGTTTCGCTTTAAGTATAAAAATATCAAACCATGTTGCGTTCTTCTATAAGTAAAACACATATCGGCTACCAAATGTATTGTAAATAACTAATCATAATTTTGAAGTTTCTTGAATAGTTTTGAAAAATCAATGTAAGCATACTTTACCGTAGCTAATATTATGCAGTTAAATATAAGCAAGATAATAAGCGTAAATAAAACCATTTTCAAAAGTTAAATTTGCATATGCTGAAAAAATGTTCTGCACCTAACTTAGACTCCAGTTCCTTCAGTAGCATCTAATATTTCCACCCCTCAAGTAGGAATGCAATATTTCCAAACGCATCGCCGATGACATACAGAGAATATATCAAATCCCCAAATGAAGGTACCTCGGTATCGGAACTACACAAGAATGTGATCATGACTGAAATAATAACCCGAACATCACATGTTTTCCTCTGGATTAACTATCTATCTCCGGGTAAAAGTGCGATCTGTAATTGATGACAGTCATCTTCTCTCCGCGCACGAAGATAAATGAATCACCCTCTTGTGATTTACGTCTGGTTACAGCATAACACGAACCTCAGAGGAGTGGCCTATGATTTGGTTTCGGACATGTACTTCTATTCATTATGGAGTCGTTACTCGACTTGGGAATGGGGTAGTTTATGGTTTCCAAACTATCTGAGTAGAGAGGTTAAGGGAAATTACAGGCATCTACTGTTCAGAGAAAGAATAAGTAGGGTTGATAATAGTTGAGAGCAAAGTAACACAGGTTAGTATTGTGTTCCGTTATTTTAGTAGGACATCTTAAATAGATACAGTTCCGGTATTTTATACATCAGCCGCTTGAGCGTCCAGGAACTTAAAATAGTTATATTAAGATGGGAAAATAAATAATGATTTTAATTAGTCCAGCTAGTGTCATTTCATAAAAATGTTTAATGTTTTAATTAGATATCCCTTGATTTAAAACCATTTTTATTGAAACCAATCAGATTCAAATGTCGAAGATATTTTACTATTATTCTTAATAAATTATTATTTACTAAGAATTCATAATAATTTATTTCTTTTCCATCACTTGGTTTGTTACCCAATAACAAAAAGATTAAATTGCACAGTTAAATATCTTTACTAAATACCAACTCTCTGGTTCGTGGACTTAATGAGCATTCTATTTGAGGCAGTGACGACACATTGCTTTCAAATAACTGACTTCATGAATTAAAATTGAAAACTAAATATCTTACATTTTTCCTAATGGCAATAGTTTGGTGGGCTGGAGATAAGAAGGTTTGATTTCGAATGCTGCTGCCACTGCTCGCTTTCAAATCGATGAGTTTATAAAAGCAAAATTAGCTAAATTTTGAACAAACTATGAAATAAATCAAAACCAAATTTGAAATTCAAATTTCTGTCTTTGAGGTGTGAATGTTCTGGGAGACTATCTGTATTAAACATTCGGTAGCTCTTGCAGTCGTTTTCCCACAATGCAAGGAACATACATACAGATTCTTCATTACTTAATTTTTATTAAAAATAACGCATTGTGATAAGATTTGGTGGCTACAATTTGAAATGTGACACGGATACAAATGTTATAAAGTATTTCTCCCATCTTCTTCGCATGCTTTCGTGGTGTAGTGGTCAGCAAGCTCGACGCGTATTCGTGAGGCCCTTGGTTCCAGTCCCGGCGAGGACATTGCTCATTTTTCATCTCTTCTGCTTCGAAATAAACGTAATGACTCTACAACGTAATACAGATAAAAAGCGAATTTTGAGACTTATAGCACCTCTGGCGTTAAAGTTAATAAATTGTGTTATATAAATTAGCCTGGTTAAAAGAATGCTACAACTCTTTTGAAAGATTTGAGAAGTTAAATCCTCATGTGAGGAACATTTTCAAAAGTCGTGTACATGTCTATATATGTATAATCGTCAACTTATATTCTTTTGAAAATGAAATTTAATATGTTTGACGATGTTTGCCATTTGTCACTGCGAGTTTTTGCTTTTGCATAATTGAAGGGCTGACGTGTTTAGTGCATAAAAGTATAAGCACAATGTAAATCTTATGGTGAAAAGATTTAAAATAATTTTTCTAAAGAAACAAAGAACAAAATATTATTAAAGCATAATTAATTTATTACGTTTCTATGAAGCAATAACAAAACGGTTATTTTTGCATACTGAGTGTATTTTCCTATATTTCGCGTTTAAGAATTAGTATCAGCACTTTGATATTAATCATACATTATTTAAAATAAGTTTTTATAACTAAGAAAACTTCTTTTTGAATGTTTGTATTGTTTAAAAATTATTTCTCGCCCTTAGAATGTTCTTCTGACTTCAGTGTGATACGTATCCACGTATGGTGTTTAGCTTACTTAAATGTGCAAGTCTTATAATTAATTATGTTATAAATTATATTGAGTTATGTGTTTCAAACGATTAGTTACGTTTACATAGGAAAAATGTTATTTTAGCTCGCAAATAGATTTTGCATTTCCTCCTACTAATATTTTGAAATGATAACAGCAGATGTGTGATACCTGAACTATATGTATACATTGAACTTTACGTATATATAAGTAACAAAATTACTTATATATATACATACAATACATATAAGTAAGTTTTTCGGTAGCAAATACTCATTATATAGCCCTACGAGTTCCATATATAAGGTGACAATATTTCCGTAGACGGAACAAAACGTATCGCAGTTGCGTTTACCATATTTCCTCGTAGAATTTTTCCCCTAGCATATTTTCTTCCCTAGACTTTTAGGTATATATTTTTAAAATATCTGAGTCATTTTCTCCTTGCTCGATATGCCCAGAAAACAAGCTCCTCTATATTTTCAAATGGATTCGTCTACGTAGTGATACTGTTTCTATCTTGCTGACGAAGCTAAACCCTCGTAAACTACCCGTGAAAGTCACGCCCAACATTTCTTATCTAACTATTGAATTTTATATCAGGCCAATGCAAAACCTACTTCATCACAGGGAAATTATGGCGAGCTGATATTCAGTCTACTTCGCCGAGACGGCTGCATATTCATTTTCTCCATTATTTTATGCAGGATTTGAGGCCTACGTAGTAGCAGAGACGATAATAACAAAGGTCTAGATTCAAGTAAAAGAGAAGTAAAAACAAAGGTATCTTATTAGATAGTGTAATGTTAATATTATTAGTTATTCTTATTGGAATGTAGGTTTCTTTGAAAGAAATAACTTTTTGATAGCTGCATATACTTTATCCATGACTCCCTTTCGTTTGTTATGCTTTATGTAACCGCGTTCTTCGTAAATTGATGACATTTCCTCTCGATTTCCCAACGATAAGTTAGTAAAAAAGGGGCAAACTACGTGGGAAATATGGTATATAAGAAAATTATTGTTTCTGCTGGGTAATCAATTCTACGTCAGCATACATTTTTATTTTTAAATGATGAAGAAACATATACGAAACAGATTTACAAAACTGTTCAAGAATTAAAATATAAAATCATTTTAAATTAAATAGCCATTTGGATTTGCGTTAAAAGAAAAAAAATATTTAATAAAGAAATTTACGTAAGCTATCAAAAGTGAGTCACTTTGATAGAATATATAAATATCAAGTACCGTTACGAGATCAACACATATTCGTAAAAAAGTAGATTTTCCTAAATTCGTAACAGAAGTAATAGTACTCAAAAAAGTCAAATAACTCCACTTTAGCATTTGAGATATTCAATAAGCGAGAATTAAATGAATAAGTAGCATAACATAACAATTTCTGAAGCTTCGGATTTGATTTTTATTGTTCATGCTGTTATCTCGGAATTGTACGCTTCAATTTAATTTAAACTCCATTCCGTGAGACACTAGTGGCTGTTTTAACAACAGAAAGTAAGTACGTCTTACTCGAGTTTCTTCCTGCATTTCTGTTATGGTATACAAATTAAAACGCCTTTTCTATTAAGTGAAGATGAATATTTAAAATTACATATTGGGAATTTTATATAGTTTATTAACTTATTCGCCGACTCTCAGTCGAAAGTGGATTTTCCTATCGCTGATTGTTTATGCATTTGTTTCTTCAATAATCAAGTTAACTTTAAAAAGAACAAAAATAGTGGCTAATATTTGTTTTCGGACAATTCAGTTTCAATTTTGCAGTTTATTTGCGAATACCATTTACTAAATATTTGTCAAATGATTATTTTTCTTTCCCATATACTATTGAATATCGTTTCTCGAGACCTGCTAGGCACGAAAACAAAAAATCATTCAAAATGTTTTTGGTAAATAATTTTGTTCAAAAATTTGTGAAAATGACCTCACATAAGTGTTCGTATCCTTTGAATAAACATTTATTAATATTTAACAAAAACGTAAAAATAATGGAATATTCAATATTTCGCTGGATACCCTCTAGTTAAAATTACACTTTTTATGCATTCTGCCATGGAATAAACTAATTGTTTCGTTAAGAATGTTCCATTCGTTCCTCCGTAAGAATTATTTTTAGTACAACTTTCGAAAACGCATCACGTTTCCTTATTCTTTACTCCAGATTACTCCATGCATGTTCGATAGAATTTAAGTCCGGAGAACATAGACAACTTCTGATAACTCCCGGACACACGTAAAATAACCACAAGTAAGCGTTTAAGGCTGTATATTTAGAAATATTATATTCACAGAATTCGAATGTATTTTGTATTTGAGTGTCCTTGACGATACTTTGAAGTTTCTATTAAAAATATTCATGCATTTGTACTAATTTCCGATAAGCACTGAAGTCATTATTCCATAGGCAGCGAAACATCCTCTAACAGTTATAACCCCACCCAGATGCCTAACGGTAGGAAATTGCTTTTTTTAATTCAACACCCAGTTCGGTTTTTGCCACGTATGAATTCATCTATTGGATCCAAACGTATTAAATTTTGACATCTGTTTCATAACATTGTTCTAAAATGTTACAACTTTACTAGCTATAGATTTTACGAACGCCAGAAGTATATTCCCACCACCCCCTTTTTTTCACGAAGAATGTGCCTTAAATGACACTTCCAAAAGCTTCAGAGCCAGCCTTTATTGCAAATTAATTTTCTAAATGTCTTCAGCGTTTTATAATACTAATTTTAGGGCTTTTTCTGATTTTTTGCACAAGAAATCTGCGATTCCTTGGTAATAGCCTTGCAGGTGGTCCATAGCATATGTCAACAGTTTCATGCAGTTTCCATCTTTTTATAACATCAATGATAGTCAAATGCTTTGCAGTAATGATTTTTTTACATATTTCAAAATACATCTGTAGAAAGATGAATTATCAAATTTCTAGCAGAACTTCTTTGTAATTTGTAGAGTTCTAGCATTTTCCCTTCCCATACAGAATTGTTAATATATTTTGTTAAACAAGTAACAACTTCTAAATGCAGATAATAATTCTTGTGTTGTTTTTCATTTAAAACAAAATAATTATAAGAAGAAATACATCAAAATATCTCAGCAAGAATTTCGATTATCCAAATTGTTACGTGAGTTACTGATTAAAAAAAATTCGAACAAATTCTTTTATTGGAAGGAATATCTTACTTTACAATAAACAAGGCTTAAAATAGAGGAAGAATAATATATTAGAAAAATTTTTGATGTCTATGTTGTTATATTTAATACAAGATCTATGAGAATAAATATTAAAAATACAAGTGTCCGAAAAACCATGTGAGCCACTGCAAGTATCACATTAAGCACATTAAATCAAGAGTGGAAAATGTTTTTCATCGCGGGCGAAAAGGTCGTTTTAAGAGCATCATGCGGTGGGGGCAAGGCCGCGAAGATCTTTTGCAGTGCCTTATAGTTTGCAGGACTTTTGGAGGAGGGAACACCGCTCACCGGTAGATAAAAATTTACAGTTACAAATAAAGACATTATAATTTTAAAAAATTATAAATCCGCCTAAAAAGGGATCTATTTCCGTTGGTCATCCAATAATTTCCATTGGTGAATTCATTTTCAAATGAAAAATTAGAAGTGAAATGTGTTTTCTTAAACGCCTTTTTCTGATTAATCTTTTTATCTCAACAATGCTCATATATCATTTTTTAATTTCTAAATTCAAGCTTCTGGAAATGATAGGAATATATTCTTCGGGAATGCATGTACTTTCTAGCATATCTAGTATTCTCAACTTGAGCTAGTACGATCATGCGCATAATAGATACTGCAACAACTGATGTACACTTGTAGAGCTGATTTCGGTAGTTTGCGTACAACATCGGGTAGTAAGCCATATTAAGGGCGCAACCGATCCACAGGTATGTTCAGATAGTCCCAGCTTTCCCTTTTACCGCAACAAAGGCTTCCAGAACCACCCATGAGAACCTCCCCCACAGCATAATACCGCTACTACCAGCCTGTATGTGACCTGCTGTACAGGGGGGAGCAACTGTTGGCCTGGAAGACGGCGTACCCTGACACACCTCTCGACGTGATGAATGAGAAATCGTAATTCATCCGACCAGACAAACTCTATTCCACTTATCCATGGTCCAGTCTCAAAATTTCCGGCCCCACTGTAGGCGTAGTTGAAACTGACGCTTGGTCAAGAGAGGCAGACGAGCGGGACGTCTGTTTCGCAGTCATATATCCAACAGTTTCCGCCGAACTGTGTGTTCGGAAACACGTGGACCTGCATTGTATTGAGCAGTCAGCTGAGCTTTTGTCTGGGGCGGAATTTGCTGTACTAATCGAGACAGTCTCCAACGTCCTTTTACTTGGACGTCCAGCATCTTGGAGTATACTGCTTGGTTTCACCGCCATTTACTCACTTTGTATAAATACTAACAACGACAGATTCTGAACAACCTACCAGTCGTGCAGTTTCGGAGATAATCGTTCCGAGTCTTTGCACCATTACAATCTGCCCTTTATCAAATTCGCTTTGATCAGCAGTATTTCCCATCACTCGCAAGAGTAAATGCAAGGATGAGTTCTTAACTTCTTCAGCAGCAGTTAAATACTATTCCCACTTAATAATGTGTCCTCCAAGTCATCCAGACCTGTTCATTGAAAAATGTGGCATGGTCATAATGTATTGGTTCGTGAGTATAGTTGCTCTCTGTGGTTGCTAGTTTGTTGGAGAATTCTATCCTCTTGATTATTTTTATTTTTAATAAGTGTATTCATTTTGTAGCTGCATTTTTGAATAAGCATTTCACGCATTTTATTTTATCTCGCATTTATTATTTGAAACCTATTTTGTGCAGATTTTCGTTAAGCTAATTAGACGTGGCAGGTGCACTAACTCTTAAGAAACTTTTAAAGCATCTGATTTCATCTTACCTCTATTATTTACGTTCCAGCTCATTGTAACCTGACTACTGCTGATGTGTTGGACCTTCCGAAATCCGGGTCTTGGGTTGGTCTCTTTCTCCTTCGTTTCTCTGATCTCTCTCTTGGAAACTGCGGTCAACACTCATTTTTGTGATGTCCCCCTGGGGATTTACAAGGTAATTGAGCGAGAGTGCAACGTCGTAGGCTCAATTATAGTCACATATCAGTTCAATATCCGTCAGGTATTGCAATGTTCAAATTACTTTTTATTTTGATTCGAATGTAGGTTACTTTTAAAGAAATAATTATCAGTAGTTTATCCATGACCCTTTTCCACTGGTTATGTTCTTACTGTAACCGCGTTTTTTGGAAATTAAATAACTGGCATAATTTCCCCTTCTCCATTTTCGAACGATACAAATAGTTAAAAAAAGGAGGAAAATAGGAAAATAAGCGAGGAAATGCGACGAAAGTCGAGAGGCAAAGACTATAGTGCAAATGGAAAGCTAATAGGAGTTTAAGCCAAGAAAAGCACACCCGTATCTTTCTAAAGAAAACACAGAAATCCCTCCAGTAGTTTAATCCTTAAAGCTCTCAACGACATTTTAAATCCAATTCACCTAGTCATATATTACATACTCTCAAACAGGTTATGTAATCGCTGTGGTACTGAAACAACAGTAGTTTACGCAAGATATGGTAAAAATACGTCCAAGTTTTTTCTATTGAAATAAAATTTGTTTTTAGAATTTTGAAGGGATTTTTCAGTAGGTGAAACAAAAGCAAATTTTTTCATTACAGTAAAATTATTTTTTATAATGCAGTGACGTTTAACATTTATGAAGTTAAATATATAAATCAAAATACTTATCATAATTAGGAGAAATAACTAGGTTCCTGCTTAAACAACATATCTAAACCAAATCATGATTACAATTAACTTTGTTTACTTACGAAAGCAATTCGTTTTTTAATTTGGCTTCTACTACTGGTTAAAAAAGATTTAAGACTATTGAACCAAGTGCTTGAGACTGCTGAATCCTGGGTGCACACAACCTCTGTTCGAACCCAGCCGAACGGGTTGATTGCATAATTGGTTTTCGTGGTGTAATGTGAATACGAGACATTGTCCTTTAAAATGTCTTCTAGGAAAGCATCCCTCGACTTCGACAGATAGTTCCACTGCGGTTTACAGTATTCTACACTCACTTCCAAACGTTAAGCACGAAGATGTAAAATGCAAGAAAATCAACAAATACTGCTTTGATTGACACACAGTTCGGCAGGAAAGTAACATATATATTTATGCATAAAACAAAATCAATAATTATATACAGAAATGAAAACAATATTAATTTTTTGTAAGTTATCAGGTAATGACATACTGGAGACTTAAACAGCATTATGTATAAAGTGAAAATAAACAGCATAAATGAAAAAAAGGACATTAATAGGGCATGTGATCACCCGTCATATGTATACAAAATTTACACCTTGTGACCATGCTTTTAATTAGGTGGTCAGCCACCGCAGAGTTAAGCAATGGCCATTCTTCTTGTAGAGTAGTTTTCAGCTGAATGAGAGTGCCTGGACGTGGGAAACGTGAAGATAAAGCACGGCCGAGAGGATCCCAAAGATTTTCAATGGGATTAAGGTCGGGTGAATATGTTGGCCACGCCATAGGCGCAATCCCTTCACTCTCCAGGTAGTCATCGACGATTTCAGCTCTATGGGGACGTGCGTTATCGTCCATTAAAACAAAAGTAGGGCCAACTGCTGCAACGCACAATCTCACAATAGGCTCTAGGACTTCATCTCGATACCGGACAGCCGTCAAAGAACCCCGTAATCTATGTAATCTTCGGCGTACAGTAGCTGCAGATATCGCCTTACCAATGGACGCTGTAACCATAGATGTGACACGTGTGGAGGTCGCTCTGCGATTCCGCTTGGCTACAATAGCAATATATCGATCTTCCAGGGGGTTGTATCCCTTGGGCGACCGACTACAAGCCTTCTGATAACTGCCTGTGTAGTTTTGAATTGTTTCCATAAACGTGAAATTACAGAATGATGAACGCCGAAGAAAAGAGCAAAATTTGTGATCGACTGTCCTGCTTCAATGAGCCCCACAGCACGCTAGGGTTCAGAATCTTTCATTCGTCTTCTGGAAGTCATAGAAACACTTACGTCTTGAAAACAAATTGTACGAAAGTTTTAAACACCTTCTATCAGCATTTACAATCAACGTCTGTAACCAAACTTCTTATAAGACTGTCTTTTTTGCATATTTCTTGACATGAAAGCGCGATTAGCTGTTACCTAACATATTTGCACACTTCCATCTACCTATGCAGTGAATTGCATCCTCTTCAATTCTGATTGGCTTCCGGAAATTAGCACTTTCCTCTCCGTGCTTAACTTTTGGAAGTGAGTGTAATTACACTTGATTGTGGAAGTATTTTTTTTTAAGTTTTTCCCCAGGAGCAAAATTTGCTACTGGAAAAGAAAGACGTATTCCGACCATGGATAAAATTCAAAATATTTTATTTAAAATCTTCTTCAGCCTAAAGTTATTCTTCTTGCGAATTTTAAATTTTACATTACAGAGTTTCTTTTTTCCTTTATGTCAATAAAGCAAAATCTCAAGTTAGTAAAATTTATATATATATATAAAATAACAGATTGCAAAGTTTTGTTTGGCTTATTTGATTACGGAAAGCCCGAAAAGGTTTTATGCCTGTAAGTTGCAAAAGCTTCCATGTATTTACGTGCAGAATGTGCAGTGAAATAAGAAATTAATTTCTTTTTAAGGTACTGTGTAATTATAGTTTCTTAAGGTACTTAGAGCACTGTTTTTTAAATTGAAAGCGGTTTGTTTTCTACGTTTTGATTAAAAAGAAGTTCAATCCTATTTCTTCTAGTGGCTCCTCAAAGCTTACGTAAAATTTACGACTTAAAAAATATTAAATTTCGGATGAAAACAGTATTAAAATTATTATTAACAGCATTAAACAGTACTAAAATATGATCGAAATCGGCAAATATACTATTTTAAAAATATGCAGTGTTCGCTGAAGATCTGATTTATAAAGAGATAGCAATAAATTAACAGTTTTATGAAATATTTAATTTTGGTATAAAATATGTATTAAAAGTTGATCGAAGAGCGCAGATTTTGGTTTCAAAGGGAATTTACTTTCGGTAAGAAGTATACATTAAAAAGTAAACGAAGTTAATTTGCAGTTTTAAGAAATATTTAAATCTTATTGATACTTATTAATAAGAATTAAATCAATAATAATTATTATAAAATGAGTAAGAATATCATTTGATAATTATCATTAAGAATTAAATCGAAATCATGAAACTGTCATCGAAATTAAAAAATTAATGGTTTAAAGGAATACTTAATATTGGTTGAAAGCCTGCTTCAAAAAGTGATCGAAGTCAATAAATTAACGATTTTCAGGAATATTTTCAACTGAAAGTATGTATTAAAAAGTGATAGAAGACAGAAAATTTGCGATTTTAAAGAGTATTTAATCTGGAGTAAAAAACTGCAAGTGATCAAATTCAATAACAGTTTAAAGAATATTTCATTTCGGTTGAAAGCATGTGTTAAAAATTAATCGAAATTGATAAATTTACAGTTTTATGGAATATTTAATACGAATATTAAATACAAATACGAGTTAAAAGCATACGTTAAAACTGATCAGCATCAAAAAATATGATTTGTATTATAAGACATATTTACAAAGTTTGCATGTAAAGGTATGGAAACACTTTGCCTTTTATTAAATAAATACTTATATAATTGAATATACGAGTACATGGATGGCTAGAATCAATATTTAAGAAAAGAGAATCTGTGGGGTACTTATAAAAGGTAATTATGCTCTTAGATGTCCTCTTCAATGGTATAAATGTTACCCCCTCTTTTTCGATTACTATGCATAATGTTAAACATTCAGTGCTTTCAATGAATGTCCTAACATATTAAATAAAATATATTACTATGAAAGCCCGCACTTTAGACTGCATTTATTTGCATAGAAAACCGAAGCAATTTATTCAAACACATTAAGTAGCCATGCTCATAAATCTTTTAAATATTCTGATGATGGATGACATTAAGGTCCTAAATTCACCTGCATCTTGGTTATCGCTTTTGCGGAAAAGTAAACCTGAAGCAAAGATGAAAAATGTCGAAACTTTCTTAGTAAGTGTAAGCGAAATGAATTTTCTGATGAAATATACAGATAAAAACATCGACCATTAGAACGTTCTGCGATAAGATAGTCTAATGCGCAGATATTTGGTAACCACTGAAAAGAAGAATGTTGCCCAAGTACTATATACAACGTGAAAAGTTGTTAAATGACGCAGATTAATGTTTTGGCATTTATAAAGACATCAATTTTGTAAACATTAAGAAATCTAAATTTTTAAATGTTACTCCTCTTCTTATTTAAGAAAATTTTGCGCTTATAAAATTTTTTAAAGAAAAGATTGACTCCCCATACGAGAAAAATTAACCGAGATATTTAAATTTCAAAATTAGCCATATTAGATATCGTTTTCAATTTTCATTGAGGGGTCTACTCATAAATAAATTAGAATAAATTCAGAAAGATTATCCCCTTAAATGACTGTAAGATATTAATTTAATAGTCAAACAACAAAAGTGTTATATTTTCAAATTTTCACAGGATTAGTTTCCATGGTTTTATGGAACCATCATTCTCAGCTGCAAAAGCGCAAATGAACGAGATAAGATATAATGATTAGATAAGATAACATAAGAAAGCCTGGACAGGAGACAAGCAACTGGCGCCATCTGTTGATGAAACCAGAACTAAAACATAATTTCTTTAAAGGCTGAAGGCAAATGTGGATTGGAATTAGGGTAGTTAACTAGAACAGAAAGATTTTTTTGAATGTGAAATGCATCTAGAAAATCCAGTTCACCAATGGAAGATGTTTTTTGAATAATTTTGGCAGCAGAAAAAGAAAGTGTGATTTTCGGACCAACAATGTTGAGCAACAGAAGACTTCTGTGTTTCCTTCTTTCTAACATATGCCTCATGTTCTTTAACGCGAAATTTTAAAGCTCTCTTAGTTTGGCCAATGTAAATTTAACCACACTGGCAATGAATTCTGTAAATACCCCAGGAATTCATATCCGGAATGGGGTCCTTGAATATGGAACTCGGAATTTTATTGATGGGAGAATAAACGACCCGAAAGTTAAATTTCTGTAAAATACGTGCAACTTTATAGCTAATTGATGGAAAGAAGGGAATAGCAACAGAATTTTTTTAATCTCCTAAAACAAGAGTCTGCCTTTTGGTGTGTTGAGATGAGAATGTTTTAACTGCTTGATTAATAATGTTGGGTGAAAAGCCCCTGTCAATAGCTATTGCTTTTAAATAATTTAGTTCTTCATCGAGGGATAGTTTGGAGGAGCAAACTTGAAGAGTACGCAAAACATAGGAATAAAATGAAGCTAACTTTTGTTTAGTCCAGACGACTTAATTTGTAGTGTGGTGGAAGGCAAACAGATGAAGGTTTACGGTAGACCATAGTATTGAAGTTGGATGTGTTACGTGTGACCGGAATGTCGACAAACGGAAGAGGAAGCAAGTCTCAAGTTCAAAAGTGAACTGAATAGCAGGATCAATGGAATTCATTGTTGAAGGAACTTTATTTAAATCATCTTTATTACCTTCAAACGGGGTAAAAGTATCGTCTACGTAGCGGAACCATACCGGGAAGTTTAAAGTTTCAAACAATTTTGATTTATAATAATGCATGTAGATATCAGCCAGGATGGAACTGCGAGGGCTTCCCATGGCTAATCCCTCACTTTGCTTGTAATATTTATTTTGGAAAACAAAATGCTTTGGTTTCAAACAGAGTTGTGAGAGAAATTAGCTCATCAATTTCGATAGAAGAGAAATGAAATTCACGAAGTCTGGTTTCTAGACATCTTAATGCACCTTTCACTGGAATATTGGTGAATAACGATTTTGCATCAAAAGAAACCATGAGTAAATTTCTAGAAGAAATGTTTTTAACCTTTTTTACAAACTCTATTGAAATTTTTATGGTGTAAATGTTATTGTCTAATAGATTTGAAAATTTAGAAACTAAATATTTAGCTAACGGATACGAGGCAGTACCTAAATTTGATACAATGGAGCGGAAAGGAATACCACTTTTATGAATTTTGGGAAGAGCATATAATCTGGCACAATTCGCAACAGATGGGATAAGCAAATGTTTTAAGTTGCTTGAAAGAATTTGTGAAGATACCAGCAGAATGGGACCGAGGGGGCTTCTCATGACGCATCCCTCAGTTTGCTTGTAATATTTATTTTGCAAAACCAAATGCGTTTGTTTCAAACAGAGTTGAGTGAAAGAAATTAACTCATCAATTTCGATGCAAGAGAAATGAAATTCGCGAAGTCTGGTTTCCAAACATGTTAATGCACCCTCCACTGGAACATTGGTGAATAATGATTTTACATCAAAAGAAACCATGAGTAAATTTCTAGGAGAAATGTTTTAACCTTTTTTACAAACTCTATTGAATTTTTTATGGTGTAAATGTTATTGTCTAATAGAGTTCAAAATTTAGAAACTAAATATTTAGCTAACTGATACGAGACAGTAGCTAAATTTAATACAATAGGGCGGAAAGGAATACCACATTTATGAATTTTGGGAGAGCATATAATCTGGCACAATTCACAACAGATGGGATAAGTGAATGTTTTAAGTTGCTTGAAAGGATTTGTGAAGATTTGATCGCAGGTTTTATTTTTGACAGGTCCGAAGGTGAAGGATCTTTAGGGATCGGATTATATGGTCCTTCGCTTAAGTGACACCATCGATGTAAGTGTTCTTATCCATGACGACTATCTGGCCACCTTTATCGGCCTCTGAAATGTATGAGCGATAAGATACCTAATCATTTCTTTCTGTGAATCTGAAACTTTACTGAACTTGAAAGCTTTTTCGATAGGAGCCAAAATCTTTGGAATCGAGGGTTTAGAGGTTTGTGAGAAGTTAAAATTATATTTTAGAATTCTCTTTTGTTCTTCTTATAAACTACATTTGAAATATTAAGTATTGGCTTAATGTTTACGATGGGAAGATTTTTTGAACTACTTGAACTGGAAGATTTTTCTGCTGCCAAAATTATTCAAAAAACATCTCCCATTGGTGAAGTGGATTTTCTAGAGGCATTTAAAATTTAAAAAGTTCTTTCTGTTCTAGTTAACGACCCTAATTCCAGTCCATCTTTGCCTTCAGCCTTTCATCAACAGATTGCGCCAGTAGCTTGTGTCCTGTCCAGGCTTTCTTATCTTATCTTATCTAATCATTATATCTTATCTCGTTCATTTGCCTTTTTGCAGCTGAGGTTGATGGTTCGGTAAAACCATCGAAACTAGTCCTGTGAAAATTTGAAAATATAACACTGATTTTTGTTATTTGACTTCTAAATTAATATTTGTTCGGAGTGTTATTGTATCTTGGCTGTAAGATATCTTAATTAATTAGTTATTATGGTTTTAATCCTTACTATAACTTTTAGATATTCCTCACCAGAATGCAAATTAGATTTGAGAGTACTTAAACTGACGGTTTTGAATCTTTATGTGAGAAAGCTTCACACAAACGCGTCTGCTGTTTGTAATTTCTACCAGCTCTGTTTAAAGGTGACATTCCGGCTTTGACATTCTCGCTAATGGATGCTTTAAACTTGCGTGCCGGTAAAATAATTTGAGCTAGCTTATGCTATCTTATGTGTAGTCTTTTGATTTAGTTCTCCGATATTAATTTATATAGCAATGAGTGGTGGATTTGCCTGTAGCACAAGCTGGGCCTTTATATTCAATTTAGATTAAAACAAAAAGGTTATTGTAAATGTTTTTCGATGCTTTCTGGGTATTTAAGGCGTAGCGAAACGTGTCTAGTAGAGTCTGTGCATGACAGTACTTTAGTTCCCAGACACAAGAGTAACCATAGATCGCACTGAATGGTATTCTTTTGCGATTTATTAATATCTTTATTTACAATTTTGTTACATTTGGTAGGTCAAAAGAGTTCCACAAAAATAATTTTCAAGTTCATAAAGTGCAAAAATATGTTTTTAATACTCTAAAAAAATTTTATTACTTTAGAACCACAATCTGAAAATCGTAAAAAATTCATTACCGTACAAAAATGTTTCATTTTTAATTAATGCAAGTAATATTATGGAATTGACTGCCTGCAGATACAGACACCTGCCAGTGTTTTCTAGAACCCGAATTCTATATTATTATGCAAATACGATCTTCGTTTTAAAAAACATTATATTGGTTAATATTTTCACAAAAAATTTCACAGAAATGCTCGTCACGTGATTTCTTAATTTCTTAATATCAGAAACATTTTTCTAAACCCCATTTAATATTATCTACATATTAATTTAAACATTTCGCCCTTCAGTTTGTGTACTATTATGTATTTCTGTTAGCTGTATGGGAGATCAAACATTTTGTGTTTTATTTTTCATAACGAGTAATAAATGTTCCTAATTATAAGGGTATAAATCGATGGAACATGTAAAGAATGTTAGATTTCGTACTTTATATAATTTTTTAAAATTCAAAACCGTCGAAATATGGATCTTTGCGTCATTAAACACTTTTGTAAATAAAAATACACGTCTACTATTAAAGGTTGAGAAAATAAAAGAACTTTTGTGGTAAGGAATATTGTGGGTAAGAACTCTTTGTGGTAAGGACTTTTGTGGGTAAGAACTTTTACAGATATGGTTATAGTAAAACTATGTAAGCCAAGAACATTTATTGGATAGAAACATCTTTCAGTTTCCATCTTTTTGTATTCATAAATTGTATTTCGTGTCACTCAGGGTTGAAATTAATTTATCATCACAAATACAAGCTTACTTCACAACAAAATAATGCAGCTTTTTGAAGCAACGTAAAATAGACACGAATAGCATTTACTTTTGCTTAGTAAGAAATAAACAAAAAGTCGGATTAAATCTGTTTGAGTAGACAGAAGAAAGCAAAAATTGATAAATAAATAAAACGTATTCAAGAGTTCCTTACAGCGATAAAAAAGAGAGAAACTCCACCTCTAGTTTCCTCTAAGGAGAACACTGGAAGTCTAATTTCTTATTCATTCTGCCCAGTACTTGGTAGCATAAAATATTAAGAAACCTGTGACAGGCGTTTACGATGCTGTGGCTGTAGATCGTGATAGCACTAAAATGGCGGCAGAAATAAACTGGCAGTCTCACAAAGTCAAACGGAAGAGCTTTTCCGTTGTACAGGCATTACTTCAGTTTCTCCTTTTCAACTCAAATATAATCCACGCAAAAAGGGAGGGGAAGAAAAAGGAGTGAGGAGGGATGAATTATTTATTGTTTTCCGTCGTATTCAAATGTCAGTCTATTGTAAATATTGCACAAAAAACGCTATTCATTAATAGTACAGTAGACGCCGGTTAATGTGATCATGGGTAAGGTTATCATTTGGATAATTTTTATCGAATTCCTGAAGTCCCCTCCGTTCGTATATGGGAAATACATCACTTATTGTGATCAGAAGTTCGGTTAATATGATCAAAATAATAAAGAATATTTTTTGAACTGTGTAGTTGCCGAATACGTTTAAAATTTGTAAATAAATTTATCAAGTGACAGAGAATGTAATAAATTAAGTAGCCAAACAACTTGGTTTAAATCATTTTAAATCAAGCAAAATGCGTAATTTGAGGTAAATTTTCAGTAACACTATAAAATTTTAGAGAGAGATCTGACAAAGGCCCCTCTTCTTCAGGAGAGAAAAAAATTCGGCAAATTTTATTTTCCCTGAAATTAAACGCTTCTGCAAGCGATTACTCCAGGAACCTAAAGTAACGTTTCTGCCTACTTTTAAATTTTACACTGGTAGTCTCTCTTCCAACGAGGGACGCCCTCCGAGTATTAATATTAGGAATGCAGAATCGGTCAAATAATTCCCAAAAAGGTTATGAACAGTTCATAAATGAACTTTCGAATTTTTCTAATTTCCGAGTTGTTAACCCTTCGGTTCCGAGATTAAGCAATACTTTTTTCTCAAATACGAGCGATATTTGTCAGTCGTAAATTTGTAATTGAGTTATGTTCGTTTGACTCCGTCTCGGTCTTTGCACTCTGTCTACACTCTGTAAACATGCGTAAGCTGTTTTTGTGCATCTATAGACGAGATAATGGACTATATGTGCACTATGGCCAAAAACCGAGAGTGCTGGAAAAGCGACTTAATTTACAAAATTGTTCTTCAGTTTCATGTGCATGCAAGGACCGTGAAGGAAATACACTGGAATCGTGTGTTGCTACAAGAGAACAGTGTATCATAAGCTTAAAATTCGCACTTCATAAATGTATAACATTACTTCAATTTCATAGAATAACTACTGTGCCAAATATTATAGGATATTGTTACAGAATATATGCATGTATCAAAATAAAAATCGACAAAAGTATTTACATGCTGTTTACAAAATAACTGTTTAGACAGCTCGAAGAAAATATGTGCGTTACAGATTAAGCGGTATGCGAGACTAGGCAATGTACTTCGCAACACGTAATTCTGAGTTAGGAGTAATATGCAGCACGAAAGGCCTAAATAGTATCAGCATTAGCGTTAATATATGCATTACAACTGAGGGATTTTCCGTAAACATTTTTTCTTTTTCCAATAGTTGAGCTCTCTAGGTGTGAAGATTATTTTCAGAGGGTTCTGAGAGATGCTTGTCTTGTGTTACTGTGCATTTATGTAAGTTATGTCTCAAATTACTTCGGTTCTATATGGAATGCTATTTGAATGCTTTAAACTATGTAATATTATCGTAAATCTCATTTTTATAGGCCTTTTCAGAGACGAACCCAGAAAAAAAAAAATCCTGGAGCAATAATAATAAAAACTGTTGGTTACAGGAAAACCAACAGAGTTATTTCGTCACCATACTTGGCTGAAAACTCACACATTTTTATCTCTTATACTCTTAAGTTGCATTTTATGTTTGCTAAAAATCTATTGGCTACAATATTTGACGTCATCGGCACTATGAAAGAAGCTGCATGGGGGAAGGTTTGCTCGGATAAGTGTTTCAAGATCCCTATTCGCGGGCTCGATATGACGTCATCACTAGTCTCTGGAGAGCCTCGGAAGAGATTTAGGTGGCCATTTTGGCGGACGTCTGAAGTATGGAAAAGGCTTTAGAATTCTGCCCGTCGTTTCTCAGACGTCAGGACAAATTTAGAATTTCGTTAAATGTGGCTTAAGGGTACTTTTATTTGCCATGGATTTCAAAGAATATTGTTATTTTTCATGCGATGTATATTTTTTGGAATGGTAAGGGAGAAAAATTCAAAATTCTGGGAAGTAGGCAAAGGCAAAATGTATGGCAAAAACAAATTTAAAGAGACACTAGAATTCAATAAATGCTACTTTTTCCAAATAATCTTACGTCTTCTGTTTTGTTTACCGTATTTCCACACATACATTTCCCCCTAGATTTGTAGCACGCTAGGTTCTAAATTTTTTTTTAAATATTCGCGTCATTTTAGCTTTTCTCAATGCATTCAGGGAAAGA
>KK116922.1:828044-867594 GCA_000611955.2 Stegodyphus mimosarum
AATTTTAAAAGTCTCATCCACCTACTGCGTGCTTTCGTCTTACTAACAAAGACAAACCCTTGTACGGAGAACCTTTCCATTCTAACTATTGAACTAAATTGCAGACTAATACAAGAACCGAACAGTCATAGCAAAGCAACTCCGAATTGAAATTTAGTGTACGCTTTCGACGAGTCGGCTGCACATTCACCTTCTGTAGTTATTTTTGGATGATGTGAGGCCTAAGTAGTAGCAGAGGAAATAGTGAGAACAAGCAAGACTCAAGTGATAGGGAAGTAAAAGTGAAGGTATTTAATTACATATTGTAATATTAATATTATTACTGTGTATTCTTTTTGGAATGTAGGTTTCTTTTAAAGAAATAATATTGTGATAGTTACCTGTAGTTCATACATGCCTACGTTTTATTTGTTATGATATTACTGTAACCGAGTCTTTCGAAAATTAAATTATTCGAGGCATTTGACCCTCTCAATTTTCGGACTATAATATTAATAAAGAAAGGCATAAGTACGCGAGGAAATACAGTATTCCTTTTAAATCATTTGTCGTTTAAATTACATGAAGCCCCTAATACTAATGATAAAATTGTGCGTAACAAACCTTTGTGTAACGGAAGCTTTGAGTTACATCTGTGCTCTATGGAATTTTGATTTATTAGAAACGAACTAGTGATTAATCTGTTTATTCTCAACGGTCTCACAACACCTCAGTCACCAAAAATAGATTCATTTGAAAAACATACATGATACACTTTGAACATGAGACAGTGGATGAACGTGATACGTAACAATGATACATTTGGAACAATAATTATACGTTCTCATTCGTACAATCAGTTCTCATGCTCTGATTTGGCAATATCGCATCGATCGCAGTATACCATCTAGTTAAGTGTGTTTGAGCTAGATAAATCGATGACTTAACGATCATAAAATTTTTAAAAGCAAAGTATCTTTACGATACCAATAGAGTGTTAAGTGTTGCCGTGCAAATTTTTTCAGTCTGTTTTAGCTTCATGATATCAATGTCTAACTTTCTTAGTAAGAGGATGCCTCTTTTAACCTGCCCTTTTAGCTTTATTTAAAAAATATCACTTTCGCCTCATAAAATTCAACAACGAATCATTAAAAGCAAAGTCTTTAAACTCAGTATGTCTTTAAGATTCTTAGTAGAATGTTAAGTGTTGCCATACATTTCTTTTTATATTCGCTACACTATGTGCATTTGTTACACTAGTTCTCAAAAATAACACATAGCGATAACATTTGGTGACAGCATGTTTTTATTTGAATAGTGATTTGACGGGAGAGTGAAAGGAACACTGAATTAAGGATTGAGGTTGATATATATTTTATTGCTTAATAACGAGAGTTCGTTCCTGTTACATTTGGCAAAATTCCAAAAATGCTTACAAATGCAATATGTTTCTTTCAACCGCATACCCATTTAAATACTAAATTTCAGAAGTTTCGGATTATCGCATGATAGATTTTTTGAAGAGCATTTGTTCAGAATTTCAAGTAAAATATCACTTATGGTTCATCCAATTTAGCCGAAATGTAATATGCTATTTTCATCGATACGCAATTTTTCTAATACACTGTCGAGTTTATTTCCCTTTTTTCGAGCGTTTTCTTAGTTTCAGTTTCTGTGTACATATCAATGTTTCTTATTGAAACGCCTTAAATGACTTTATTGTCTTTCTATTATTAACGATTTCTCTTTTTAACTTGATTTATTAAACTTCAGTTTCTTGGCACTTACACCGCATATAATTCATCAGTGGAACCACTAAATATACACAAACAGCGTACTTTTAGAATTGCCACTAAGTGTTGCCATACATTATTTTATATTCCACATATAATTTCTTTAAAAATTATCCATGACGATAGCATTTGATGAAGGTATGCTGCCACCAAATGTGGCAACTGTTGGTTGCATTAATTGATATGTTAGAAAAGTGGTTACGACAAAAACGTGAGCATCAATATTAACAGCATATCTGCTGCTAATAAAATTGTTTCCTTTCCGAAAGCCAGACCCCCTGATCTTCCAACTGCTAGCACTTACATTATCACAACACGCAATGGAAATGCAGTTATTTGACTCCCAAAAGAAAAAAAGGATTTGCAATAGCTTTTGAAAAGATAAAAAAGTACCGGAGACGCGACAGTAACACACCGTTCTTCATTCTTTTAAACATTTTTCTTAAAATACTGAGCCTAAATGCAGCAGATAACACTACGCTGCTCACCCTAACTACGTCTGGCATTCGTTAATAGTACAATAGATCTCCCATCACCTGCGTCATTGCCCCTCAAACCGTTTGCGCCTATTACAAGAAATCAAAATTCATTACGCTTGCATCACATCCAGTCAATGCACTCTATCGCATGTTATGACCATTAAGGAGAAGCATTATGAACACGAATCACGTCACCGGTCTGCACACGAGAATCCTATAGAAAAATATTCTTAAACACTCCTTTAGTCGGAACAAGTGCCATTATTTAAGGCCTGCTATTGACACACCCCAGGCCAAATGGCCTCCCGCTACTTAACATTCATATCCGTTACCCCCTCCATGTACGTGACATGGAAAACTTTCATGCTCCTTTTATTATATTTGGTCTAACGCGTTCGATTTCCTCTTTAGTATTTTCTCTGACCCTCGCCCTTCAGGTACACGTAAGAGAAGGAAGCTGACCTAGACGATACAGGGCGAAAATATAACACGTTTCGCAGAAGTTACTCAGTTAGGTTAATGAATACAATAGACTTACGGTTACAGTTATAGTAAATATTCGATAAAGAGGTAAATTTTGAACTTCAGGAATGAGGGCTATAAATCATCAATGCTTATTAAAATCATAAATGTTTTCTTTAATTTCTTAGCTAAGTTAAATGAAATTGTTCCAAACGTGAAACAGTGCATATTATTTTATAGAATTTATATTGAATATCTTGCACCACAATGAGAGGAACAGGTAAACGTTTAAACGAATAACAATGTGCGCCAATAAAGTAACAGGTAGATTAAAAGACGAAATGATAAAATAAAAAAGTAAAAGAATAAGTGTGCGATTAGAGAGACTGATATCTCAACTCTAGTTAAAGTCAATTTAAGCTGGTTATTTTGCCGTTTGCTATTAAAACGCCGGAGTCATTTTCATTTACTGAGAAGACATTGTACAAAAAAGTTTTCTAGAGATGTTATAACATTAAACTCTTGAAAAAAATTAGGTAAATCTGCTTTTGATGATGACGCATCGTTATCAAGAGCACAAGTGTATGAGTAG
Source organism: Stegodyphus mimosarum (assembly GCA_000611955.2). Taxonomy (NCBI): domain Eukaryota; kingdom Metazoa; phylum Arthropoda; class Arachnida; order Araneae; family Eresidae; genus Stegodyphus; species Stegodyphus mimosarum. Next base: position 831,350 of record KK116922.1, read on the forward strand.
TACAACTGCTTTAAGGTGGGGGCGAAAGCACTGAAGGTGAAACAAAGATAGGGCTCGCTTCAACTTCAAAGAATGAGGAAAATTCATTCTTTGGTTAAAACAGATAGACATGTACAATTCAGCAACATTGAGGCATGCTTGGGATAAGCAAAGAAAGCTGTAGGTTAATTTTAATTGAAAATCGGAAAATGAGGACAGTTTGCCAGGTCAAATGACCAATTGTGTTTCTCAATTTGCGTTTCGGATTTTGATAAAACAACGAAAAGAATACAAGAAAGCTTGCTATGACGTTTTCTGACTACTGCTAGACAGGTCAATAGTTTCTTAAAGGGCATGATACAGGTATATGAGTCCGGGTGGCTACAATACGATCCAGAAGCAAAAAGATAAAGGGCGGAGTGGAAAGAATCACCTTCTTCCATGTAGATAACGCAAGGATGTCGAATTAAAGACTAATATGATGCTAATTACATTTTTTTGATTACAGAAGACTTATTCACCAAAACTGTGTCCTTGAAAATCAATAAATTAATAGGTATTTTGACAAGGAGGTGCTTCTTAGATTACGAAACAGGATAAGGCGGGTTAGTAAGGAATTTTTTCATTTTATGCAATGGTTTCTTTTACACGATAATGCTAGGCTCCATACAACATTGTCTGAACATCAATATCTTGCTAAGCATTCAATGGCAGTGATAAATCACTCACCATATTATCCCGAATTGTTGCCACCTGATTTTTTCTTTTTTCCGAAGCTTAAGATGGCCATGACAAGACAGAATATCTTGGTTATTAAATCAAATATTACGAGTATTTTGCGGTTACACTTAGTTCCAACGCCTGTAAATAGTGTTCCGATGATCTAAAGAAACATTGGAAAAATTCTATAGTTCTCTAAGGGTTATTTTTAAAGGAGATAAATTTATTTGAATTTTAGTAATGATTTCTTATCTATAAGAAATTGTCCGATTACTTTATAGACGCCCCTTTAATAAACAAACAAACAAACAAAACCTTTCAGTTTACACTAAAAAAAAATCGGACACAACTAGCACACAACCTCTCGGCTGTTCTATAATTTAAATAGCAAAGAGCTTCATGTAAAGTACGACTAAAATAATAAATGATAATAATTGTTCCAAATAATACAAAGGTCTGTGATACGAAATTTTGGATTATATTTTATTAGGTGTAATTGGTGATTTGCAAAAGGTGATACTTTAAGTTTATGCCAACATAATTGAATATAATTTATTTCATTAAAAATTTATCTATTTTTATTAAAAATTGCATTTTATTCGGTAGTTAAATGTTTTATAATTCAAGTGACTTTTAATTTAAGAAAATTTAGTTTTCATACTATATTTAAAATATGCACTTTGGAAAGAAGGCATAATTTAATTTTCTTACATGCTATTTCTGTAGTATCAACAAAGCGAAATTCATTTTGATCTGCCCATATATCTCGCGATATTTAGTGCGCAATATTTAGGTATACATAAACAATGCACATTACATTGCAACAAATGCGTTATGATTTATATATGCAACAATACATTATGTTAATTGTTGCAAAACTTTTACGAGCTTCAAAGTACACTACTTCCGGTTGTCCATTAAAAACCGTTAGGGCAGCAAATAAAAAGCCATTTCCGGTCGCACATTAAAACCTGTTATGGGCTTCCTGGTATTATGTAATTCCTGGTATGGCTCCTGGTAAATTCCTGGTATGGTAAATTCCTGGCTAATTCCTGGTATGGCTCCTGGTAAAACCTGTTATGGGCTTCCTGGTATTATGGGCTTCCTGGTGTTATGGGCTTCCTGGTATTCCTGTTATGGGCTTCCTGGTAGAAGTACCACATCTGGTTGTTTAATTTTACCCAAAACCTAATCAAAACTTTATGTGAATATGGAAAGCTTAAATCTGGAAAAAAATAAATTTCGAAGTTTCATGTAAGAGTTTTTGGGGACGAAAAAATCGTCTTGCACCTACATACACGATCAAACAGACATCATTGCAAAAACAGGAAAAAAGTGCTATTCAAACACCAATTTCTACTTTTTCAATTAAAATGCACAACGGAATTTTTGGATCGAAAGCATTACCTACGTAGGTAGGTTGGACAGAGATAAAATTGCAATCTTATTTTCCCAGTCCCCCTTATAGCAGCCATAACGAGTATGGTTTACACTGTTTCAATTTTATGCAGCATTAAACCTACGCGAGCGCTCATACCAAGTCATCTTTTATTACATGTAAGTAATTAACATCCAAACTTCGAATAACACAAATATTTTTTCAGCTTCGTATGGAATATATGAATGTTGCTCAACTCTAAATACATCACTGATATATTGGATAAAAGATGCAATTAATTAGAATGAAAAGGCAATTAATTATGCGAAAGGTACACATAAATTTTCAAAGACGCATCCTCCATCTTAGTTCCTTGAGTCAGAAAATTGGACGTTTTTTGTGGCCTTCCTGACCACTGAAGCATAAATCAAGCCAAGAACTAAGTTTGTCAGAAAACTATGCCTCAACGTTCTTTTCGGTCGTTAATTTAATTAGCCATTAAAATGTAGTGTCAAGCGAGTGGAAGCGCTTCTGCCATAAAAATAATGCCCTCCTATTGGATCATGTGCAGAAAACTCTAAAGTTTTTTTGTAAAAGCGACGTTTGTTCAGTAGAACTTAATTTTGCTTCGTCAGCTTCTGAGGATATTTATATATCCTGAGATAAGTGGGGAGTTTTCGCCATGTAGACAGGGAAAGAAATCCTCTATTTTTAACATTTATATAATTACATGAAAGGGAAATTCTATTTTATGACCTTTTGAAAGAAATGCCCCTTATTTTCTCGCGTATTTTCCACCCTGGGGTTTTAGCGATAATTTCTGGAAATTTAAAAAACATATTCGCATAATTATCTTCTTTGTACACAATTCTTCCTTATGAGGGCTAAGTTACTGTTAAACTGCATTCCCTTAATCATTTTCATTTTCAGTTAGTCTTTAGTTAGCCTATTGGTATTTTTTTATTTTTTCCTGCATTCATAATTTGAAACATATTTTTTTGCAGATCATTTGTGAGCTAAACGGACGTCGTAGGTGTTCTCGCACTTAAACAACTCTTTCAAAAATAGGATTTCACATTGCTTCTGTTATTTAAGGTCCAAATGATTGCAGAGTTATCTAGGGCTGATGTATTCGATCTTCCAAATTTTGGCAGCTCCCCTTCTCCTTCCTTCCTTAGACGCACCTTATAGAAACTGTGGTCAAGACTCATTTATTAATGTACCCCTGGCGCTTGTAGAGACATTAGGTTATTTCGAAGCAGAAGACATGAAAAATGAACAATACCCTCGACGGGACTCGAACCACGGACCTCTCGAATACGCGTCGAACGTGCTGACCACTACACCACGAAGGCATGTGAATAAGGTGGGAGAAATACCTTATAAGCTTTAATATGCAAATGGGAAGGACCACGTCGTGTTGCCTCAGTATCCGTCAGATATTGCAATATTTATGTTTCTATACATTCTTACTGGAATGTAGCTTATAAATAAATAACATACAAGTTCATACATGACTATTTTTTCATTTATTAGGCACTTACTATAATTGTTAAATGAAAAAAATATGGCCGCTATGGCCAAAATTATTAGGCTTAGCCACATTTAAACAACTTTTAAGTTGTTGAGAATTCTGCAATTATAACATGCGGTTACCTAAAGGCACAAAACCCTTAACTGGAAGATACGAACAACATAATTCAATAATTTTTAAAGCAAAAACTGCACAGTTTAAAAAGATATAAGAATAAAGAAATTGAGCCTAGTAACAGAATGATATATATATATACTATATATATATTCATATACATATATTTACATACTTTTGGTGCGGCCGATTGCAACCAAAATAAGAGGTGCACATCTACACGTTATAGCAGTCCTAGATACAAAATTTCAAAGTTCTAAGGCTACACGTTTTTGAGTTATGCCAGATACGTACATACATACGTACGTACTTACGTGTACGTACGCACAGACGCTACGAAAGTCTCTTCAGAATCCATTTTAAATCAGTTTATAATTTTTTGGTGGTAAAAGAGTCCTTTATTCTGTCCTTACGTACAGATGTCACTCAAAAGCATCGTTAAATTGCGTTCGATAGCTGTGAAAACGGATATTTTCTTTAAAATAAGATACCCGAAATTTTTCGCCATTACAATACTTCCGTTTTACTTCGTACAAGGAATTAAAAATGATGAATTTTCCATACCAATTAAAAAAATTGTTTTTTTTATACACTAGAAATTTTGATATCGTACATTTCACAGCGTTTTCGAATTAAGGAATAGGAATATTGGTCTTCCGAAACCAGCAGAGCATATCCTTTAACAGACAGCTGCTTTACAGGCGACACTTCGAAAGAAGAAAAACTTTTGAAGTAACAGACGATATTTCTTACTTTAAATAATAAATTTTTAACAGAAAATTTTATTACAATTTTTTTTTTGCTAATTCCTTACTGAAATCGTTCTAAGAATGTGGAAACACCCTCTGTATGCTGAATTGGAACGCACATGACCCCGTAGGATTGACAGAATATGCATCAGGAAGGAGAATAAAACAATATTGGAAATCTTTTTATAAAATAAGCTTATATTTAAATCTCTTAAAATATAAAATGAACTAAAAGGAGAAAAATAATTTATGCCATAGTTTAATGGGAAAAGAATTTAAATAATTCTTTTTATAAAATTCACACACAATTTTATATCGGGACTAAGAAAAGCGTGAATTGCTTTTGTTTACTATAAGATAATAGCTTTACTTTATACATTCTAATAGGATTAATTTGACATCGTTTTTTAAGCGTTCAAGTTTTATTATTCGTGATATAAAATGCATAACAATTTTTTTAAAGCGAACTATTTAATCTCTTGCTCTCATTAAACTTAGATTAATTATTTTTCTCTTTTAGGTCCATCAATTATTTTAAGAATTTTATATAAAATTTTATACTAAAAAAACTTTCTTAGTTGTTAGCACCAAGGGTGCTACTAGTCTCGAAACGTATTTCTGTCCAAATCACTTTTCAAACTGTTTTCACCATATATTATGACGATGAATTATTTAAAAAATTTAGGAATGAAGAATGTGTATGCATGTATGTACGATCCTCGCATCGCGAATAAACGACACCCTCTGAAACCACCGAAATTTCAGTGCACATTGCATTCACCCAACCATAGGAACTTCCCAGCCCGAATTTTGAATTCAATTTGATTTGATTTATTTCATATTTTTCCCAAATTTAACGAAATTTTGTTTAACAAACTGAACGATTTAAAAGAGTGTCGCAACACTGCTCAAAATAAAACATTTTTATCTCCAACACACCAGACTATTCGACAAAATGTAGAATATTAGTCTTTTAATTTCAACCATTAAACTCGGCTATTTAAAAGCAATAAGTTGTCACTTCCAAAAGTAGTAGAATTCTTCTATCTTCCACGCGCTAACATGTTGCCATTCAGTAAAACCTAAGCCAATCTTTCAAACTTAATCTCTCTATTATTGGCTTACCAAATCAAGTGAATTAAAAGCGAGAAACGCAATTCTTAAGAATATATTTTCTACTTTTTAATTATATTGATTTAAATAAAAATGATTTTTAATCATGAGATTTTGAATGAGAAATATTAAATAGTATTATGAAATAACTGTAGCTAAACTCATTGAAATCATTATATACTTTTTCTTTCCATTTTAACTGTTCTAGGCGGCTGGCCGTTCGAATTGTTAGTTTTCAAAGAAGCAACATAGCGAATTAAAAATCTACGTTGAATCCCCTAACACTGCATCGGAAATTCTAAAGATATGCAGCTGTTGATTTTGCTGTTGAATTTTATGGGTAAGTGTGAAGAAAGCGATGCTTAAAGCTAAAGCAAGCAAAATAAAAAAAAAGTGTGCAAACAGAAATATTTCCGAGAGCAGACTGGAAGCCTACGATGCTCAGTGAGAGCTTAGCGAATTATCGGGTCCGATAGTAAGATCTGAATGCTTTCAGATGTTCTTTCATTCTTTTTTTTTATTTATGTGCTTATTCATTTCCTTCTTCTTTTCGTATCACAGTAACATGTTATCAATCAAATTACTGAATTGGAAAATAATTTTTCAGCTATCAAACTTTTTTTGTACCAATTCCATTATGTAAAATAATGGAAAAAAGTGATTTTGCTAGAAATTATTTTGAAATTCCACATAACCTGCACTTAAAAGATTTTCCTGCACTATCCGATTGTGAATACAGTAAAATTTTGAGAGCTTCAGTCTGTTAATTGAACGAAGATATGTGCGAAAAATCACTCCTACATTAAATTTTAAAATCTCTAAATGCATTGTGAGAAACACGTTTCATCATCTTACAGAATGTGTTTGTACACGTTTAGAACGATTTCGGTAAAGAATAAAAAAAAACAAATCTGAAAGGTTTTAAATTTTAAATTACGTTCAAAGGTTCTTTTTTTAACGTTTTCTGTGGTACCTTTATTCATTAAATATCATGTTCTTCGCACTTAAACCATAAAATTCAGTTTAACAGCAATATCGCAAAATAATTTAAAATGAGCATATCTTTACAATTTCCGATATACAGTTCCGCTCGCTGGATATAAAAAGTTTTTTTCCTCGTAGAGTGTTGCCATTGTTCGCTTTTAAACCGTTGAGTTTGTTTATCAAAAATTCGTTTAAGTTTTATAAAATCTCTACATATAATAAAACAAAGAGTCTGTGTGTGTGTGTATATGTGTGTGTGTCTTTCGTTTGTGTTGCGAGTAAGCTAATAGACCCAAGGCCACGAAATTTGGTACATAGGTGCATCTACACAAGAGCCAGTGCACCTCGAAGCGATTTTTTCGAAATTCGAATTAGAATTTTTTTTATTCTATGTTTTGTGACCAAATCGCGTCAGTTTGAGACATAATGGGCTACAGGAAAGCGAAATTTCACTCTATACATTTCATTTTTACATCATCGTGAAGAGTACACACTTAGCTATTTTACGATCTTAAAATAAATTTCGCATTTCAATAAATCGATTAAATACGAATTTATTTAGGAAGGTGAGCTTAACACCTTTTCAGCGGAATTTTTTTTAAAAAAACTTATTTTAAAAAAATGTGCTGTTTATTTTCCTTTGATTTTTGGACACGTTGAACTTTAATCCTTTCGAATCCTTTTAAAATTTTTAAAATTTTTTAAACGAAGCTTCCGAATACATTTCTCCCATCTCAGATATTTTAAAATGTAGTTTTGGCAACAATTTTCCTTTTTTATTGTTGTTGATAGATTTTTGATGCAATTGCATCGTTTTGAATAGTTTCATTCTTTTAAAAATTTCAGTTTGGCAACAATTTTTCATCGTATTTCTTATGTTATTGTTTTTAAGAGACTGAAACGTTTAAGAAATTAAAAAGTTGTTTCTTTTCGCAACGGTAAATTGTTTAATTACTTTATTAGGATAATTAACATTTGTATCAAGGGATATTGCTTATTTCATTGTAATATTTTATATTATGTTTTAATTATATGTAATTTTAATTATAAAAAAGTTTTGCATGATATTTTTGAATCTGTTTAAGTTCTTAATCTGTTTATACCATTTGAGTTCTTAAGATTTTGCAAAGGGAAGTTGGTTAATTTATTTATTAGGATAATTAATATTTGTATTAAGGGATATTGCTTATTTCGTTGTATGCTTTTTATATGTAATGCATTTTTAACTGAATTTTTTTTCCGTTGTTGTTTGTTTCTTTTTCGATAAAATTGTTCTGCAGAGTAAAATTTTGTGCAGTTTTCAAATTTAATGTTTGGTGTTGTCTTTAGGCATTTTTCTGGTACACTTAAAAGCCAGACGAAGGCTGGCCGCACAGCGGCTAGTATGAAATAGATAAGAAAACAAATTCCAAATTTGGACTTCTAGATGCGCATATTCGGGAGGAATCGTACGTTATTCAAAATTGGAAGGCTCTAGGTATCGTTGTTTTATCACATTTGGAGAAATATAACATATATTTATGCAGATTCTTCATTATTTAATTTCTTTAAATATAATACATGGCGATAACGTTTTGTGGCAACAATTTGAAAAGTGATACAGCCGTTTATAGTGATTCAACGCAAAATCGCAAAACGAAAACAATAGTCCTTTCAGGGAAAAAGCCCCTTTGGACTAAAAAGAACAAATGCTTTGGAATTAAAACTTCTGGCAGCAGCTTATTACTTGGAATGAAAAATATTGTCTGCTGGTTTTAAATTTATTCTTCTCTTGAAATGTCGCATGCAAAGAAGCTGTGGACTGAAGCATATGCTTTTGTCCTTTCCGAAGAAAAAACATAACTGTTCCATAATTCAAAAACGTAAAATGCACTGTATTAAAATTTCTAAGTGAAAAATAAACAATATTATCAACCGGAAATTAAAAATACGGTTTCATTATCTCACTGAGAAAAGACTGCAAACCAAACCCGCAAGAGGGTTTGGTTTGGAGCTACGCTAAAAGAAAGGACAGATCTATATCTCCCTTTCTACTGGGGCGATTGACAAAATTCAAATTGCATTTTTCATGCCTCGAAAGTGCGACTTGGGATATATATTAGATTTATATATACCATTGTTCTAATATAGCTATTTTGACATAAAATCGGATTTTTCCCTGAAATGACATGCTGTTGTTTTCCATATTTCCATTCCACGACTCAAATATTGCTTAAATATCAAATTTTGCAATATCCGGTGCGAAATTTAGGGAGAAATTCAAAACTGTTTTCTTGGCGTATGTTTTTTCAATCTGTACCAAGAAAAATTCACTTAGCGAATTTCTTAATTTATAACAACCTATTTTCCTTTCCATTTCTTTGTTATAGACGAGCGGAAAAAAAGTCATCGTTCATACTTTCAAATAATTTTAACAACGTGGGTAAACAAGATTTGGCGTTATTATCGTTTATAACGAATATGCCAAATTTCAAATGTTCTTTATTCATGTATTTCTTAGAAAATTTTGAATAAAAATCTCTAATGTTTTGCAATTTTGCATAGAAATATATCTACTCTAACATGATGTTAAAATTTTTATAGGTTGTAATTCAAAGGTTTTTTTTCGAAAAATTTATGAAAATTATTTAAAAATACAATTTTTCAAAATAAATCATGAAAATTGACGAATTTTATTTGGAATGAACCTAAATTTTGAAATGTGAAAGAAAGAATCAAATAAGTTTAATAAAAAAAGAGATATTAACAAATATATACCAAATTCAATTAACATTGAATAACTAAAATTTTGAGAGCTAATGTTTTAAAAACTACTCGCGCGATTTTTACAAAACTTTACAGTTTGACATAGTTTGAGTCATCGAATCGAAATATGGAAAAATAATGGCCTGCCATTTCAGAAGTCCAATTTTGTGTCAAAATATCTATATTAGAATAATGCTATGTATATAGCTCATGCATATCCTAAGTTGCGCTTTCGAGACATGAAAAAAGCAAGCTGAATTTCGTCAATCGGAACAGTAGAACAGGAGATATAGAACTGTCCTCGCACCCCTTTTTTTTGCGCAGTGTACGTACGGTTTCTAATGTTTCTAAATTGAAATTATTGGTAACAAGAGAAAATTCGTCGACGCAGAAATTAGTAGCACAATGTTTAAATACATGTATGAAGCAATACATAAATAATAAACCAAAATTTGCATCTTAAGAAAAGCTAAAATATAGTGTTTTTTTTATTTTTTTAGTTTGATTTAATGCCAAACAGCTTGTAAAACCCTGTATGAAAACTATTTAGTGGTAGATAAATGGAAGTATATTGCGACCCTCCATGAAACATGGCTTTACCTTAATGATTGCAACAACAACAAAAAAAGGTCTCTTTATTAACGAAAACGAAGAGGAAAAATGTACGAACCTGGTTCTATGAATGCAAGGAAAGTTTCAGTAAGGGGTTTATGACTGTCGTATGATTCTCTTACAGTGGGAAAATAATAATATGTGTGAAAAAAATGGCAAAATTAACTCAACGTACTACCAAGAGAATGTCCTCCGACAGAAGAAATTCCATTTCTTTATTCCAATCACTTCCAAAGCGAAATTCATGAAGACAAAGCAAAAATCAAACTTCTAAAAATACAGTTTCATTCCTTGACAAAATGAAGACTGATACGGTTGTTGTAAATATTCTGTTTGAACATCTTCCTGCAAAATCCCCTGAAATTTCATGTATGGTCTTGTGCCTTTGGTCTCTTGAAAAGAGCTCATGCTAAGCGCAAACCCATCACGACTGCCGAACTCTGGAAGGCAGTGGAAGAGAAATAGAAATCTTACGAAAAGCCCTTCTATCATGGAAATCACGATGCAGACTTAGTATAGAAAAAAGGCTATCAGATCAAACATTTAAAAAATATTTTTTACATTTTAAACACTAATTACACTGCTCAAAAATCCTTCTAAATATGTGGAAACACCCTCGGTATATTGTCATCCATAATCTGTGTGTTCAGAAAATTTATCTTCAGGAAGCACTTTAAACATCGATGGTAGTCTTTTGACTATAACGACAAATAAAATGCGTGAGTTAAACATAAGCTTGTAAAAATAACTCCTAACCACTATTCATATATTCCCCCTTGACAAGTGCTAAAATTATCACCTTAGATTTTGCGTTAATTTAGAATAGTTTTGCCAAAAAATAAACATCACGTTTCAACAACAATTCAGCTCCTTAGATTATTGCATAAAACTACGTTCTCTCAAATTTACGAACTATGACTTAAATCAACGTAATAAAAACTATTATTAATGAACTCATTTAGTGAGCTGATAGAATTCCTTTCGTTCGTATTACTTTTCTGGGAAAAAATGTTTTTTTTTAAATTAATGCCTATGGCACTAGAATAAAAGGCTAATTAGAGACTAATTAAAAGTTCACTAACTACCTCTGTTATTAAGATAATGTTCCAAGAATACGAAACTTCTGAAAAAAAAGTAATTTAAAATATGAATTTAATAATTGTGGGAACAATAGATTTAAGAGGCTTGCATAACTTTTAATTAATTCACTAATTTCTTTTGCTAGATAGATTCTAAGTAATAAATGAATTTATTCTTAGTTTGCAATTGATTAAAATTCATAGATTATTATTTTAAATCCGGCTCTAATAAATTCATTCTAAAGAATACTCAGTCTCACAAGTTTGAAAACTAATAACATTAACATTTAACACAAGTAAAAGGCAGAGGAGGTATTGTTTTCAGAACAAAAATTCAATAATGCGTTTTCAGCGAGTAAGTACGAATTTGGTCCTCACAACATGCTTTTACTATTTTTACGAACAGGTCTGTGTCTATGTGAGTGTATGTGTGTGAGGAATTTTCGTCCATGATCAATATTCTATCAAACATCCAAAAATTTCTAAAAATTCGGATTTAAACTTTCTACATTCATATAAAGAGCTTATTAGATTTTGGGTAAAATTGGACAAACGGAAATGTTACTTCACAGGGAGCTCAGAACAGTCTTTAATGGACAACCGAAAGTAGCACTTAACTTCTTAATGCCCCATAACAGTTTTTAATCACACAATCCATTAAAATATAATCCAAAACGTTTATATTTTCCGTATTTAAGCTTTCTGCGTTCATATACGCAAGTGCTTGTTGATTGGATTAGGGGTAAAATTTAACAACCGGAAGCCGTAACAATCGGCAACAGCATGGGCCCTTGAAGTTAATGCTTGAAGCCCATAACAATTCTGCAGTAAACAGCGCGACATATTGTTGCAATTGAACAAGCATTGTTTATATATCGCCAGGATATAAGTGCAGATGAAAAGGAATTTAGACATATTGATACTATTAAAATAACACAGAAGAAAATTAAATTATGAAATCCTATTTTAAACGTAAAAAAACACCCTTAATTTTATATAATGAAATACCATTCAAATTACATGTCATTTAATTTCTCAATAAAATATAATTGCTAATAAAACGAAATAAAGGGGATTGATAATGTTGGTATAAATTTAGAAAATGACTTTTGACACATGGCCAGTTATATCCAATAAAACAGAATCCAAAATTTCGTAAGAAAAGCTTTTCTATTGATTGAACGAATTTTATTTTGATTCCAAATGATCCATCGGAAGTACTACGTTACTTAAAGCGCGTTGCCAGTTAAAACATAGATTTATCGAGAGGTCACGTGCTGGTAATATCAGATTTTTACTTCCTTCTACGAAGTAAAGGAACTATTGTAATCTTGAAAAATTTCGGGTATCATATTTCAAAGAAAATATCTCTCTCGACCGATTTTTTTGCGTCACACTTGTATGCATAAGGAATAAAGGACTAAAACTCCAAAACGGATAGTAATATGGATTTAAAGTGGATTCAGAAGGGAATTTTCTCTTAACATCTGTACGTACATACTTATTTATATATTTCGCATAACTGAAAAATGATTAATTGTAGAAGGTTGAAAATTTGTATATGGGACTTCTGTAGCATTTAGCTGTGCACCTTCTTTTATGGTAGCAATCGGCCACACCAAACAAATATATATACATACATACCAACCTCTCACCCTGTTCGATGAGCTCTGCTTTTGAATTCCTTTATATATATATGTATGTTTATCACCCTCTCACGAAGGTCGGTGAACTCTGTTTTTGAGTTCTTATATGATGGTAAATTGTGCATCATTTGTTTTAAAAGTGATTGAATTATTTTGCTCTTATGCTTCGTTTAAGGTTTATAAATTAATATGAATGCAATAGTTGCAGAATAATCAACAATTCAAAAGTGTAAGTAGTATACAAGGGCGCCATTTGTTTGCATTTGAAACTTTAGTAGAATAGAGAATTAAATCAAATGGAGCCCTAACTTCAGTGTCTTTTTGCCGAGTGAGACAAAAAGTTTAAATTTCTGTGCACCAAAAATTTTGTCTTTCTACACGTTGGTAGAATTGCTTGTTTTTGCGATGAAACTCTAATTTTAGTTGGAAAACCTGTTTTTTAACTGTATTTGGTGTTTTAAGCTGCTCTGTATTTTGCCATTTTTAATGAAGATATTTTGAGCTTTTCCAAATTTTTCCTTTGCTATGAGGTGAACTGAATTGATAGAATGAGAAATATATCTCTAATGAAATTCGAGGAAAGAAGTTTAAATGATATGCAGAAAAAATGTGCATAATTTAATAACCCTTACAAGGAAATCATGTGGTGGCCACATCAGATTATTTTTATTATGGCTATTGACGTATTTTGGTTGTGAATTAAATTGAAAAAGAAACTTTCACTGATATCTTAGATAATGTTATAATGTTTTATTAAAAAAAACGTTACTGAACTTGCAATTGTTTTAAGCTTAACTTACACACAACTACTAAGAATGACATCTGTACACAGACCACAGTTTTTCTATCGCATTTAGTGTTTTCTAGCCATTATTGCCAAAATTTACTTTTAACATAACGCGGATAAACCATAGTACATTTAATTTCGGACTTGTTAATTAAGTCCATTCATTCACTTTTACTTCCTTGTACGAAGTAAAAGAAGTATTGTAATCACGAAAAATTCCGGGTACCATATTTCAACGCAAATATCCATTTTGACCGCTATCGAATGCAATTTAAAGATGTTTTTGCATGACATCTGTTACATAAGGGAAGAATAAAGGACTCGTTTTATCCAAATGAAGTATAAAATTGATTTTAAATAAATTCAGAAGAGAATTTTTTTTCGTGGCGTCTGTACTTACGCACGTATATATGTATGTATGTATGTATCTTGCATAACTAAAAAACGAGTAGACGCAGAACGTTGAAATTTTGTCTATAGTACTGCTATAGAATGTAGTTTTGCCTTTCCGTTTTTGATGGCAATCGGCAGCGCCAAAAATGTATATAAATATATATATCAACAGAGTGTGTGTGTGTGTATATATATATATATATATATCCGCTGTGTTTATTGGCTGCGTGAGCTCAGTTTTTTTATTTTTATATGTTGCTAAATTGTGCATTTTTGCTTTAAAAATGATAGAATAATATTGCTCTTGTTAATTCTTTTACCATAGCAGCCATATTTGTTTACATTTGAAAATTAGCAGAATTGGATTTTAGCCAATCTACAGAAACTATTTTTCGCAACAACAACAACAAAGATAACGTTTTCTTTTATTATTTCGAATTAAATCATACTTAATCCATTCTGGAATTATCATTTAAGTTATTAAATTATCCCATATATTGACTCTGCATAGCGTCCACAACAAATTAAGTCAGTTTCTACGCCTTCAGTGTGTTTTTGCCGAGTGAGACCATAAGTAAACTTTCAGTTTTGTGCTCCGAAAAATTTACCTTCTTGCGCGCTGGCCGAATTTTTTTGTTTTTGCCTAGAAACTCTACCTTTAATTGTAAAAATTGTTCTTTAAATTGTTTTAACTGTATTTATGTTTTATATTTTCTATGTTTTTCAATTATGAATAAAGATATTTTGAGGCTTTATGTATTTTTGCTTTGTCGTGTAGTGAGAACTGAACTAATTGAATGAGAAATGTATGTCTAATGAAATTCGAGGAAATATGCTTAAAACGAAATGCAGCAAAAATGCGTATAATTTACTATTCTGCACAAGGAAGTCATGTGGTGTACACATCACATTTTTTTAGCTTTGATAATGCTATCGAATGATGCGTAAACATGACCGCAAAAATAAAATGTACTTTAGCTGCCGCTTAATACGATGATATTTTTCACCGTTATTTTGACAATATTAACCGTGATAACATTTTAAACGATGAGAAAAAATATCCTCGAAACCACAGTGGAACTTAAATAATTTAACAGAAATATAACTAGAAATATACAAATAAGTTGTTTCACGGCATTTTAGTTTTGAAAATGCAATTTTTTTTCACGAATTGTTCGTAATACTTTTAACGTAAAATTTCATTTATGCACGGTTCATAATATTTTGGAAATTGTTTGACCGATGTTCTACCTATTATATTAATATCTCGAGCACATTTCTCGATGGATGACAATGCAAAACTTTAAATTAATATAAAAAAAGAAGCTCGGCGAAAATGCTTTCGACGAATTTTGTTTTCCAGAAAAGAATTTTTTAGACATTTTTTTGCTACTGAAGAAGAGAGATCTGTGTCTGATAACCTTTAACGTTTAGAGAGTTATTGAAGACCTATGTCACACTACTTCTTCTTTTAGCAAATTTTAAATGGTTGACTGAATTGGAAATCAAGCCACAAGCGCGTTTACAGATTTTTTAAAATTTCTTTCTTTGTTCTGAAGTTTCACTCTTTGAGATAAACAAATGGAACCTGTTCTGTAAATATCAGACGTAAAGCTTTCTCTTGATAACATGTTGAGTTGATTTTAACATTCTTTCCACCATTCTTTTCAATTCCCTACCGTATGAGAATCCTGAGTCAACCATAAAACGCTTATTGAAGCATTTTTTTTTTACACTCACAGAACTAGGTATGTACACTTTTTCTCTTCGGTTTTCGATCATAAATACACAATTTTTGGTTGCAGTCATTCAGATGAATTCATGATTCATCCAATGTTACAATGTATTTCCATTTATCTTCTTCTAAATAGTTTGCAAACAGGTTTCTACAAATTGCTCTGCGTCAAACCCTGCGTAAAACCTGGTGAACATGATGTTTTTTAGTTTTTTTATGTTGTAAATTTATATATATAATTTTATTTATCTTAGCTACAGATGTAGTTAAAAACTTTGTAATTGATTTATGTTTCGGTGGATTTTCTCCTGTTACAAAAGATTTTACCTTAAAAAACATTGGAAAGTGTACGTACCGTTTTCGTAGCAGTCTTCTTCCATGTCATGTAATTGCATATCAAGCAATGACTAATGGTTTTTTTCTTTCAGATTAAGAATGCTGCATATTTTGCGCTTAGAAACTTTAATACCGCGCATTTAACAATGCTTCTGAACTATGGACAGAAAGCGCAAAACCTTGTCCTTTATAACTTGTTTGCATGCTACACTTCTAAAAACGAATAAATTTAAAAGTCGCAGACGACATTTCTCGTTTTAATTAATAAGCTGTTGCCTTAAATTTTAATTCCAAATATTTGATTTTTTTTAATTGTTTATGGAAATCTTTCTACAACTGTATAGACATCCTCTGTATTTGGTGCCTTAATTTGTTAATTGTCATTTTTTATTTTCAATACAGAACTTATTTAGTGATTTTACATCAGTTTAAAAATACATTCTCTAATATTTTGCCCATATTAACCAAATTGTTGTGCCCATTAAGTGACGTATTTGCCATGTTTTTGTATACAAACGGACAGCAGTTTTACTATCGGATAACAATATCCGAATGACAACATTAACAACGATGTTATTAAGCGGCGCCTATTGTACATACTGAAAATTATTTTACTACCTCATTATTTCTTATGGATGAATATAGTAGCAATTTTACTACGAAATAAAAACTCACCCAGTAGTAAAGAAACTTGAATAGCACAAAGTAAACACTCACCAACTAGTAGAGAAACTTGAATAAAATGGATCACTTACCTAAAAAGAAAAAAAAAATTCGAATAAATCACGTATAAAATGAATGCTACAGAATTATTTTACTTTAAAGAGCTTTCGTACAAAGATTAACTACCGGATACCAATTATCGGAATTCACAATACCTAGAATTTCAATTATCCGGAATTTTTCTATATGCTAAGCTTAATGCTGATTTATCGACATATCATGTTTTCTTTTCTTTCATTAACTTTTTAAAATTTCTCTTACAGCCTTCACGTACAAATGTAAATAAGACGGGTTCTGATATTATGCTGACAACATCTTCTACTTCATTTAGACCAAGGGTGCTCAACCTCTCTTTTATTTACCTGTTACAATGTATTTTCTCCCTCCTTTTCGCATGCCTTCGTGGTGTAACGGTAGTACACTCGGCGCGTATTAAGAGGTACAGGTTTGAGTCCCGGTGAGGGAACTCTACCATTTTTCGCTTTTCTAGCATAGCATTAAAATAATTTAATGATACTACAGTGGCGCCCGAACTAAAAAAGATGGTGGATGATGATTCTTCACCACCAGGATTTGGCGACTGGGTCGCCTAATCCTCAGTCGCCCTTTAAAAGGGGAAGTATAGAAGGTACTTTCTTCCATGCCTTCGTAGTGTAACGGTAGCACACTCGGCACGTATTCGAGAGGTCTAGGTTCGAACCCTGGCGAGGGCTTTGCTCATTTTTCGCGTCTTCTGTTTCAAAATAACCTAATGATTCTACACTGTTCAGTATTTAATTTTAGTTTATGAATATAAGAAATTACTTTTACTCACGTTTTACTGCTTATCAAAATTTTCTATACTTTCTCTTGTTTAATTTATGAAACACATTAAAATAATCTAAATATATATACACTGCGCAAAAAAAAGCGTTTTTCACGTCTCAAAAGCGTGACCTAAAATATATATTAGATTTATATATAGCATTGTTTTAATACAGTTATTTCGACACAAAATCGGACTTTTTCTGAAATGACATGTCAGTTTTATTCGATATTTCGATTCTACGACTCAGATTATGCCTAAATATCAAATTTTGCAAAATTTGGTGCGAAATTTACAGAGTCAAAAATTTAGCTTGGGGCATTTTTTTTTCAGTTTGCGCCAGGAATAATTCGCTTCGCGAACTTCTTAATATATGGTAGGCTATTTTCCTTTCCCTTTTTACATTGCGCATGAGCGTACAAAAAGTCGCATCCTTCCTACTTTCAAATAATTTTTACAATGTGCCTAAACCACATTTGATGTTATTATCGCTTTTAACAAATATGCCAAATTTCAAAACGCACCATTGCATAAATTCATGTATATCTTCGGAAATTTTGGAAAAAAATCTCTAATTCTTTGCAGGTTAGCTTAGAAATACAACTACTTTAAGGTGAAGCTAAAAATATTATGGATTATAATTCAACATTTTTTCGAGAAATTTATAAAATTTATTTAAAAATACAAATTTTAAAAATAAATCGCAAAAAATTGGCGAATTTTATTTGGAATGAGCCTAAATTTCGAAATATGAAAAGAGGAATCAAATAAATTTAATAAAAAAGACATAGTAATAAATATATACCAAATTCTATTAACATTGAGGAGCTAATATATTAAAAACTACTCGTGTGATTTTCACAAAACTTGCAGTTTGGCATAAATTGCAGTTTGATGCAATGTAAAAAGGGAAAGGAAAATAGCCTACCATATATTAAGAAGTTCACGAAGCGAATTATTCTTGACGCAAACTAATAAAAAAAATGCGCCAAGTTAAATTTTTGACTCTGTAAATTTCGCACCAAATTTTGCAAAATTTAATATTTAGGCATAATTTGAGTCGTAGAATCGAAATATGGAAAAACATTGGCATGCCATTTCAGAAAAATTCCGATTTTCTGTCAAAATATCTATATTAGACCAATGCTATATATAAATCTAATACATGCACTAAGTCGCGCTTTCGAGACATGAAAAACGCAAGTTGAATTTCATCAATCAGCTCAGTAGACATGCGACATGCGATGAAAGACCTGGACACCACCTCTGTACCAATACGGTTAATCGGTATAGCTCCATGTCCACCTTTATCTAGATAGCCACTCAGAGGCCGCGGACACCTCGCAATGCATCCGATGCATCCTCGAGGGCAGTCCAACAGACCATAAGCGCCCCCGGGAAATCCTCCCCACACAACTGCCCAGACCTCAGTATTTATTGATTCAGTAATCCAGGAATGCGTGCACGTAAGGCCTGTGTACAGATGCTTACGCAGTCCTTGCTAATAATCTTTCTGTCACACGTCCAGATGCTAATAAAAATATACGCGGATTCAGATATATGCAGATATGAATATACAAATATGTTATATGCAGTTTTATGCATATATACGCTGATACAGATATAAGTAGATACAATGATATGCAGATGATGGTACCGCTATGCTGAAGTATATAAGAACTAAAGGTGCATGAGATATTGACATACACGTAATTAGGAACATAACATATAGAGTAAGTTACACTTAACGAGATGATACGAGATATACGATACAAGGTGCAGAAGATACTAATCTATGCAGATCCACGACACATGATAAAAGGTGCAGAATAAGTTACGTGATACAGGATGTTACGAGATAATATATGCAGATGCCTGGACACATGATGCTAGGTACAAAATAAGCTATATGCTACAGGATTATGCTAGATATATGATACGAGGTACAGAAGATACCAGTATTTGCAGTTGCCTAGATACATGATACATAAGAACATACGGTGCCTACAGATAGACTGTTCAGAAGATACATGTATAATTAGACGCCTAAATATATGTTACGTAAAAACATGGGGTGCATGAGACGTATAAGGTGACATTCATAAGAACATATCTAAGGCAACACACATTGGGGGACGCACACATACTTATGAATATAGGATATATAGGTGAAGAATAAGTTACATGTTACAGGATGTTACGAGATATATGATACAAGATGCGGTGGATACAGATATATGCAGATGCCAAAATACATGATACGAGGTGTAGAGTGATTTAAGTGCCAGGATACATGGTAGAAGGTGCAAAATAAAGATGCATGATACAGGATTATGCAGATATATGTTACAATGTGCAGAAGATACACATACTGGCAGATGCCAGGATGCATGATACGTAGAACATGTAGAGGCTATTCGCACCATCCGTGCGATTAGCCACTGGGGTAGAACATAAGGCGCAATAGATACGTAAGGTGACAAATATGAAGGACATCCATAAAGTGGCATACATGAGATGACATACACACACTTAAGAACAGAAGGTGGAAAATAAATTACATATTACAGGATGATACGAGACATATGATACATATTACAGGATGATACGAGATATATAACACATACACTGCTCGACATTGAAAATGCAACACCAAGAAGGAGTGGTCAGAAAGTGATGAAATTTGGAAAAACGACAGAGACAGCGAGCAGCAATAAGCGATCTTTATTTCAAAATAATAGTCAGAATACAGAGCGAAAACGGCGTTGGCTCAGTAGGATGTAGGACCACCGCGGACAGCGATGCACGAAGAAACACGTCTAGACACAGAGTCAATAAGAGTGCCGATGGTGTCCTGAGGGATGGCTCTCCATTCTCTTTCAACCATTTGCCACACACAGTTCCTATTCTGAACGAGGCAGAGACAGAGTCTGCAAACGGCGCCCAATCACATCCCACACATGTTCAATTGGTGACAGGTCAGGAGAGTACGGTGGCCAGAGAAGCATCTGTATACTTTGCAGAGCATGTTGGCAGATGCGAGCACTGTGTGGTCGGGCGTTATTCTGCTGAAAAATTGCATTAGGCAGCCCCTGAAGGTACGGGATTGCCACCGGCCGCAGTACATTATCCAAGTATCGTTGGGCCGTCATAGTGCTCTGAATACAAACTAGAGGTGAACTGGAATCGTACGCAATAGCGCCCCAGACCATCATGTCACGTAGTCGCGCGGTGGGGCGTTCCACAGTTACTGCCGAATTAGATCTGTCTCCACGTCGACGCCACACACATATGCAGCGACTGTCACTGGATAAACAAAAGCGTGACTCATCTGAGAGCACGACGTTTTGCCATTCTGTCATCAACATCGCTCCAGTCGGGCACCATTCTAAACGTTGGCGTCTATGCTGTGGCGTCAATGGCAGTCTTCTTAATGGACGCCGTGAGTACAGGCCACTTTCAACCAATCGACGGCAAATGGTTCTCGTCGACACGGGAACATCCAAGGTATCTTGCACATGCCGCAGAATCGCCGTACAAGTGACTTGCGGGATCGCCACAGCTTGTCGGCGGATACGTCGATCCACGCGTGCTGACGTCACTCTGGCTGCACTTGCACCTCTCCTTCTTCCCACATTCCCTTGTTCCAACCATGTTCCCATAGACAATGCACAGTGCTCGTATCCATGTGGGTATCAGCTGTGATTTGACGTCAGGGCCAACCCGCCCTTCTCA
The DNA here is from genome assembly GCA_000611955.2 of Stegodyphus mimosarum. Lineage (NCBI taxonomy): Eukaryota > Metazoa > Arthropoda > Arachnida > Araneae > Eresidae > Stegodyphus > Stegodyphus mimosarum. The sequence goes on from KK116922.1 coordinate 852,517, forward strand.
GTCCGATCACCATACCCCTCGTAAAGTCGTCTATCTGCTGAAAGTGCCTTCGTTGACGGCGGACTGGCATTCTCTCCTATTACACGTATCTTCCGGAACAAAAACCAACTTTCTTCGATAATTCGTCTGGCAGAAATAACGACACGAATATTGCCCATTCTGCACGTTCCTTCCTTTGTATCTTACTTCACGTCTGTCGGAGAACTGAGCATTTCACATCATTCACATAACTCAGTGATGCGTGTCTACTCTAAAATTTGCATAAATTTCTGACCACTCCTTCTTGGTGTTGCATTTTCAATGTCAAGCAGTGTACTACAGGAAGATACGAGATATTTGTTACAACATACAGGGTTATATTTTACAACATAGTTTACATATTGCAGGATACGAGATATATGATACAAGGTGCAGAAGATACTAATATAGGCAGATACCAAGATATATGATATATGGTGCAGGATATATTACATGCTTCAGTATGATTCGAGATTATATATGCAGATGCCAGGATACATTGATACTGGATCCAGAATAAGTTTCATAACTCAGAGTTTTGAGAGATATATGATAGTAGGTGCTGAATGTACAAATTTATGCTAATGCCAGGATACTTGATAGAAGGCGCATGATAAATTGAATGAATAACGTACATCGTACAGAATGATACGAGATAATATATGCGGATGTCAGGATACATGATACAAGGTGTTGAATAGTTTGCATAAAACAGGATGATACGAGATAAATGATATAAGGTACAGAAAATATAAATATATGCAGATACAGATAATGCTAATAAATTAATGCTACAGTTAAATTAGTTAACATAATACAGATAATTGGCATAATACAATTTTCTTAAATAATATATACATATAATAGCGCTATCAGTGTTGTATACACATTCAATATTATTCAAGGTTATTCAAAGATATTAGATACTGGTGCCAGTCACTAAATTGCTATTTGTCTATTGCGGCAGTCTGTGAGGCTGACTAAGTTTGGCACAGGTCCACATTTAGTTCTGCCAGTTTGCCCATTAGGAGTGCGATTTTTCTGACCAGGTGGACCCTGCTGTCAACTGTCAACATTTCAGGATATTAAAATTTTCTCAACAATTTCAGGCCTTCAAACTCGATAGCATATTTGTATTTCATTTATTTAATTATTAGTCCAAAGGGGCTTTGTCTCTGAAGGACTATTGTTTTCGGTTTGCGATTTTGCGTCGGTTCTCTCTGAATGCCCGTTTCATTTTTCAAATTGTTGCCAATAAACATTATGGTCCTGTATTATATTTGAAGAAATTAAATAATGAAGAATCTGCATAAATGCATGTATGTTTCTTGCATTGTGATAAACGACATAAATATAAAAAAGTTTCAGATTTTAACGATTACTCAAAAGGGCTCTTTTAAAGTTTAATATGTTTTTATCAGTAGATATTATCAATAGAGACGGACCAGGTGGAAGAGCGAAACATTTTAGAAGATACTACATGAATGTACACCTAGATTCACATGGAAACCTTCTGGACCTCCCGTAGATTTGAAAAAGGAATAAATACAGGACGTCATTCTGTAAAAAATGTTGTGTTTTTAATTAGGTGTGCCATGAATTAACAGCACTTTTATTTATATCAATCTCATTAAAAATTTTATAACTTGTTATGTATAGTTTATAACATTAAAATCATTATAACTATAATATTCAATGTTATTTAATAATATACAATAATTATATTATACATGTACACTATATTTAATTATTACTATAATTATTAAATATTAGTTACACCTTTGTAACTATTGCTTAATCTGTTAATCAATAACAGGCAGATTTAATTAGAAAGATAACTATTTTACCTTTTGCCAAACGGCAACAGCCTCGAATGAAAAATGAAAGAGTGCAATTAAAAAGAATCAGTGCATAATGGTGTTTCGAGACTAATACTCTTCTGGACAACGAACAATATAACAAAGACCTGAAAAAGATTACTTTAAAATTTCGCTTAAAACATCTTTCAAATATTGGATACTTCTATGCTCCAAATAAGGGTAATAAAATTCGGAATTTTTGTGTCATTTTGGTGTTAAGAAAGAAAAAGTATGAAAAATACATTTATACAAAATGTTACCCTAGAGCAATTGAGATTTTAGAAAAGAAACTAAATGTTTATACGATGGGAAACGAGTACAAGATATATGGGATCTTCTTTGAGAGAAAAAGTATCTTAAAGGCAAAATGTGTGCTCCACAACCGGTCAGAATTAACGACACATCTAAAAAATCTGTCACAAGCAGCCTCAACCACAGCTGTACACAGGAAAGGGGAACAATGTATAGAAAGTTCTTCGCTACCCAAGAGATTAATCGGAAAGGGATTATCTACTAATTGAACAGAAGTATTTATCAGTCGCTTGGTGAAATTGTTCTGCTTTATCAGAGGCACTGGTGTGTTAGATTTAAATAAATACGTAGTTTGATTATTCCATTAGTTTGTTTTAAAGTAAAATAAAAATAATACCGATTAAAGGCTGTTTAACAATTCAATTTGCCACTGGGAAACAGAATGTGCGTAGCTAGGATATGAAATTCAACAGTATTTAATTTGCTTTAAACTTTCACCACATCACTTCTGTGCCAAAACACTTTTAAAGTAAAATTATGTAGCCACCTACTGATGTTGCCAGACAAAGAAACAATATACAAAAAATAAAAACATGTATCGCAGCATTTAACAGACTATCCAGAATTCTAAAAATAGGCTATTTAAAATTATTTTGTCATTTTGCTGCTGAATTTTATGCGGCGTAAGTGCGAAGAAAGAAATAATAAATAAATACTGAATAAATAATAAAGAATAAACAAAACTAAAAAAACAAAAACGTAATAACAAATAGACACGAAAATTTGCTTTAAAAACATTTTATTAAGGAAACAGAACATTGTGTGACGAACAGAGAAAAAAACAAAAAAACAAGATTAATGGCAATATAATCAATTAAAGCAATATAATCGCTTTAATTCAAAATGCCATTTTTAAAATAATATAAAAATATTAGATTGTCCCTTTATTTAGAAATTTGTCTAATTTACCATAAATGACAATAACACATTGAGGAGTCATTCAGCAGTTAATGCAATTAATATATTGCCTATTATTTTATTTGTTTTATATATACTGAGAAATTTTAAATTAAAATGATTATATTATTATTAAAGGTCTCACAACGAAATTAATTATTTATGCTAGTGAAAATAATCCAATCATAATTAAATTAAAATTAAATAATTCATAATTTAATCATAAATTAAATTGCTTTTTATTTATCCAATGGTTTTTTAATTTTCTTGCTCGAGAATTTAATTTAATTTATAAATTTAGCTGTTAGGTTTTGATTTACCTAATGGTTTTTCTACTTTCTTACTCGAGAATTCGCTTTTAACCTTCTAAAACGTATGTAATTTTTATTTCCAGGTCAGGTCGGAGTCGGTCGTACCCCGATGACTAATTAAATTAATAATTTAATTTAATTTATTTTACTGCACTTTAAAGTACTTTTAATTGGCATTTTCAGTATTAACAATCATCTAGATATATTTCATAAATCTGTCTCCATTGAAAACTTTTCGGCTTTTTCCTTGAAGAAGACGAAGGCAATTTCAACACTTTTTTTTAATATTTTATATCAATTTTATTGAAATGTTTGCGCTTTTTTTTAATTTTGATATGGATATTTCCTGTTAAGAGTGATTTAAACTTTTATCTCTTGGTTAAAATCAATAAATGACAGAAAATTAGTACCTTAATTGTAATAGCCCTTTTAATTCCTGCTTTTAATTCGGTTACATTTCCGCCCTGAAATCTGTACTGCGTCGATTACGTCACTAATTTCATCTGCAATGATCTACTTTGTCCTATCACCATTCAAACCTGAAACAAAGAAATCTAAGTCTATACATACGACAGGTGCTAATACGCAAACCCTTTTTCTCCCTTCCCTGGCCTACCTAACATCTATTCGCAGTTTTCCAACTTTTATCTATTGTTTAAAAATGGGATTCGTTTAGTATAAAATTCTAGGGGCTTATAACACCCGTAATCTTTTATCAATCAAGAAGATATATGATAAGATATTATTCGTCCAGAAATAAAGTGGTGTTGTAATTATCAAGATAGTTGTGCTTTTGCAGCTATTGCTGTTAAATAGCTTAAATTTTTAATCCATAACAGACATATTAAGTAAGAAAGAATAATATCTTTAATTTTTTCAAATGGCAACAGATACAAATGAAAAGTAAACAACGCATTTACAGCGGAGGATGTAAATTTGCGTTCGTAGACTGAAGTCATTTTGAGTTTAAGACTGAAAAATTCTTTTTGAAACATATCACGTTGAAAAATTAGTTCTTTGAATAATATTACCACTTACCTGATCAAGAAATCGTGCAAGAGTTTAAAAAGACACCTAGTTATTATGTAAGCGTTCGACATAAATACACCGTAGAATCAAAGCATCAAGAAAAGTACTTTCCTATAAATCCCGTAAAGCATACTTTGACTTCCTGAAGAGGCTAATTTTATTAAGATCTTAAGTTAGGTAGCTGTGGTATAGTAAAAACGCAACGGCTGTCTGCCTAAGGGAAGGGATGCTTTCATGGAGGAATTTCCAAGGTAAACTGGCGGTACTTACATATTAGCGGAGGGAAAACAAATTCGCCAAAAAAAAAAGAGCGAATAGTTGCTAACTTCTGCACTATAAGTAAGAGTAACCCTAAATGTTTGAATTTTTTTCACACGCAAAATATCAGGCGGGTATAAAGTCTTCAAAATGGCCGAAAAGAAACGTAGGTTACAGCAAGATACTATTTGAATCGCACTTAGCGAGCTCAAGTGACGACAGAAAGCTGCAAAAAATTTAGAAGCTACTGCTAAACTTCTTTCACCCGAAACAAAAAAAAATCTAATTGTATCAAATTATCGCCAAAGTTAGCCAATCCTTCTACGTTAACAGGCTTCTATTCAGGCCATAGGGAAAACCCCCAAAATCCAGTCAGCCATTCCAGTCACCGGGAATCGAACTCTCAATATCCAAATACTGAGACTTACAATGGCTTATCGAACACTTTTATCTTTGAAATTCATTTGCATAGATTTCTTTCTAAATATTCAAACACAGGCTTCAATTGTTTTCTAATATATTACTTTTTCATCTATTTTAAGCTTTACGTGTTCTAAAATAAATATCATCAAAATATTCGTTGCAATAATGTAATTTGTTCAAAAAATGTTAATCAGTAATTCGTATAATAATCCGAACAGCCCAAATATTTCTTGAGATATTTTAGTAAACAATATTTTTTGTCATAATATTTTGGTTTTAAATGAAAATTAATCGTAAGAATTATCATCTGCATTTGGAAATTATTATTTGTTCAGCAAAATATATTAATATTTCAGTATCTTAAATGAATATGGCAAGACGCTACAATTTAACAAACAATTCTGTTACAAATTTATTAATTATCTTTTTAAAGATGGTAAAAGTATTCAAAATATCCAAAAAAATCTTTGATATAAAATCTCCGATGTTACAAATTGCTGATTGTGTAGAATCGTTCAAAATGCACTGAATCTAACACCAAGGAATTACGGATGCATTCATGAAAAAGCAAACAAGAGCCAAAATTGAATACTGTAAAATGTTCAAGCCAGCAAGAAAATAAGGAAAATACTCCTCGTAATCACAAAATTCTCTTGGTGAGCAAAGAATTATTATAGTGGAGGAATGTTAGATTTGCAGAAAACTCAAAATTTAATGTGTTTTGCTCAGATAGATACTAAAAAACCGAAGAATTGAATTTGAGACCTTATCACATACAGGTACACACTTTGGTAGAGGCTAATGATTTTGGGATATTTCGCTGCCTCTGAAATAAGAAATTTAGTTTTTATCGAAAAAATATGGATTAATATATAACAATTACTTGAATCCATGCCATAGTGCATGAAAAAGTATCATTTTAGCGACAGGATATCCAATGAAATATTGAATGTCTCGTTATTTTCATATTTTCATTGAATATAAAATGTTTGCTTGAAGCGTCCAAATACTTATTGTGTTCATTTTCGAAACTTCCTCAATAAATTACTTTTTTTACCAAAAATATTTTGAGTAACTTCTTTTAAACCGAATAAATAAGAATACCAATAGTATATATCAAAAACGATTTTGATAATATTTAGTAGTCATTTTGCTAATATTTAATAACTGATATTTGCAAATAAAACTGAAAAACACTTGTGTCTGAAAATATATGTGAGTCGCTGTAAGAGTTTTCACGCAAGCAATAGCTAAATTTTCGAAGTCTAAAAATACTTTAGTAATCTCTCATACAGTTTTGTTACTTTAGAATCATAATCTGGTAATCGTTAAAAAGTTCATTAAAGAACAAATATTTTTCATTTTTTATTAATGCAAATAATACTACGAGTTAGTTACGTCCCCAGTATCGAAGGCTGCCACTTCTATAAGATTTTGTGAATAAGATGTCTATTCTGAAAAATATTTTGATCATTATTTTTCACAATAACCTGCTCGTCACGTAATCTTTTAACATAAACAACCTTTTTCTTAGCAGTACTTTAATTTCAGTTACAAACACATGCAAATATTTCGGTCTTAACTCTGTTGAATTAATTAGCCTCTGAATACGATTCTCGAGTTTAGGTCAGCCTTTGTCATATGGGAGTCGAACATTTTGTGTTTTATTTTTTTTTTATAACGAGTAAAAATGTTTCCTTAATGTAGGAACAGGAGGAACATGTAAAAGTAGATTTCGCATTTCACATAAAACTGATTTCCTTAAATTTGAAAATACGAAAACAGGAATCTTTGCGCCATTTAAAGCATTTTTGTAACTGGAAGCAGATGTCTACGATCAACGGTTGCGAAAGTAAAGGTCTGTAGTGGACACGATGTGAATTTTTACAGAAAGTAAGTTTTATAAAGTTTCATTGCATATTGTCACGAATTTTGTATATATGTTGTTTGCATTTTTATGCTTATCCATCCGATCGACAATAACGTCAGGTCAGGTCTCTGATATCAAAGCAAGTCCACGAAAACCATCGTGGTGAGAAGTCAAGATTGGGCCTGTCGTTGGCAAGACTTTCAGGTACCATACAGATGATAGTACAACCTTTATCAGTTCAACCACCAGTTTTGAAAGAGAGCACACTGAGGGGCGGATCCGAGGGTCTCTCACTCTTCGTCCCCTACCAACACCTCGAGAGGACTTTGGGCATATTTAGAGTGCTACCTTGTTTCATAGACACTATAAGTTTTCAAACATCCATGCTTTCTCCGGGATTCGATGTATATATATATATATAATTGTAGTGAAAATATATATTAATTATAGTATTTCTTGTATAATGTAACATGAAAGGCCTCAGGATGGAAAACATCCCCTGAAGGATAAGGTTACAGGGTAAATCCATTCAACATTGAGGTAAATAGATTTGGCGAGAAAACCTTAAGTTGGCAAAGATTTCGCGACTGGCAACATTTTCGTCCGATCGTTGTGTAACTGTAACTGTATCAGGCTCTATGGAACTGTAACTGTGTATGCCTTCTAGCAAGTTTCAGAATTCCAATATAATGGAAATTTCTCGGTAGGCGCTGCAAAACTGTATAAAAAAAGACACAGCATATGTTTTCAGTTTTAGTTGAGAGTTGAGAAGTGACAATGGCATTCTTCATTTAAGCAGATAGCCCTTTTTTGCTGCTTTACTATATTACTCTAGGAACAGCGAAGAGAAAAAAATGTCTGAGGCGTGAAGCACTCAGCTGATCAATGTTTATTAATATTCAACTATGTTTTTACTCGAAACCTGATCGGTTTTTTACCCAAAATATTGTGTGACGTGAAGTGTTTGATTAAGTCGTGAAGTTTTTGATTCATGAGTTGATATAATTTGTAAATTATATCAACTTATGAAATTAATCAAAAACTTCATGATTCATTTTTGCGTAAAGTTTTAGTTGTGTTGTAAATACTGGATCCACCTTCTTTTAGTCTTAATTTAATTCAATTCATTTATTATTTTATCTTCGTTTAATCTCATCGCTAAATCTCAAAATGTACGTACAACGTTAAAGTTGGATTTTTTCTCTACTTTTTAATTCTTCCATTCTAATTCCAATGCGATTCATAGCGGAACAAGTTTCACGCATTCACTTGTTCGATTCGTAAGAGTATCGGGGGTCTTACCTATAATCAAATCAACTAACGCTAAAATCTCATCCTCGTTATTTATTATTTCATGTTAGAATTCCTAATCACTGAGTTCATCAGGTTGGAAGGGAAGCAAACCAATCTAAACTTTTAGATTAGGCAATTTTATATTAGCAAAATTTAGATTTAGATAAGCATTTTAGTTTTTTTTTTCATACCCTATGCTAAACCTATGCTAGAGCGTTATTTTGCCTGATTTTAAATTTTATATTCGTGTGTTTCTCTTCCAAAGACCAAGTCTTTTTTTACTCCTGAAGAAGAGAGACCTGTGTCTGATCCCCATCGATACTGTTAGAGTGAACTTGTTTCCAATATTTACATCGAATTAAGGTTGCTTTTTACCTAACTTTAAATTGCACTCAGTTCATGTGCTCCTTTCGCATTTTATTTATTTTTATCGCATTACTTCCAACATTACAATAAATTAAACGTAGCATCGGGGTCAATTTACACACGGGAGCACTGCATGATAAGTACCTATGGTAATTTTCAAACAATACTCTGAATGTCCGAACGCTTTTGAATGATACAAAAACATTGGCTAGAAAAATTAATATTAATTCTCTGATATCTCAGACGAAGATTCTTGGCAGCATGAAGCTTTTAAATTTTCGTAGCGCTTTGAAGATATCCTTTGCTATAACTTATTCCTTTGCTCCACAAAAGACGACAAGTACAATCCCTTTATGTTACCAAAGAAATTCCCATAAAGTTTAGAAAATAGCACACATCACTTTTCTGGGATTTCAAGATCTTGATGACCTTATTGTCATCAAGATTATACATACGTCTTACAAGTGTAATTATTCTTGACGTATGATAATCTTCTTTCAGAATGTCACTTCTTTGAAAGATTCAATTTCCTTTCGCTTTTGAGAAGAGGATTTAGTTTCTTCCTCCTCCTTCTCAGAGTTGTGTATTTTGTCCCCTGCTGTCCGTCTTGCAAATTCTCCCACCCCCTCTTCCACAGAAGGCTAACTTTCAATAACAGTTCGGCAGCGCAGCGGGAAACTTTCAGATTACGTGAAATCTCCATTCATATAAGCAAACCAAATCCTGGCGACAGCAGGGCCTTATCGATTCAAGAGTGCCGAAAACACGTATCGATTAAACCATCAAGCGAGGTATTCGATGACGATGATGAATTATGATTTTTTCCCGCCCATTTTATCGATGTTATAATGACTATTATCAGCGACGAGAGAACTCCTGACTGGTTCTGATTCTGCAGGCAAACTCGGGGTGAAATATTGGATATTTGAACAACAAACAAAGATTAGATAAATGCCGCTTGTAATGTTTTTAGCACAGTTCAAAGAGCTGATGAAATATACTCGAAGGTTACTAGCACGCAGCGCCAAGTATTTTACCATTCACAGAAAACTTTGCGTTCGAAGATTACCAGAGTACTTCGAGGGACATAGTAAAAATTTACTAAAGACTGATGAAACTTGAAAAAGATTACATCAGACGAATCAAACTAAGAATGAAAATGGGATAGATAGGAGTATCAGTATACTCAAACAAAGAACAGATGAGAAAAAATCAAATCCTTTCTGCTCATGGAATACTTTCTTCTCACCCTTTCCTATTATGAGTTCTTCTCATGAAAGTGTTCCACTGAAGCTTTCAAATTTTGTTTTAAAAAACATAACGTTTTAAAACTGGTTTAGCTTTTTCTTAATTGCTATGAGATCTTAGTTCACGAACTTAATGCATTCTTGAAGGCCATTCATCAACCAAAATGTTCCGAAATGGAAGCAATTTTCCTGTAGGAAAATTAATACAAAATGGATTAATTATCTCCAGGGCAACATTTGATTGCTTATTTAAACTTACTGTTATGCATGTGGAAAATTATGCAGGTCATTTAATTTACGAAGAACGCATTTACAGTAAAAACATAACAAATGGATAAACTACTGTTAAATATCACAATAATTATTCCTTTAAAAGAAACCTTTAAGGAACCTCTTTTTTTGTAGTTCTAAAATACCTCTTAACTAATTTTTATTTAGAAAAAGTTTCTTACTACTAGCAGTGCTGATAACAATAGAAAGGAAAGTTTGCACTAGTGTTACAATATTTGGAACTTTGTTCTGGAGACTGAATATTGCAATGAACTGAAAAAATCTAAAAGGTCCACCCAATCAAGTTTCGTTTCAAAATAAAAATTTGGAATATTTCTTTCTTAACCAGAATCCTTCCTTATCAGCGTCACCTTGATAATAATTTAATTGATATTCGTAATTGCATTGAAACGTTTCGATGGAACAAAACAGGTATAACAAGGGCTTAAACAGCTGTTAAAATCCCGTGGTGATTTCTTTGAACCTAGAGTTAAAACTTTTTTCTTCTTAATTTAATTCCGCGTCGCAACTTAGAAGTAATTATTCTTCGTCTACCCCAATGATCGAATTGACAAACCCCATAGAAAACAACCTTAAAAATATGCCGCCCACTCCGTCCTCCTCTAGTTACGCCACTGATTTTCAGAATATCGTAAAAGCACATAGGTTTACTTGGTACTTACTTGTTACTGGAAACATCTTAGAAAAATTGCGAAATTTTTAGAATGTGCGAAACTTTTGAAAGCCACACGCATAAAAATTCTTTTGTTTGCATGTACATGACAATTCTTTAGTTTTAACAAACAAGTCTCCGTTTTCTTACACATTCATTTTTCTCTTATCCCAAATTTTAGCGGTTTTTATGGTTACAGGAGAAAACATCGTGTGGGAAACAAAGCAACAGGAAAGTGTCATGGTGCACGAAAATCTAATAGTCGTGATATACAGCATCAGCAGTTTAAAATCTTCGCAGTTTAAAATATGCTTGTGTTGCCGTAAAAAATACAGCTTTTAAAAAGTATCCCGTGATAAAATCGCAGATGAAGGTAAAATCCTGTTACTCATCTTCCTTTTTCTAATCTATTTAATACAATATTTTTCTTGACAAATTATTAATACAACTTTATAAAAGAGATTAACAAAATAAGGACTTTTAATAATTAACTACGTAAGTTTAAAATTCTATTAACTGCTGCATGTAGTTTTAATTCCTATACATTTTCAGATTTTGTATGCTTAAGTTTTCTTCTTGCTTTATTGGTAAACGTTAATACGTTTATTTTAAAATAAGAAACATAGAAACAAAAATATTCGTCATTTCTTCTTACGGTCACAAATCCCTATACGAACATGTATTTAAAACTTTCAAAGTCTAGAAAACACGTCTCTGCGATGTTCTCGTCATGCCATGATTTACATGTGCTTTATTTTTCCCCGTGGTATTTTATACGACAATATTTTAAGATTGCAAATTTTTTGAAAAAAATTATTCTCTACCACGATGTTTGACACCTGCGATGCTTTTTATCGCTTGCTTTCTTTCCTTCTGCAATGTTTTGTAGGACGATGCTTCACCCTTGTGTTGTCTTCTCCGCGACGTTTTCGCCTGCGATATTTCAGCCGCAATGTTTTTGGCGGACACCGTTTTGTAGATAAATCTTGAATATTTTATCACCGGAGGTATTGCTTTTATTACTCACGAACCTCACTTTTCTGTCCGTGTCATGTTTCAAATTCTAATCAATTCTTCAAATGTTATCGCCATGTTTATTCTTAAAGAAATCATACAGCAAAAACAAAGAAAAATGTGTGGCTACACAAATAAATGGATATTGGCCTCCAATGTTATCTCCATGTATTATTTTTTTATTAGCAATAATATACGGAAAATGAAACAAAATGTACGGCAATATTTAACATTTTATCGGAAATTCGAAAAATATACGATATATAATATTTTTTACATTCAGCCGTAAATGTGTTGTCATTTGGCAAAGCGTAAGATATTTAATCTTTTTTTTATATTTCATCTGTCTGTTACTGAAACAAATTAAGTGATTTAAAAGCAATAAACGCAGTTCTTTATCTCTTTTATTAATAACTAGCTGCACTCCTGAAACGACACTAGCTAGATTTATTAAAAGCATTGCATTTTTTAGTTAATTTTTAGTATTTTAATCGTCTGGAAGCGTCAGCGTCTAGTTACTTTAAAAGTGAAACGAAAAATAAAAGCGATTAGTTACAAAAGTAAGGTTCAAGAATACTAGCTTTCGTGGGGTAAAAAATGCATGGCAGCACTTCATATTCTGTTGGGAGGACTAAAATTATGCTGTTGTTAAATTTTTTGTCATTTTGCTGTTGCATGTTATCTGGCATAAATCGCAAGAAAATTATTTTTAATGACTGAGTTAAAAAGACAAAAAAAAAACTGCTATGTCAGCAGCAGGGAGTCAGAAGTAAACAGATAAATAGCGAGCTCAGTGAGACCGTAGGAAAACCTTAACATATCTTCTGATGCATAGCTAAAATATTAAACCTACCAATTATTTTTTGTCTTAAATTTAATTTTAAAATATGTGTTTCTGAGATTTGCCTGCAGTGGAAGAAACTCCAGTAAACTCTCTGCAAGAGGTTAGTAGTTTGCTACAAAATTGCTAAACGAATATTTGCTATGAAATTCTTTTTAATTTTTAAAGTGACGAAAACTATAAACGAAACCATTTAAAAGCAATAAAACCCAGTTCTTAGGAGTATTTTTTCTGCTTTTTAATGTGATTGATTTCAATAAACAAGCTAAAATCATGCGATGTCTAACTAGAAAGATGTCTAATTTAAAATGACTAAGTAGAAATATTCAATATTTTATGAAATTTAACTAACTGGACTCATCGAAATAATTCCATACTTTACCTGTTTTACGCGTCTGCTTGCGCAGGTGGCTGCATTTTAAAGAAATAATACAGCGAATATAAAAATCGGGAGTTCTAAAGTTATTCTGTTTTTAACAATTTTGTGTATTTGTTCTACAATTGTAATGTGGCGTGAGCGCGAAATAAATGATGCATCAGGTAATAAGTTAAAATAGAAATGAATGGGGTAGGAATGGGAGTGGGACAAGAGAAGACTGCTAGACTGCCGAGCTCAGCGATAGCTTCAAGAACTTGATAAACCCCTGAATCTTTCAGAATTTTTTTCTCTTCTTTTGTTTGTTCTCTGCCCCCAGTAAAACTCACCAAACTGCGCCAAGGGCACTGCGCTAATATTTAACTACCGTTTCTTTTTCTGTTGCATACTTAAAACATGCAATAAAATTGGATAACTACACACAATAAGGCCAACTATACACATGATAATATGGCCGCAAGTTACGACAGATGTTTCTATAAAACTAAATTAGTTTTGACACATAAAACATTTTATATAAACGAAATTAGTTCTTCCATATAAAATTGTATATGTTCTGACGCATAAAATTTATATGTTTCATAAAAATATATGAAATTAATGATAAAGAATATGAAATGAGTAACATTTAAAGAGGGTAAGAATACTTTTGAAATAAAAGGTCTTCTCACTAAAATGAGTGCACCATTCTCTCAAAAAAAAATAGAAACCAGTTGTTTGAAAACAATCTACAAAACTAAGCAGCTCAGACTGCAAGCCTTCGAATTCACCGATTTCTCAAACCTGTTTATAAAAGTAAGATTTTCTAAAAAGTGATTCCATTAAGCATGTTTTTGCTGTTTATCTCGCAATTATTATTTAAACTATTTAAATTAAAAATCGGTTAAAACCGCATTTTAAATTTTGCATAAACAATGAGTTGATATTCACATACTTTTTTTAAATTTTATTTTAAGTTTGTTCAATTCGTTTATTACATTTTCCCATTTTTTGTCATTTTATCTAATATCCAATATCCAAATTTTAAATGACAAACACAGCAACATTAATTTAGTTTTGTAATTTAAGCTTTACCAAGGTCCCCCCGTCCAGAATTCAGTACAGGACATATATAAAAAAGTCCGCGTTAAATGGTGAATTGCAGTTAACTGCATTTATAGACTGGTATGCGGAATTAAATAATAGCTTAGGAAGTTCAAAACTATTATTTGCAAAGCACGAAAAGGAACGTTCTTACATAAATTTTTAAAGTCATAATCCGCTATTTAAATGAACTCACAGGTATGTAAAAAAACTTTGACCGATGTTTGCAAAAGAGACAAACTGTGGTCCGATTTTGAATAGAAAAACATAGTAAGATGTATAATTCTCCGAAATTTACAGCGCAGTGCTTTTCCAAAGAAATGACATGATTTAAAATTAAGCCTTGGAAACTTTACAACTCATTTGTCTAAAACGTGTAAACCCCCATGAGATATTAAGATACTGGATACTGAAAGTTCGACCTGAGTTCGATTTTACGCAAACGGGCTGGTTGTTTGATTAGTTTCTGTTTAGTTTTTCTCATGTGTAATTTGAATACCAGTCAGTTTCACTTAGAAAGTATTTCACGAAAGATTTCCTCCCCTTAAGCAGACAGCCTCGTGTGGTGCTTCACCAACTTAGCCCCAAAAAAAACATTTGTCTGAATGAATTATCCTATAAATGTTATACCTCAGCATTCTGAAGAGATTGGCGCTTGCTGCAACTGAGCAATCTAAAGAGATTGGTTTGCTGAAACTGAGCATTCTGAAGACACTGGTTTATTTTAATCAACTCTTCCGAAGTCATTGGTTAGCTGCAAATGAGCATTTTGAAAAGACTGGATCATTTCAACTGAGGGTTCTGAAGTGACTGCCTTGCTGCAAATGGGCATTCTGAAGAGTGTAGCTTGTTGCAACCGAGCATTCTAAGACTCCTACAGCCTGAGTAAAAACTTTAAGGCCAGTAAAAGTTTTTGAGAAAATGGAAACATTTAAACT
>KL816844.1:0-44458 GCA_000611955.2 Stegodyphus mimosarum
ATTTCTAATTAAATTTTATTTAACTTTTAGTCAAAAGTTTTTCTGCTGGATCTTAAATCCAGGTTGTTTAATTAAGCTACTGCTGCACTATTACTCTATTTAGGACCTTTTAACTTTAACTTGGTTTGTAATTAAAATTTATATATAATGAATTAAGATAGAGTATTAAATTTTTTAACTTATCTAAATTTTACCTTTATACTTTAGGTTGTTACCACTTTTGGTTGAGAATGAACTTTAACTTTTGCAAATTAAGGAACAAATAAAAATTTAAATTCTACTTTACCTTTGAGTAATTGAATGTAGGAATAAATGCAGTCATTTTTCTCCAACGGGTCTACTTGAATATGTAATATTTTCTAACTGCCTAAGGGATTGCTAAATTGATGTATGTAATTTTTTACCTGAGTAAATTAAGAAATTTCTTTGAACTAAGTAATCTCTATCAATATCACTAAAGACACCATGCTCGGTGATTCATAAAATTTCCTGTGTATTTTGATGCTGGCCAGCAGAGTTTGATAACTGCATATGAAAAGTTAATATTAATTTTTACGGTGTAAATTTTTGATTAATTTCTTCTCGGTGCATATTTGAAAATAGCAATATATATTAATAATTTTAAAATGCATTATTTTAAAATGTTGTCACCCTGGTACCATAGATCTCGAAATTAAGTTGAAAGATTGCGTGTCTTTCTTATAATGCTGCAATAAATATCCTTGGTTATATATATATATTTGATTCAGAGTATTTTCTTATGATGTCTTGTGTAATGTTCTTAATACCAGTACTCCTGCTTGGTTTTAGGGGTTGTTCGGGTTAGTTTTGGGGAAGGATATACACAACGCAATGAAGTTTCGGTTATGATATTATTGTAGGCAAATTTATTTAATTTCAGGTTTCTATTGTAACAGTTAGTAATTTAACTTAGTATTTAACGTCTGGTACCATAACACTAGAACATTTGGTACCAGAACACCAGGCTCTTTGCTTACTTACTATTCAGGAAATCACGAAAGGATGTCCTGAAAAGCAACAACTATAATTTACTCGTAGTATATAGTTATATATGAACTATAATTTAATACTTAATTAACTTTTTAATATATTTTTTCTTTCAATTCTGTAAAAGAATCCTAAAAGCATTAACATTTTTATTGATATATGGAAACATTTGATTTCTTAGGAAAAACGATGTTATGACACAGGAAGTTATTACATTTTAAAGAAAAGCTAATATGTATAGAGAGTGTCACTACTATACTGGTTTCCAAATGCTGAGCAAAAATGGAATGCTGATGATAACTCAAAACGTAGGCAAGCAAATTGGACGAAACTTGGTGATAATAATTATTATATTCCTTTTAATTTTATAACACAAGAAAATGTTATACAGAATATTGCCATTTTGTGATATCAGCAGGAGCATAAAATCTCCTAAATTCTGAAATACAAATTATATATATAAAAATTCTCAACAGTTAGTATAATCAACCCGAAAAGCAACAGAAGACTGATGGAGATGTCCCATGCTCTTTATGGTGATATCAATGAGCTGCACAGATAGCAGCGCCCATTGGTCACGTAAAATAGTTCTAGGCTCATATAGGTTTTGCATTGGTGGTAGAAGACCAGCAACACTCCTCTCGAAAGCGCCCCATACATGCTCATTCGGGTTAAAGTTGGGAAAGCTTACGGACTATTCATTCGGACTGTAGTTCCTTCTTCAAGAAATTGGTGCATCAGGCGAGCCGTATGAGGATAGGCATTAGCTGCTTCCAAAATATAGGTATCGCCAATTGTGGCAGTATACGTAAGAATAATGCAATCCAGTATGTGGTCTCTGTGCCTCTGAACGTTGAGAGTTCGATATGGCTGAAGATATAAGTCTGTACGCCCATATAAAAATACTCCTTCCCATACGAGAACACTGCTCCGGAATAGGTACCCTTTTTTCGTATGTTAGACGGAAGCTATAGAGTATTTGTTTTTTTCCATATGTAAAGCACGACTTAAGTGAAATTTCTGGTAAATTATTTTGAATGAAACTAAGATACTAAAAGCAATTAACATCACACACCGCATAAATAAAAAATGAATAAATAAATGGAAATCGTGGTACTGAATGCATAATTTTTAAGAAAAGACAACACTTAAAAAGATAAAAAAATATGAATGTGGTGAAACGACAAAATAGTACGTTTATTAAAATAACAAATTTACAGAATTTTAGCCAAACTTGTTTATAAATTTAAAGAAAAGTAAAAAAAAAAAACGTTTGACACTGTGTAACCTCGAGCATGAATGAAATTTATATTTTTATAAATAATAAAAAATTGCATAGTTCTCTCGTTAATTAGACGCCGAAAAAACAATAATGAGCCCTGACAAATTTCTGTCAGGCAACCTTTTAATATTATCAGTCCAAATGAGCTTTGCCCCTGAAGGACTCTTGTTTTCGTTTTGCGATTTTGCGTCGGAAACATTAAACGTCGGTTCACTTTCCAAACTGTTGCCACCAAATATTGCAGCCCTGTATTATGTTTAAAGAAATTAAATAATGAAGAATCTGCATAAATGTATGTATGTTTCTCGCATTGTGATAAAATGACTGTACCTAGAGCCATCGAAGTTTGAATGACGTAATCCTGCTGCAAATATGGGCATCTGGAAGCCCAAATTTGAAATCTGGTATTTGTTTTATTAGGAATTTCATATTTTGTAAAATTTTACTAATTTTTGTTCACAAACTCAAGGATTTCAAAGCCCGCCAGCGGCCGAGCGGTAAAGACGCTGAACACTGGTAGTTCGGTCCGAGGTTCGAATCCGGCGAACGGGCTGGCTGCATGGGCGTTTTCGTGGTTTTCCCCATGTGTAACGTGTATACGAGCCAGTTTCCATTAGAAAGTCCTCCACGAAGGCATCCCTCCCTTTAGGCAGATAGCCCTCGTGTGCTTTGCCATAATTGAATAACCTAACCTAATAACCTAACCAAGGATTTCAAAACAAGCAATGGCAACGTTGCGCAGAAAAAACATTTTTATCTCCAACGCGCGAGACTGTGTATAACTTAAATATGCGTGTGACTTAAATATTTTGTGATATTGCTGTTGAATTTTATGGCTTATGTGCGAAGAACATGATATTTAATAAATAAAAGGTAACACACAAAACGCTCTTTGAGCGTAATTTAAAATCTGAAACATTTCAGATTTTCTTTTTATATTCTTTTTTCTATTTCAATTTGAAATTCCTGATTATTGCCGTAATGCTACCTATATTATCGTCATTGCATCCAACAACCTTACCCAATTCAAAATAAAAGCGGAAGTATAATAATGATAACCTAGAATAAATGACACCATGACTCTTCTGTATAATAAAGGAATCGGGAGGATTTTATGGTTAAAGTGTTTCATAGTAAAGGTTAACAAGAAGGTTCTTGGACAGAATATTTCGATAGTGTCTCATTTACGGTTGCGAAGAGATGGAGAAAAACGAGAAAATATAATGATGTACTCTGAGCCTCTCACGGTAAAGGTTAACAAAGTAATATCTTGACAGAAAAACTCAAGTAAAAGATTGCCTCGAAGACCCCAATTACGTAAACAGTAAATCATACTTTGCGAACTACGAACGTATTTTTCAAAACTTGGCTTTCAGATTCTCAGGCTAGCTATATATGCTATTCCCTTCGAGAACTTGTAGTAGTGTCTAACTCACCCACGCATTTCACAGATAAAAAAGTAAATTTGGAAATGAAACATAGGTGCTTGTTGCTTTTCTACCCATTATATGCGAATGGAAACTTTCAGATTGCAACAAGAATTGCTAAAGAAGTAAATATAAAAGATGTAAAATATAATTATACATTTAGACCTATTTCAAATAATTATTTTTAAATCTTATGTCGAAATCTTAATTTTATTACCGCATAGTATATTCTGATTTCCTTTGGTAACCTAGTAGAAAGATTCGGTAAAATGTACGTAAGACAATTAAACACTCATGGTTGTAGTAGCGGATTCAAATCCCTGCGAAAGCTACTCCAAAAACTCCTTGTGTGACTTGGATACAAACCAATTTCTCTTTGGTAGTCCTCCATTTAAGTTCGTTTGGTTTATTCGACTACAGCAAAGCACTTGAGGGCTAACTGCCTAATGGGAGGAAGGCCTTCATGGAGGTCTTTCTAAGGGAAACTGGCTCGTATACTGGTTACACATGGAGAAAACCATGAAAACGTCCATACAGCCAGCCCGTTCGCGGGATTGGAACCTCGAACCGAACTACCAGTTGTTCAGTTACTTGACCTCTTCCTCCATTTAAGTATCCCTTCCCTTAGGCAGATAGTCCTCGCATGTTTTGTCATAATGCACGAACTAAAGCAAACCACGATTGTAATCAAATTTTATTTTCTGCTTTCCATTGCTCTTTATATAAAACTCACATTTGTTTATTTATCTACTTTGAATAAATTTCGTTATTTTTCTTGGAACCCTCTTTCAAAATATTGATGTTGTTCGGCTTATTGTAGAGGAATTTTAACTTCAAATATGAGCTATTTCAATTTTTTTTTGGTTTTTCTGCCTTAAAACATATTAGCAAAAATAGTAAAATAAAAATCTGCAGCCCATTATAGAAACAAAATCAAAGTTTCAATTTCAGTTTACCTCTAATTCATAATTCATAATTTAAAGAAATCATCTAAAATGCATTTTTCGCAATTTTATATTTTCCTTTTTAATAAACCAGTTTTTCTCATTCAAAGATTATTCTGATCTGTAGCTTGCGTTAGAGAAAAAGCAAAGAACACAAAAAAATTTTGTATGTTCTTGTATTCCAAGTATCTGGGCAGAGCTACTTCTCTTAACAGGTGCTTTATGACATTTATTGTACATTGAGATATGGAAAAATGTGTTAATTTTGACAATGTTTACGTCTCAAATTTCATTCGTTCAATGAAAAAGGCAGCAGTAACCTAAATCTGGAGTTCAAACGGCAGGATAATAATATAAATATGTTTAAACCCAGAAGAGTTTTGTTTATTTGATTATATCAAAGCACTCGAGGGCTCCCTGCCAAAGAGGATGGGTGCCTTCGTGGCCGGCTTACTTAGAGAAACTAGCTCGTATCCCCATTTACACATAGGCAAAGCCACGAAAGCATCCATGCAGCCACCTCGCTACCCTAGTATAGAAATCAGGGCGAACTACCAGCGTTCAGTGGCTTTATCGCTCTGCCGCTGGTGATCTAATACTAGAAATGAAGTATTTTGCTTCACTACTTAAAACGTATCACACAATAGCGGAGAATTATACGAAATCACTATCGCCAGTCTATTAAACCTAACATCTCGGCAAAATAATTCAAGAAACAAATGTCTTTCTTAATAATCTATGGAGACTTTTCACGAGCAACACTTATTTTTGTTATTTGGGATTTTTACTATATTTTATACTCTGGATAATTTCCCCACCAATTTAGAAGTCGAATGACTTTCAAATGCATTATAACGTTTTTTTCATTATATTTGCACCTGCCGTTTAGAATATTAAATTGATTCACAAATCATCATGAGATTTATTGAAGGAAACAGTAAATTCATTTTGTTGGATATTATCTGCTATAATACACGTGCGCCAGACAGTTTTGTAGTATATATGCCAAACTGACATTCCATTTAGAAAACATAATTTCTTCATCAGCTCATTCTGAATAACTGATAAGTTATTTCAAAAAACAAAGGATGAAATAGAGTGACAGACTTAATTACCGTTTTTACTGACAACACTTATTTTGAAAACTAAAATGGTGCTTTAAATTTTGTTAGTTTAACCATAGTCAGTATAGTAAAGCTGACACATATATCTTTGTGCAGAAAAGTTTTAGCGCTTTTTGTCATATTACGCATAAGATCAAATTTGGTTTTCTGCTCAGATTTGATTTAGAAATAGTGCTGTCAATGTAACTGAATTCAGCATTAAAAGATTCTTGCTTCAGATTGGGAAATTTTCAGAGCAATCCTAGAAAGAATGAAAATTAAGTAAAGTCCCAGATTTACAAGGAAAACGCACTGAGTATCCAGATCAGCTTAAGAAATACGAATGTTTCGATTATACAAAAGAGAACTCTTTCGAAACTCACTCATAGCCAACTAACTTTCCGCATCGGTGAATCAGAATGAATATCCAGACTTTACTGCTGCAGTTGCTCGCCCTAATTTCGACCAGAACAAATAAGGCCAAGAAAAGCCCAGGAGGAATTGTTCCAAGTGGTAAACGAGCGAAAGCAAATAAATAAATAAATTTGCCCTCATGAGATGGAAAAAAAACTGAGCGAAGATCCTGATAACTGTATTGACCAAACAAATGAAGAAGGCTTTCAAATCTGCAGGAAAAATTCCTCAGTTAATAATACCGGAAATGTGTAAAATGATGTAAGCTGGGATAAATAACAGCAGTAAGGTCAAAGAACCTCTATGTAAAGAAGGAAAGGCTCCATAGACGTAATGTAATCCACTTTGTCTGCAACGCCGCTACAACGAAAAGGGAACATTCGCCAAGGGATTTGGCGACGGAATCTGTTGGCGAGAATTTCCCCTCTGGTGATGTGCCGGTTCTTTGGTACCGGCAGACATTTTCCCCCTCCGCAACGTAAACACACGGCTTAAGATGAATCGTTCTTTGACTTGTCGCGATAATTTAAACTCGAATTTTCGTGCTTTTTTTTGGCTCAAAATAAATAATCCATTAATTAATTTAGCGAGAAAAAATATTTTCTTTACCTTTACAGTTTAAAGAAATTCAAAATGATATTCGCGTTAATAATATTGTAACTAAATGCACTTAGATAATTTCATATTAGAAAATCTTTTATATTAATACAGATTATTTTATAAATTTATCAGTGTTTTTTAAATATACTGAAAGTGATTTTTTCTTCATAATTCACACTTTTCTTTACAAAATTTTCTAGCTATAGAACATACCACATTACCTTATATTAAGTAAATAATAAACCTCCAAATTTTAGTTTAAATTAATTATTGATACAATTAAATATTACATATATTTATTTAAATTCTGTACATATTTATATATATAACATAATCCTCCCTCTTTTTGTATAACTCTACATACATGTTTTCTAAGATGTTACTTTTACATTTTACTTACATTCAGAAATTTCAATTTTTTTTGAAACAGTACTAAAGTTATAGATGAAATATCAAAAACTCCCATACCCTCTTTGCATAATATCTTTTTTTCTGTATGTATATACACACACACACATATATATATATAAACTTTTGAATGTC
This sequence comes from Stegodyphus mimosarum, assembly GCA_000611955.2. NCBI lineage: Eukaryota > Metazoa > Arthropoda > Arachnida > Araneae > Eresidae > Stegodyphus > Stegodyphus mimosarum. Next base: position 7,322 of record KL816844.1, read on the forward strand.
CCTTGTTTGATATATTATGCAGACTTTGAGAAGGTTCTCAGAAATATCATTAGTACTGCAACTATACGTAATGTCCACCAGTTATTCTTCTAATATTTAATATAATCTGAAATTAATTGCTGAATTAATATTAGAATTTGCACCCACTCTTCCTTTCTATATTTCTCTATATTATTTTTCCTCGTGTCATTTGATTTTTTTTTCTGTACGTATACACACACACACGCGAATATATATATATATAAACTTTTGAATGCCCCTTGTTTGATATATTATGCAGACCTTGAGAAGGTTCTCAGAAATATCATTAGTACTGCAACTTCACGTAATGTCCACCAGTTATACTTCTAATATTTAATATAATCTGAAATTAATTGCAGAATTAATATTAGACTTTGCATCCACTCTTCCTTTCTATATTTCTCTATATAATTTTTCCTCGTGTCATTTGCTTGAGGTATTCTATATTTGCGTATTAAAAAGCTTTTCAGAAGCATCAGTACTAGAAGCAAACAATAAAAAAATTATCTATATAATTAAACCAAGTATCATTTTAATATTTAAAGTATTCTGAAATTAGTAACAGAAATAATTATATACTTTACTCCCTTTTCCTCCTTCCTTCCATAATTCTACATGATACTTTGCCATTTGTTTAACACATTATCCAGACTTTAGCCCAAGTCTCCAAAAATATCCTTACTCTACCAAACAACGTTAAAAACCATCTATGTAATATAAATTAATTAACATTTGTAATACTTAAAATAATAATTTTTTTTTTCTGAATAAGAAGTATTTTATAATTCCATTCAGATTTCATGTCTCTTAAATACAAAAACAAAACAAAAACATAATATATTTGAAATATATTTTCTGTTTATTCAATTTTCTCCAATTGCAGACAAATTACATATAATTTAATTATCTAAATAGGCAGCAGACAATATTTTTAACAAAATTCTGAAGTGATTTGTTAGTGTAAGAAATTTTTTTTCTTGCTATCAAAGCATTAAATGGATAGACATTCTTGTTCATAAATATAACCTTTTCTAGAACTCTGCACATGTAGTTGATTTCTAAAAACCTTCTTAAAAATTAACATTTATGTAACAAGTTATATATTAAAATTTATATAAGAAATTAATTAACAAATTATATTGACATTTATATATCAAAATATAACAATTTATATTTTTTTCTTGTTATAAACTCTTCACATGATTATTAAACCACATATTATTCACATAATTATTAAACGATTAAAATAATAGCAGGCAGTTTTCATTGTGTTCATTATAATGTTCTTTAATGCGTCTCAAAACTAAATGTTCTTTACTTAAAAGTTTTCTATTGCTACCATGTTTTGCAATCCTTTAACAATATAATCCACATTATTACTTTTCAAAGCATATTTCAACACTGAAGAGCCAAAACATTATGACCACTTACTCAATAGCACATTGTGCAACTTTGGCCGGCATAACAACTTCAGCTGGCCTTGGCATGGATACAGGTTCTTGGTAGACGACTGGAGATAGGTTGTACCAAATGTTTAAGCAGTGATCACACAAAGTTGAGATATTCCGACATGGTGATGCTTGAGCTCTGAGTTACCACTCCATGAAATCCAAAATGTGCCGTATCGCGTTAAGATCCGGTGAGTTAGGTGGCCTGGATATTAATTGGAATTTATTCTTATCCTCCTCAAACCACTCCAACACATCAATCCTTGTGACACAGGCTGTTGCCCTGCTGGAAAATTCCATTTCCAGTGGCTGCCAGACAGCACTGGTCAGTTCTTTGGTCTGGCACCAATTTTGCTGTACAAACAGGGTCAGTCTCCAAAGTCCTTTTTCTTTGATGACACGTGGACATCTGCTGATTCCACCATCATTTATCCACTTTGCATAAATACAATTAACGGCAGAGCGTGAAAAACCTACCAGGAGTTCAGTTTCGTAGATACTTGTTTCGAACCTTCATTCAAGTTGATTCAAAATGTGGGACACATTTTTCCAGTGCTCATAATGTTTTGTCCCGTCAGTGTCTATACAAGGGTGATAATACGATAAAAGGAACATTTACACTCAAGGTATGTACACATTTTGCTGCATTATGATTGAAATACAAAGCAGAACAAAAACAAAATTTACAAGCAAGAGGCTAACAGGTTAAACCTATTATTAAATTATTATCCTAACCTATTATTAAAAATGAATTAAGCTGATTGTTGTCTTCACTATGAAATGAATTACTGAAAGAAACATTATAATGGAATTATTTTACACGACATATTGCCATGCATAATTACTATTAATAACACTTTAAATATACTTGACCATTAATTTCAAACTTCAATACAAAAATCAAATTAATAAAAATTTAAGTCTTTTTTTTTAAACAAATCAGTGGTCTCAAAATTTAGTTATTAATGATTATTCTTTCTTTTTTATTTTGTAAAAGATCTTGTGTAAAGAAGATGATTTACCCAATAACTGCATTCAGGATGATTCAACCAATATTGTATTCAGTTTCACGATAAATTAATATACTTATCAAAGAATGAAACTTGCATCAAGCAATGTATCCTGAAATGTATAATATCTGCATATTTATAATTTAATATATAAAAGACAACAACATATGTGGCAATTAAAAGCATCAGTTCTAAATCAAATTAAAAATCACGAAATATACTAAATTCATAAATAAATTAGTTCACTATTATTCAGACTTTAAAAGAATTAGCACTTATAATCAATAAATCACATGGAATATGATATAAAAACTTGTTATTGGCATAATAGAAAATGAACACAAAATTCCTCAGAAAATTTAACAAACAAAAATAAAATCATTTTCTTAACAGCAGTTTTGTAAATTCTTCAAATTATAATAATAGTTTTTATTTTGAATTATACAATACATAATATACAATTTTCCATATGTAACTTTAATACATATTTATATTTCAAAATATTGCTTCTCACACACACTAAATGCAATTTGAAATAAAAAAGATACTGCGAGGAGTTTCTTAATATTTTCATGAATTTTGGGTTTATACATGTTATGAGAGACATAAAATTTATTATATTTTACTTATACAACAGATCAGTTTAAAAATTCAAAAAGTTACAGTATATTAAAATCCAAGTTTGGAGAAATATAAGCATAACAATATTAACAAATAAAAGGAGTACATTTTTAATTTATTGGAACAAGTTTTGTTGGAATAACAAAAAAAAAAAATGCTCAGTATTTTCCAATTATTTTCACAATTCCAACTTACAGTATACAGTAAGCTTTCGGAATTTATGAGTATGCATGCAGTAATGCATAATAAGCATGTATAAATAGGTAGAACATGCAAACTTAAATACAACTTAATGCCTGTTTCACCAAACAGTATCCAGCAATTGCAAATATATAAACATTCAGTACATAAAAAATTTTCTCACCGCATATAATGCTTCATGGACAGAATGTTTTTGTCAGTGAGCTATTAATATAGCCAAATAGATTTCCTTTGCTAATTCCCAATGTCATGAATAGTTTTCAATTTTTCGTGGGAATGCAGATAATCAGAATGTACCAATGTTGACAAAATAAAAATAAAGTTCTCCCCCCCCCAAATTTTAGAACTCAGATTTGGAATTTTCAAATATATTAGTATTCATAATAAAAAGAATATGCTAAAATATTAAATGTTACATGAACTAATAATTAGCAACAAGAATCAGCATATCATGAGCAAATTTACAGTCAATAGTTTTGAACTTTTCATGCCTGCAAATGATGCAAACTATAGTTTAGGAAATTTACTTGTTACCTACTGATTCTTTTTACTTTTTTTTAAGAACTTAAAAATGTTTAATTTGGTATTCTGAATTTTATGCTTTTTTGCTAACACATATAAAACGATTAGTTTAGTTTTTGTAATCTTTTTTTGGCTTTTTTCACACTTCTTAACACTTTATTAGTTTCCTTGATTTTGAAGTATAAAAGAAGTTGCACATATGAGTTGACAATATGTTCCCACAACTGAAAGGCATGAAGATGGCATTTAAGCCAATCATGATCAATAGTTTTCAACTCGGATATAATTTTGGATTTTACATTTTTATGATAACATACTTTTTCAAACACAGTTTTGAACCTTTTACCCATCTCACACACAGATAAAGTAAACTGATGTGAGGGGTAACACAATCCATCTTTCATAAAATCATATTCTTTAAAATGTAAAAAATAGGTGTGTGTGTCTAAAGTTTTATTTGCAACAAGAACACTTTTGCACAACAGGCACAAAGGAAACTGTTTTAATGCCTGCTTAGCTATATACCCAGCAACATAGGCTGAAGAATTTTGATCAAATACATCATGTACTGCACCTGCATTAGGAATATCTACAGCATTACCTGCAGTCTCAGTTAATGGAAGCAACAGGTCATCAAAATCAATTTCCAGTTCATTTTCTTCCTCACCAAAACTTTTTATTTTTTAACTCTTCGGAGTGTAAACTTTGGAGTGCGTTTCTGGTGTTGTAAATGCTTCCTTCCTTTGGTCTTTACTATTTGCAGATGGCAGCTCTTGAGCTCCAGTCTCATCTGTTTTTTTCTGTTCGAGTCAGTGACACCATTTCAGTATCTACTATTGTTCGAATTTCATCATCTAATAAGAATAAATATAAAAAATACTTTATTTAAATATTACATAATCCTTTACAGTTCAAATTTGCAATTTTATAAGTTAACAATTTTACAGTGCTCAGTATTTCTGGAAGACTTTTCTCTTAATTCTAAAATTACTTATCATTACTGACACAGCTTTTATTTATTTATGAGCTATTTTTTACTTTATGAATAGTTCTATGCCTTGTGATTTTTTTTATTGGGTTACTGTAGTGAAATATTAGTTTATAGATTTTTAAGTACAATGTGATAGAACCAGTGCCGATTCTAAACTGTTGGCCATTGACGTGAAATTTAAAAAAAAAAAAAAAGAACTTTATTTTTACTCACAAAAGCTTCTTTAAGTTATCCGCCTTCTCATTTTTATCACAAAACGATACGATATTTATGCCTCTAGCCTTGGGTTTAGACGTTTTCAATAAACACGTGGAATACTAGAGGGCCACAAAAATTAGTTCAGCAAGAAAATAAATGCCAAAACTTCAGAAGCAGCAATGATCTTTAACGATTTTCATTGCTTTTTAGGTTGAAAACTTATACACAAGGTACTGTAGTAAATTTTAAATAAGTAATCACCTGTGATCCATGAATGGATTACTCCACTTAACATTGATTTTTATGGGAAAAATAGTTTTACTTTACAAACAAAAAAGCATACTGCTTGCAAACTTTTTGAATGATAAATGGCCATTAGGAAAAAATTAAATTTGTAAACTGAAGTTTCATTGTTATGATTCGTGAAAAGCACTTTTCTTTATCTCAATGAACTTTCATATAAAAAATAAATGGTTTGCATCCAGCACTATTGATGCATTACTAAACCATAACTGATTTATTGAATACGAAATGACAGTTAAAAATTAAAATTATAAAACAAGATAAAAACATGCATTATCACAAGGAATAAAATTTAATTTTACATAAATGTATAGAGAATCATGGTTACCTGTTTGCCCTAACTTCTTTGGTACAGCACAAGAATGAAGGTAACGGAAATTGGTTGATCGGAAGTTACTTTCAGTGAAGTGTATAGAACACACTTTTCCTTTTCTGTATAATTCATCTGCAGATTTGCTGAGCAGATCTTTATTGCAGGCAGCAGCCCACTGTTTTGACCTGTAAAAAGAGAAAAGAGTAACTTTATTTTCTTTGATTTAATGAATTTATTGCTAGTGGAGATGTAGCATTATTTAAATGAAATAATTCTAATGAAAACTTGGCTACACATTAGAATGCTAATTGATTAATTTTTATTATTTACAATAATTTTTATTAAATAGTCAAAATACCATCTGATTTAGACCGTAGAAAAATTAAAATTAGAGCTTCTTTATGAAGTAGTTACTGCAAAATAAATGACTACCTGAATTTATCGATAACGTATATTTACTGTACAAAGATAGGATAATGATATAATAATCAAATATTTATAAATTATGTATGTATATAAATATAAGTTACAAACTCTTACCTAACAGGATCCTTAGGGAATCCGAAGAATCTTCTCTCTGGATTTTTCCAAGATGTTGTACCACAACAAAAACATCGATACCATGTTTTATTAGCTGCTTTCCTTTTCCTAAGCAAAAGATACACAATAAATTTCCATTTTTATAGAAATTGATAAAATTAAAAAATATCAGATAAAATATGAAAATTGTTGCAAATATATTATCGGTGCCAATACATACGGCTACATTTACAATAATATTTAAAGATTTTAACAACACTAATCATAAACTATTTTTGAAACATTTACCTAATTTACATTTAAGGCCTTCAATATTCTACATCTCATTAATTAAAATTATTAGTTCACAGATTATAACATTTAGAAATTTGAAAAGTATTGGCAGTAAAAATGTTAATACTGCAATGTGGGGTATGAAAATATCTTTATAGAACTTACATGATTCGTATATTTAGATAAAATTTCGTTTGTCAACATGGAAATAAAAAGCTACCGCTAAAAAATGATGGTATTTACTACATTCAGAAATTACACTATTTTTTTAAGTTTAATGATAAAAAGATAGAAATAAAGCTTACCTGGAAAATGATGAAATATTAGGTGAAGTTTCACTTTCACTGGCTGTTGAATTTCTATTGTCCATATCGCTACTTAAAACCAGAGAACCTATTCTTTGTTTAAACTCTTACTAAACGTAACGGTCAAACTAAAGAATATGTCAAACCTTGCAAACCTGTCCAAACCATATTCTTTGATTCAGCTTCGAGCTTTGGCGTTTTTTGGCGACAAATATTTCACGCATGCGCAGTTGTTTCCCTTTTCGTTGGAAGGGAGCCACTTCTGCTTTTGCGAAGTTTTCCTTCTTAACAGTACATATTCTTTGGTAAGGTGCTAAAAGTACTTGGATTAAAATTTTAGAAGAAAACATCAGCGGTGAAAATGTTAATGTCAATATTCTTGCTAAGACACCCCGTGCTGAACCATTTTCTTAAAAAAATAGATATAGGCCAACTTCCAATGTAGTTGAAATCAATGGAAGTGATATTTTGTTATCACTCCCTTTCAACTGTGATAAAACTTTCCTAAACATAGGAAATATATCTATATGTAAGTTAATTACTTAACAAAAATCGGAAAAAAAGCTACTTACTTTAAAATCTCGTTATTGATAACACTTAGTTTGGAAACAAGAGTACTGTATAAAGAGATGAGAGCAACTCATTTATTATAAGCAATATACAACATTAGCATGTATATCTTTCTGTAGAAAATCGTTTGGCAGGTGTTATCCTACAATGGAAAATGCACATTGATGTTTTTAGCGTGTCTTATTTCTGGAAAATACAAGCAGATATGGTGGGTAAAAAATTATGTTTTTCCTCTTGGCATTTGACAGTCAAGAGGTACTGTGAAACGAAAATTAAAAGCAAAAAATATTTTGAGTTCAGAGACATTCAAGTATTTAATCAAAGGTTTTCAAGGACTGTAAAAATGCAACATAATTCATGTTTACATATTTTTCGCGGATGTCATGGTATATCCTCACATTTACTTTGCGCTAAAAAGAAAATTGGTTAGCCTATATTTAAGGGTGCCCCTTGAATTATCACCAAGTTGTTGTTTCAGTTATGGTAACCTGAGTAGTTTAATGTTATGGAAACATTATTATGATGTAACTGGTTGGTGACTGCGGTGAATTTGACTGAAAGGAAAATATTTTTTGGATGTCAGTTAGGAAGTACGTCGCGTATTGTGTGCTTTGCATCGTAAAATGGCTGCCGGTGGTAAAGTCGTTGTTGTGTGGTGGTATAGAACGGAGACAGCGGAAGGTGTTTTTTTAAAGTGATTCAGAACAGAAGAAGCATTGTTAGATGTAAGTCAACGGAATAATAAGTGTCCCTTTCGTATGAAGGAAATGAGTATGATCGAGCATAAAGGACGTAAAGGCTTTGAATGGATTTCTCGCAAGAAAGGTTCAAATGGTCACCATATAAAGCGTTCTATTAGAAAGGGAATATGGTTTGAGGAAAGTTTTTGGATGTTGTTCAGGAATTTTGTTTGCCACATACTGAAGACACAGAAATTTCTAAATAAACTAAGTAGTTATTTCCTTTGTGTGTTGCGTAGAGGCGATAGTAGTGCATAGTGCTTTTTCATATTATTTCATTGTTTGATTTAAAATGCAGCTCATTAAGATTAATTATATTTTTTGTGTGGCTCTAGTGTAGAATTGGGGGCTCCTTCTATTTTAAGCGAAAATAGTTTAATGTGTACATGGACAAAGTCAAGTCAGTGCGCAATGCCGAGCTTGTGCAATTCTCTGATTCTTTTTAAGGGAAAATAGGTCGATGTGTATATAAGGATACGGAGTTTGTTCAAGTCTTTGACTTGTTATTTTGTCTTTACAAAAACCGCCGCTACACAAAGCTAAAATAACAAGTCAAAGAATTGCACAAACTCAATGTCCATGTACCGCCAATTCTCGCAAAGGGACACTCGTAAATATATTTTTACCAGAAAATTTCCCGTTTCAAAGATAGTGAGCCGTAGTGAAGTATTTTAAATCCTAAAACTAAGACGTATACAATAAAAGAAAAGAGTATTTATACGCTTGTACGATCTGAAAAAAAAAACTTAAAATTTTAAATGTACATTTCCTGGTTCATATTGGAAAGAAAATATAGGAATACAGGCGCAATATATGGGAATGTTGCACGAAAAAAAATATTTGTGAGTGTATTTGTTTTCAATTTTGAGCACATTAATTAATGTAGTATTGTTGTGTTTCCTATGACGACATACATAATATATTGTAGTACTAATGTAACTGTAAACTGTAATTGATTAATGTGTAAACAAAACGGTTCTAATAATAAAATTTGAGTACACAGTTAACACGAACTCTTGAGTCTTCGGTCCCTTGAGATTCGTGTTAGCGGGGGTTTACTTCAGTCTAAACTTTGCCTATTGAGAAGTTGTATTGACCAGTAGTTCCTTTAACAACTTTTAAATTTTCAAATGTTATTTCCAATGTTTTTTCTGTTCGTAATCTGTGTAATTATAACGAAACTCTATTGAACTAGTTTTTTTAGTTTAAATGTTCCTAAAATATATAACTCAAATAACATTGTAAGTCTGCTTAGCGCCACACACATGGGCCGTGAAAATGTACTTAATTTATTAAAATCTACCCATATTTCTTTGTAAGTCTGACCTTAGCTTTTATGTCAATGCGTCCGTAGGCATTACCAGAAGCTGTTTTCATAATATTTGTTATTGTAATTTATTCGAAATATTGATTTTCATTATTGGCTTTAAATGGAATCGATTTTCGGATTTCACGAATTATTTGTACAGTAGCCTTGCGTTCTTTACTGGCAACGCTGGATGGAAAATCTATCCATATTATATTCAGATCTGTAGAATTTAAATTCAAATTTATGTGCTTCAGGCAGCTACAGGCTCCATTCACAAGCTCGTCTTCAATATCAATATATTAATTATCATGAATTTTATTAATAATTTCAATCTTACTCTAATGGGTAAACCATTTGCCCCAATCATACTTTTTGTTTGTAATGATTCTATTGCCTAATTTCTACTTGTATCTGGTACTTTAACTGAAATCGTGTCCTTTCCTTCAGAAATGTATTCCGCGTGAATTTGCTTTCGTGTTTTAATCTCATTGTAAATATCGACATTAACATTTTCCTCAAATAAACAGTAATCAGAGACACTAACTACGATGTCATCTGGGTAGCTCGTTGCTAAATAAATCATGAAATTGACAGGACTTCATTTGCTGGTCACTTCAGATTTTTTTAATATCATACCTATTTACTGTGTTGTCTCAAACTAGTAATATGTATTTGGGTTGGCTACCAATAACTATCAATTCGTACGTCACCGGTGACCAATGGTCTTGACCGATACTGATGGTCCTTGGTTTAATTTTATTTTAACAATATTTATAAATATATTGCATCGCTGCACACTGTTACTAGTCAACTTGGAAGCTACCGATGATTTAATAAAGCCCTCGAAGGTCACCTTCGGTTTAGCTTTATTTTAATAATCTATCTAAATGTTATAGTTTCAAGTATATTTAACTTATACTATGTCAAACCGATGACTTTTATAGACCTTTCCGGCATTCTTAATTAATAAATTGTGTTTCTAATAACATGGCTTATGTATAGGATATTTCTTTACTCTCACCATTTTTTCTAAATTTCTTTAGCTTAGTTTTCTTTTCGAAATTCCTTTTTTAGTCCAAAGGGGCTTTTCCCCGAAGGACTATTGTTTTGGTTTTGAAATTTTGCGTCAAATCACTCTGAATGTTCGTTTCACTTTTCAGATTGTTGCCACCAAATATTATCGCCCTGTATTATATTTGAAGAAATTAAATAATGAAGAAACTGCATAAATGTATATTTCTCTCATTGGGATAAAACGACGATACCTAGAGCCATCGAATTTTGAATGACGTAACCCTGCTGCGAATGTGGGCATCTGGAAGCCCAAATTTGAAATTTGGAATTTGTTTTATTATCGACTTTATATTTTGTAAAACTTTAACGAATTTTTGATTAACAAACTCAAGGATTTGAAAGCGAGCAATGGCAACGATGTACAGAAAAAACATTTTTATCTCCAGCGCGTGAGACTGTGTATCGGAAATTCTAAAGATATGCTCAATTTAAAATTATTTTGCGATATTGCTCTTGAACTGAATTTTATGGTTTAAGTCCGAAGAACATGATATTTAATAAATAAAGGTAACACACAAAATGTTAAAAAAATGCCCCTTTGGAAGTAATTTAAAATCTGAAACCTTTCAGATTTTTTTTTCTAAATATTTTAATATTATCTTATGTATTACAATATTTCTGTATCTAAAGCAAATTTAATTTTCTAACCTAGTCATGATAAGACATATTGAACGATTTTTTACGCTGTTAATATATATATATATATTTTTTTTTGTTAAACTAAATCTGTTTAAAGATGCAAGAAGTGAATTTAGTAAATTATCTCTAAGAAAATGCTTTTGATCTTGCGTCTTTCCGAGATTTCTTTGATCCCAGAAACAAATCTATATTTAACATGTTAAATTTCACTTTGGTAGACTTATAAACGGTACATTTAAAAGGCATAATAACTTAATTCTTCTTTTAATTCGACTTTTTGTTATTTTTGACGTGTCAGACTTATTTGATCAATAAAGACTTGAGCTGCACTTGAAATGGGAAAAAAAGCGAGTCAAACACATCTGGAGAAAAAAAATTCCAATTCGAAGCACATTAGATCGAATCGAGAATCAGCAACCAAAGCAAACATTGTTCGATCCATCGGAAGTTCTTTCCGCAAGAACTAATTGCCACGTGCCCAGTGGAGGGAGTTTGTCTAATTCTTTGTCCTTCCTTTTGTTCGAAGTTGAATAAGTATACTGAAGAAAGGCGGAGACAAGCCCGAATTAGCTTGCAAGTGGAAAGTACTTTTCGCTCCACTAAATTGAGTGTTTGGCTTAACAATTACGAGAGCTCTTAAAAACCTATCACGTGCTTTTATTTATTTTCAATTACAGCACCTATCAAATAAGACCTAAACTGTCCAAATTCTTTATCTCCCACTGTCTACTTGTCTTCTCGAGACATTCGAGTATTCTTAAAGTTTTCATGAACTGAAGCACTGCTTATCGCTTTTGTGTAACAAAGAAATAAATTGCATTCTTTCTAACTTTGTACCGAGAAGAAATTTATAAACAAAATTGTATTTTTACTAGTAGTAAAAAGGGTAAAGGATTTACTAGTAGTAAAAAATGTGAGCTGTTATTTTTGTTTCGCCCTTTCAGTTACTATATGTTGTTCTAACTAGCCGACAATAACGGTGCCACCATTCGTTTACAATTGAAACTCTTCTTAGAATAACGAACTAAGTCAGGTTGTGCACTAACTTAAATCTCTTTTGCCGAGTAGGACCAAAAAAAAAAAACGTTCCGTTTTGTGCAGTGAAAAATCTAACTTTTGGCACGCTGAACAAGTTGCTTGTTTTTGAGTTGAAAATCTAATTTTAATTGTAAAATTTTTTAAACTGTTTTTAACCGTATCTGGTATTTTATATTTTTCTGTATTTTGCAATCATTAATCAATGTTTTGAGGTTTTACGTATTTTCGTCTTGCCGTGAAGTAGGAACTAAATTGATTAAATGAGGAATATATCTCTAATAAAATTTGAGGAAATAAATTTGACTGAAATGCAGCAAAAAATTTGTATAATGTAATGGGTCAGGAAGTCATGCGGTGTTCCCAGATTTTTTTTTAAATTTAATTTTCCCTCTGTCCAATCGCATTCTGATTTCATACGTACAAAAGGCTTACTCCGAAAGGGAATGCAAATTAGATAATACAAAGAAACAAAGAAAACGTTAGAATAAGCACAAATAAGCATGCATTAACTATATTTACGAACTGCGTGATTCATCTTAGTGTGAAACATAATTTTGCTATTGCCGCTGAATATTTTTTTCACACCATGTCGGCAAAATTAGCTTAAAATATGTTTTAGAAGAAAAATACCTGAGAATAATTTAAACTCATACCTAAAACAATTCCAGGTGCCTTTTCCAACAAACATTGATTCATTGTTGAGTTAGATTTGTAATAAGTTCAGTTTCTTTCTGTAAAGTACAGTTGATATATTTTGTTAAATTACTGTAAATCACGTTTAGTTTCTGCAACCCACGTTAATGGCATGCCAGGAACAGTTGCATGATCATTTTGTCTTGTTTGTGTACTATTAAGCTATAACTTGCCAGTTAAAAATATAATCCCATATTAAAAAGTATTTCTTCCGCCTTCTTAGCATGCCTTCATGGTATAATAGTCAGCACACTCGACGCGTATTCGAGAGGTCCGAGTTTCGTGTCCCGGCTAGGGCATTGCTCATTATTCACCTTTCCTGCTTCAAAATAGCCTAAGTCTCTAAAGTTACGCCGAACTAAAAACATTGGTGTTTGATTATTCTCCACCACCAGGATTTGGACCTCTGATTCCCAGTCGCCCTTTAAAAGGGGGAGTAATATAAGGTATTTCTCCCGCCTTCTGAAGGTGCCTTCGCGGTGTAATAGTCAGCACACTCGGCGCGTATTCTAGAAGTCCGAGGTTCCAGTCCCGGCGAGAGCATTGATCATTTTGCGTGTCTCCTTTTTCAAAATAACCTAATGTGCCTACAATATAACTGGCTATTATGAAAAGTTATGTAATATACTCTAGATATCTTATTCATTAAACACACAATAAAAGTAAAATTACTGATTTCCGCAAGAAGGTTTTTTGGTTAAGATAACATGTAAGAACTGTAATGTAATTCACATAGGACAGACCAAAAACTGTCTAAATCTAAGAATCAATAACCATAGGTCGCGCATTAAGAAATTAAAAAGTCAAAATAATACCGAAGTTAGTAACAACAACACCGCAGAACTGGAACATTTTCAATTCCATAATTTGGCTAAAATTGAATTAGCTATTTTAGATATTATTTCCAACACTAAACTAAGACTCTTTAAAGAATCCATATACGTTCTGCAACACAGAACTCTCTACCCTTATGGGCTCAACACACATTTAAAGAAGACTACTAATAGACAAGAAAAGGACTCGATCTACGAGGAATTTAGATTTTTTAGCAAAAAAAAAAGGTAAGAGGAACACGAGGAAAATGCCAAGGAAATAAAAAACTTCACTCCAATAACGACATCAATAGTATAGTTATAAAATTAGCCAAATACTTTCAAGAAAAGTCTCTCATAAAAAAAATCATTAATTTTCTGCACACGTTCAAAAACATTACCTTATGGAAGATCATTAACTCGGTTAAAGAAGAATTCACTGGGCACAAAGTAGTGAAAGATCTGATTCTCGACTTCTGCATTTTTAAACTGAGGAATAGCAGTTTTTTAACAAAAACATTTTTTGCAAAGTGCACTTCAAAGACCCTTGCTATGATAATATCAAAATTAATCAACTTTTTAGCAAATCACAGCATCTACAGATCAACAATAAAAAGTCACCCCGCGTTTCAAGTACAGTAAAACTCTCGAAAGCAGGATCTGAAACCACAATCATAATTCCCCTCAGATCCCCCTGCGATTTACTGGCCTACAATAAATTTGTGGATTCTATTCACCAACGCATCATTACAGGCGAAAAGGAAACAGCACAGGACCAAGATTTAAGAGACCTTATGAAACTCGGCACTAAATGTAGACCTACTTTTCATATCAGTAAAAAAGAAAGCATTCATAATTTTAATAAAGACCTAAACACCTTCATAGTTTATGCTAGTTACCAAACTAGCTTGCCAACATTCACCTTTCTGGAATGGAAAGAAGCTATCTTATGGGTTTTTGCCCAAAGAATCAACAACTGTAGCAATTTTACACTAATTCACAATAAAAAAGATCTCGAAAACAAAATTTGACAACTGCAAGATAAATTTATTATCACCAAAATAGACAAAGCTAGTAATAACTTCAGCATTATCTGAAAAAAATTCTACTTTGACTTAATCATGAATGAACTCCACAGTACTAACACCTATCAACTTATTAATACCAATGAAAAAATCCTTCTTAAAACGTTTATGGCATTCCATAAAAGACTTAAAATTCGTCCCAACAACTATTTTAATCGTTTTCCAAATCTCTATGCACCACCTAAATTTCATAAAAATCCAGTTAAATTCCGCTTCATAGCTAATGGCACAAAAAATTTCTTAAAAGAAATCGACTATTATTTTGAGATCCTACCTAGATGAATACTTAAAATTATTAATAATATCGATTTTCAAGAACAGCACTTTAACTGGATCATTAATAGCAACGAAACAGTCTTGAATACATAGATATAGATATCAATACATAGAATACATAGATATACAATAGATATCGAGAATATTAATTGCTATGAGTTTGAAAATCTATACACATCTTTACCATCAGAGGTAATTTATAACAGCCTTCTTAAGCTACCAGATTTATTTTCACAAATTGTCACGAAAGTCACAAGAGAAGATTTGAAACTTTTCCTGCAAGTGGTCATCTTTAACAGTTATTTATTATTTAATAATAAAATTTATAAACATCACCGAAATATCTATGGGCGGAAACAGTTCTACAGCCATTTTGTACACTTTTCCTTTTCACGCGGGAATATAAATTTCAATTATCACTAGAAAATGAACAGCTTAAATACTATGCCTTCATTTACAGATATATCAACTACATAATAGCAATCAATAACTTTAAGAAAATAAAACATGCAGATATTTATCCTTCTAGCTTAAAACTTAACAATACAAAATCTCAACAAAACAACATAGTCTACCTTGACTTAAATATCATTGATTGCCAGAAAATTAAAATTTACGATAAACGAAGAGAATTCAAATTTAGCACTCTCAAATTAACCAATTGGACATATAACATCTCAAACAAAGTCATTATAAATACCATTAAATCCCAACTACTCAGAATCAAAAGAATCAACAATGATACAGAATTTCTGCAAGAAGAAATTTACTGCTTCATTAATATACTCCAACACGATAAAATTCCCAATAAAGTAATATCTCTTTCATTTAAAAAACTTGGCATTTACTTTAATCTTTAAATTCCTTGTAGCAAGTGACATGAATTTTTTTGCTTAAACCGAAAGGAGGCAAATAATGGATGACTTTTGCAGAATTTAATGTATATATGTAATTTAATTCTTAAGAACTTTATCTTTGGCGTTCTAAATCAGTAAATTAAGTTTATATATTTATACATATATAAATACTCTGATAATTTACTGGCCACTGAACTGTTACTAAAAAAGAGACAATTTCTTTTCTGAAAGACGTTTTTATAGCTCGAATGCGTGAAAAATGACTTCTTTTTACTAACAAATGCAATTTTCCACTTCCACAACTTTTTGGCCAAACTTATACAAGCACTCGCCATTTTTTCAATTTTCTTCTTAAACTACAACTTCGCAAGACGCCATCTTTTCATTCTTACACACCTCTTTCACACGAAATTCCCTTCCCTCCGAACTGAAACGTGCTTTCCCCAGCTCATAGACGTAGCCGTTTGAATGCCCTGCCATTCGTGGAAAATGACTGTTTCAATTTTCTAGTTGCCATGCAGTAAGGCAACCATGCTTTTCACAATTTATTTGTAGAAGAAGCCAACAACACTTTCAGGTAGGCATTGTTTTTCATTTTTCATTTTATTTTACAGTTTCCCTCCATTCGTAGCAATTTTTTCAAAATTCCCCTCCATTTATCGTATTTTCGATATTTCCTTTAGCAAAAAGCGTTTTTATTTTTATTTACATATTCGAACCAGGCCCTTTTTTGCCTTTACATGAGACAATCAATTTTTCCGACTAAGAAAAATTTGAGCTTTACAGTTGTATTTAGTATTTTTCCTGCGTATTTTTAATTTTTCCTTGATTGCAAAAAAATTTTACCATTACATGCATATTTTTAATTTTTCTACTCGTAAATTTTGTTTCTATTTAATCGCAGTTACTTCTCTATATTGCTATTTTTGTGTTCGGGCTACAAAAACAGGTAGGGAAAAGAGACGATATCATTGAGAACCTTCAGGTCATGATTTTGCTTTCTTGAAGAAATTATATAATCTTTTTTTTAAGAAATACAAAAACATTGTGCTAGTTAGAACATAGAGGTCTCAATGGATTTGTCGAAACGAAACTTGTTTTTGATTGTCCAGTTAATAGACTTTGTTTAAAGCTCCAGAACGCTTTTCTCTTGACAAGTTCTGTTTGAAGTTTTGAATAAAAGAGATTATCTATGGTTTACTCTAGTGTTTTTGTATATTTTTACCTTTTCTATTCCAAATGATTTTTTTTCAATAATTTTGCAAAGTTCATGAAATTAAGGGATGGGTGGGGAATCATGATTCTTGCAAATCCTTGAAAAATTCTGTTTTCCTTTTATTTCCCAAATTCGATTATAGCAGTCCTATATATGTAAAATTTCAACGTTCTTAGACCACTTGTTTTTGAGTCATGCTAGATACGTAGGTACGTAATACGCATATACGTACAGACGCTACGAAAAAAAATCTCTTCTGAATCAATTTTAAAATAGTTTAATAATTCGTTTTGAGAAAAAGAGTCCTTTATTCTGTCCTTATGTACAGATGTTACCCAAAAACATCGTTAAATTGCATTCGCTATCTGTCAAAATGGACATTTTGGTTGAAATATGGTACCCGGAATTTTTGTGATCACAATACTTCCTTTACTTTGTGCAAGGAAGTAAATACTATTTACTGTGTCCCATTCAAATTAAGATCTGACAAATTTGCTGAGTAACTGAAAATGTGGTATAACTAAGAATTCTTGCTATCAGATAACAACTGTCAACTGCCAAAAGATAGAAACCAGCTACTGTTTTCTTTACATTTTAAATATCCTAACTAATATTATAAATGCGAATGTGATTTTGTCTGTTTGTTTGTTATGCTTTCACGCCTTAATTACTTAACCGATCATCATGAAATTTTCAAGAAATATTTTTGATATATTAGAAAAGGTAATAGGCTATATAATGTAACTTATCTGTTGAAACTTAAACTATATAATAGGTTTTATAGCTTAAAATGATTGTCGTTGTATAAACATGAAAGTTGAAGTTTGAAAGTTAAACATGAATGTTGAAAGTTTCATAACGATAAGTTAAACGACGTAATAGTTTGTCTGGGCGCGCAGGTGCGTGGATTAAGCCACGCAAACATTTAACAGTTTTCAATCTTAGTAATGAAAATTATTTATTTTTGTAATGAGATATCTTAATAAAGCATGTTTTTCATATTTTTAAATTATATTTTATTTTAGAATTTTTTAGTAAAACCAAAAAAAAAAGGAAAAAAAAAGAAAGAAAACATAGCATAAGATTGCAATATTTGATACACCCAAATCGGATTTTAAAAATTATGCAGAATAACGTCTTAGCGACATCAATATGGATTTCTTTTTATCTCAATGAAGAAGGGCAGTATTTACTGAAATTTTAATCCGAGTGTATTTTTAATTTAAAAAATAATAGTAACTAAAATTTTATTCTGATTATTCTGGTCAGGCAATAAGAAAAAAAATCAAATTATTTTCTTTTCTTTTCACTAGTCTTTGAAACTTATTTAAGGACATCAACGCGAGCGAATCCGCGGGTAAAAGCCAAGTAAATATTCCAGATATACGATTTCATAGTCAATGCTGATCGTGAAATAGATCTGAATCCTGAAATACATTTGTTGCAAAATAAATATAAAGAACACAGGTATGCAAAGTTGTTACAAAATTCCTGAACTCCGAGTTTAAAAGCATGCGTGGACTGTAAGGAAAGGGTTTGTAAATTGACGCGGCATCACGTTTCTGCACCTATTGAAAATCACATCGAAACCAGCACAGTGCGTGAAAGAATTTGTTCTTTCAAGTAAGTCTCGGATATGAATAACTGGTTACACATGTGCTCCGAATTTCGACCATTCCAGTATCAGAACATCTACGTAAAAAAAGAAATTAGATATGCATTTTAACCTGCAACAAAATATTCGCTCACTTGAAGCTTATAAAAAGAATGTTTTCCAGTATATAATAGCACCACGTAGGCAAAAAATATTTTCTATACTCTTGGATGAAAAAACAAATGTTCAGTTATTTTATGGGAGGAATAATATGTTAAATTTTCTGAGGCTAGATAGTTATTAAATTTTTTTTGTTTAGTTTCTACTGTACAACATCAGTCTTAAACGGATCTGGCCAGCTGCAGTATACCAAGTTTATAGACGTCAAAAGGAGTAAATCGTTTGCCATTGATTTGCTGATCACTTGGCAAATCTTATTACCAAAATGTTTTAATACACAATATTCTTAACCTTTCGATTTAAAATATGTTTAAGTAATTAAATTTTCTACACCAGGGTAAGACTCACTTTTTTCTTAATGTCCCATGTGAAATATTGAATTTAAAAAAGTTACGCTTTTTACAAATTTCACTGAATGATTTATTTATTTCCGTAATCTGATTTTAAATTCTTTAAAATATTGCCATACTAGTGGTTTTCGAAATGTTCATAAAGTTTAAGAGCCGCAGCTGGATTTATCCAAAGCCGAAAAACCCATATTTCTAACGCTTCAAAAGCACTGAAATTAATTTTTCGAGCAGAAAGAAATTTTTGAATTAAATTAATGAGAATTACCCAGTTTTTTTATTAATATATTTACTTATAAATGTAAATAAATAAATGTTATTTCTTCCGCTCAGAAATCTATGTCTCAGAAAACTATAATTTTTAAGCTATTGTTCGATGACACTGAGCTTTCTTCTTTCAAGATAAAAACAAAGTACTTTCTTCTGATTTCCTGTGTATCCAATGTTTTGAAAAAGAAATCGGAAGAATGTATATGCCTTTATGAATAAAGAATTTTGAAAGAGTTTCGTTTGAGTAAAGAATAACTCACTAATTTAAAAAATAAATCGAGTGTATTTTTCTTTCTTTTTAGTTTATACGCAGTCCTTTAGAAAGAATAAAATAAATGATATCGGACAACCAATATACGAAGAACTTGTTATTCGAGAAGGAAAAAATATTTTGAAAAAAATCTGAAAGCTTTCCGATTTTACATTACGCTCAAAGAGACATTTTTTAACGTTTTCTACGTTACCTTTATTTATTAAATATCATAGTTGCCGCACTTAAACCATAAAATTCAATAGCAATATCGCAAAATAATTTTAAAATGTGCATAGCTTTAGAAATTCCGATACATAGTCTCCTGCGCTGGAGATAAAAATGTTTTATTTCGCGCAGTGTTGCCATAACTCGCTTTGAAATCGTTGAGTTTGTTAATCAAAACTTCATTAAAGTGTTACAAAATATGAAATCGATAATAAAACAAATTCCATATGGCAAATTTGGGCTTCCAGATGCCCATATTCAGAGTAGGATTACGTTATTCACAATTTGATGCCTCTAGGTGCTGTTGTTTTAACACAGTGCGAGAAACATACATACATTTATACAAATTCTTCATTATTTAATTTTTTTTAAATAGAACACAGGGCGTAAATCTTTGGTGGCAACAGTTTGAAAAGTGATACGGTCATTTATAGTGAATTAATGTAAAATGCCAAAACGGAATTAATAACCCTTCTGAGCCAAAGCTCCTTTGGGCTAATAAGCTATTAACTCTTCAAGCTTTTGCATAAAAGTTAATAATTATTTTTACCATACAATTAATCTGAGAACCAACTTAATGAGATCAAATCTAACTTTAAGTCATTGAATTGATTCATTAGGACAAGTACCAAGGCGTTTGGTTACGGAGTACCTTTGAAAATTAATTGCAATTACCTAATTAACATCATAATTAATTATAAGAAAAACAAATTAAATAAGTGTCAGAATTAGCTAAATAGTGAAGAAAGAGAACCGTTACGGATTTAACGCAGGAGCTGAATAAGATGTTAATTCATTAGATGCGAAGAGGATTATAATTTACATACAGGTTCTCTAAAGATGAAACATTCGAATCTTCAAATCTCTCGAATATACAGTAAGTTTTAAAAGCGAAACTCGCATCTAAGAAGCTTTTTCATCAACTCATATTGAAATATATAAACACTGCGTCGGGCACGTAATCCAGTTGTTTACAAAGAATTGTTCAGTCGTGGCTGCTGAATTTGGAGCTGTTTTTCATATGCAGGGTAAATTAAAATTAACGGTTACAGAAAGAAAACATACTTGTAAATACTGAAATGAATTCAATTCATAAATGAAGATATAACATGAAAACTTAATTTTTTAAATTTCTGTGAACATGCGCAGATGTTTCGTGTAGTGGCTTTTTGTATCAGGACAGACCTGCACACGATGATTTATTTTCTGAGGTATTGCCATACAAATGTACAGATCTTAATTAATGTTATTCTAACTCTTAATTTCTGGACCCCTAAAGACACTCAGATATCTTGTCTTAAATCTCTAAATAAATTACTGTAATTTAAAATGCAGTAAAAATGTTTAAAACAGAGATAAATTATGTTTCTTTAATCAAGAATCTGTGTTTAAATACATTAATTAGTTTGCATTCTGGGGGGAACCGACGAAAGTAGATGCGAAAATAAAAGTAAAATAATAATATAACTCGTTAATAAACAATAAACGTAAAACCCTGTATAAGTGACAACATAACTTGATTAATTGAATCAACTCGTCTGACCCCCTGCTTTACTTGCTGTAATCTTGTATAAGTGGAGAGAGAACAATTTTCTCTATTGGTTATCCCAAGAAAACTAATTGCGGAGTTGCCCGAAGAGAAAAATCCTAAATCCGAAATGTGTGTTCCTTGACGCGTAGAAGGTTTTTTTTTCGGGGGTGGGGGGGAAAGAATCACATGTTGTAATGTTACAGGTTATTTTTCGTGCTCTAAATATGAAATTATACGTTTTATCATTTAAATGAAAGATTATTTCATCAAGGAACACGATGTGTCCTCGAGAAATGATCCGCTTTCAAATGAATGCTTAACTCTCTCCATTTGATTTGTCAGTAGCTTTTAGTGCCTGTGCTACACCAAGTTTGTAAGACATGAACTGCGAAAGCCTGTGCAACATACGTCATAATTTTGCTTATGGTACACTTACTTATCTGTTGATGTGATACATGGGTTTGCTGGGACTTCGTAGCTAAATCGCAAGAAATTTTTTCTCCATTCCATCAGCCTGTGCTTGGTTGTAAACAAGGCGTGTAGAACGTCAGTTTCCGATGTTGCGATAATAAGGTACTTCTTTAGCAATTTTGTTTCAGTAGTTTTTCTGTTATAGACCAAAACGAATTTTTCTTTCATTGAAACCACCACTTTCAATATCATAACATATAGTGAGATTTTCTTGTTTAGTCAAATGAATGTTAGAGAATTAACCTTTCATTCCCTACCTGTATCTGGTTCTCGTATTCCTGTTCAATATTTCTCATAGATGGTGCATTTCATTGTTCTTCTGAATAATAATTTTACAAATCATGGATTTTTTTGTCTGTATAATAATTTTACAAATCATAGATATTTTCTGATGTATTTCTGAAGATTTAATATGTACAAATCCGAGATGTATATCGAATGCCGATATTAATTAAATTATTCTGTAATTCACTCCGTTTCAAAGCCTACGGAGAAGCTGAATTCCCTGGCTGCAATATTAACTAAGGATCCCAAGGAGCTTTTAAGCAGTACTTGAAGAAGAAGAAGCATATTCAGCATAATTAAGTACCTAAGAGTTCAGTATCCAATACTAATCTGAAAATAAAGAGCTTTGATGTTTGTAAGTAATAAATCAATTTTAATCTTGTTTTCTGTAGTATACAGTATTCATAAGTTATATTTTTCAGTGTAAGCATATTCAATGGTAGATCAGCTACAGATTTCAAAGCTGCGCTTTCATATCATTCGATCTATCTTGATAAATATGGCTCGCATTCTTTATAAGAAATTTTTCATTAATTCCTTAATTGTGGGACAGGTTGCATACATTTGTGTTAATTGAAGCTAAAGGTTTGAGGGAAAAATAAATGTCTACTTGAGTGCTCGTGGGAATGGCATTTTGAGGTTACAAGGTTTTGAAATGAAATCTATATGCGTATCGGGATACAGCAACTTTAGAAAATGAAAGACCATATTTCAAAACTGAAAGATGATGAAGTAAAACTCCAGCAGCATCAGACAGTGGATCGTAGAAAATGTTCCCTCGGAATACGAAAGCCTATTTTGTGACAGATGGATCAGATGCATGTAAAAGCTGACCGAATACTGGTAAACTAAAAATTATCAAAAGATTAAAGAAGTGTAGCCAACTGGTGCAGCTGCACTTTCTGTAAGAATTAAGAAGCGAAAAGTTTTAGAAGTATCGGATGGCAAAAATCTATCGCCGATCCTAAAATTGTGCGTATTTTCGGCGAGCTAGAAAGAAACAATTTCATTAAACAATTTGCGAGTTACGGGGTAAAACGATTTCACCAGCATTAGTATTCTACATTTTGACAAAAGCTTTGCAGAAGACAACGTTTATGTCGAACTGGCCGCTCACTGCTTGATGAAATGTTACTTAAACAAAGGCTTGATGATTTAGGTAAAAGATTTCTTTCTCGGATAAAAGCAGTTGACAATACGTAAATTAAAAACTTTAACCGGAAATGAAAGTATTGTCAGTCCAGTGGAGAAGTTCATTTTTCGGGCGACCTCAAAAATTTCAACATGCTTTTCAACATTCAACATGCTCAACAAAACAAAAAGCATTGACATCTGAGGGCTATGCCGTATTATTTTTTAACTTAAAATGATTTTTTGTTTATTTATCTATTTATTAGTTTTACTTTTCAGATAAACGTGCTATGCCTGATCTGAAATCTTCACATTACAATTTCTTTTTCTTTGAATTCGGATATTTGCAAAAAAATACAAGAGAGGCTGCCTTATCGTTCCTTATATATTGATTTCTATATGCAGTGAAAAAACGTTTTAGTAAATCAAAAAGAATAAATTAGCTCAGAACGTTTTATTTCCAAGTCATTGTTTCTTAAGAAGCTGAATACTTAACATTCTCAATTACATCATATTTCACCTTCTAATGGACTTAGATTTCTAACATTCAATCTGCTGTTAATTTTGTACAACTAATACTTTACTTTGTTACACCTAAATGGATTTTGTATTCTCTTGACATTTAGTGAATCAAATTATTTTTTGAACGTGCAGTTCTTTCTCTCTTTCTTCTATTTCTGAAAGTTCGCATAATTGAAATGAGTATTCCGGAAGCATTTTATATAAAGTATTTTATATTACATTTAAAAAACTGAAATATAAATTTGATAAATATTTTTTAAACAGAATTGATTCATTATTTTCAAGCCAATACCCTCTTTACATCCATAATAATTCGTTCGTTTACAACTATCACAGATGAAGAATTTAAATAAAAAGTTAGAAATTCATTTTGCACAGGAAATTTAAAAGTAAAAACTATTGAAAAGCCCAAATCTAATGTATATCAGCTGCTTGCATTACAAAATGTGATCACGTCGAAATTCTCAGTCAAGTGTGTTTTAAAATGGAAGTTCTTGTAAAATGTTCCATAATTAATCTAATATTTTAATTTCTTCATCAAAGTCTATGAAGAGTTCAACGCTGATGATAGGATCTTTTGATTTTGCAGTATGTTTATAATTTAATATAGCCCAGAAAATAAATAATGGAAGTAGTAAATCGGCTTCTAAATTTATTTTCGAATAAACGATCGTAGACTATACCTTATGTCTCTTTCTATAAACTGCTACTTAGGGTCATTTTCTCTCTTCTGGCTTATATCTGAACCACTGTAATAACCGCTTCGGTGAACTGCTGAGCCTTCTAACTTGCTAAAATCCAGTAATCCTATTTGAATAGTGATGATGAGCAAATGAAGAGAAGCTCAGTGTGACTTTGAATTGCTTATTTTAAAAGAATACAGCACGCTGAATGTGGCTGTTCAATTAAAAATGATTTCAATTTATGTTGTGAAAAATTCAGGAGGTTATTAGTGTAAATATGTAATGAAACGAGAAGGAAATATTTGACCATTTACAGAGTTGTACATTATTAAGTAATTAATATTAGTCTAATTTCTAACTAATTACTAATTTCATCAAATTAATTCGATTAGAGAGTGCATTGTTTAGTATGAACATGGCTATAGCTATTACTAATATATAAGGTGCGTTCAAATGAAAGTGATTCGAAGCGCAGCGTGCGAAAGGTTTGCACTGAATTTTCATGAAAGCTGTATGTACCAGGTATGCACCACCATGTGGGGAAAGAAATGTGTGTTTACTTCAGCCGCAAGGACGTGGCATTCATTCAAAAATGGCTGGTGTGGATGCAACTGCGTCGAAAACGGATCATCGAGCTGTAATTCAGTTTTTAACACTGGAAGGGTGTGAGCCTGTGGACATTCATCGAAGAATGGTGGCTGTGTACGGAGACTTGTGTGTCTCGAAGCCCGCGGTGACGAGGTGGGCGAGAATGTTTAGGGAAGGTCGCCAGAAGACAACGGATTTACCGCGGCCTGGTCAGAAGCACAAGATTGTGGCAGATTAGCTGATTACGGACAGTGACACGGCAATCAAGGCAAATCGGTATCGAAACATTCATGACGTTGCAAATGAGTTGCACGTTTTCATCGGTACTGTTCACAACATTGTCAGCAACATTCTGAAGTAAACATTAGGGCTGCAGTTATGAACTGGTTCCATGATCAACCGACACTATTCTTCACATTTCCAAGCAATGGGACGGCTGCCTTAACGCAATGGTTGATTTATTTAACAAACATTTTTTGCATTCCAATCATTAAATTTTGCTGTTCCTATCTATCTGTCTGTCGTATTTCTGTTGCCATACATCTCTTGAACACACACCTCGAATCACTTTCATTTGAACGTTCCTTATATTTTTATAATATTCCTGTTATCGTGGCAAATAATATGTTTGTTCAAAATTTTCCTAGACCTTCATGCATAATAGAGGTTTATAGTTTGCTTTATTTAATTATGGCAAAGCACTCGGGGCTATGCGCCTAAACCGGAGGGATGCCTTCGTGAAGGTTTTTTAAATGAACCTACCTCGCACGATACACATGGGCAAAAGTACGAAAATGCCCATGCAGCCATGCCGTTCGGCAGAATTCGCATGCATTCGAAAGAATGGGTGCGAATTCTGGGGTCTTTGTTTTAGGACATATCTTTATCCAGTTTTTGAAAACAGAGACAACAAGCGATGCTCATGAATTAACATCTGAGTTTGAGCGGAAAATTTTGAACAAGCAATGTTTACATCCGTGTGAGAGAAACATTATCAAATCTACAAAAATTCTTCTATTAATAGCATCAATATATGTGTAATCTACACAATAATCAATACAATACTATGTGTAATCGATACTGCATGTTAAAAAATAGCCGCATCTACGTTGATAAAAGCGAAGATAATCCCGTACATTTTTGTAATTATTATTTTCTTCTATCTCTCTTCAAACAGAATTAGATTTGATAACTTCTAATCTTCTTAAAAGAGCTGAAAACTCTTCATGCTAACACACCTGCCTATCTCACTGAAACAAGATCTTAGGTGGCTTCAGAGATCGTTCATATAGGAGTCAAAATTCATATAAACTTTCTGTATGCATAAATACAAAAATTTTGGACAATGGAAAACCGGAAAACTTGGTGAATTTAGCGCTTCAAACGCAAGCCAGGATTTGCACTTCTGGCTGCTGAATGTACAGCAGATGAATATGAAGTTTAAATTTTCAGAGTTATTACAATTATTGTTTTCTAAAGTAAAGTCTGTCTAAGGTATGTGTTATTAAAAGAGTACAAATTTCCAGTGCATCGATGATCAGAGTATCCATACTTACATCTATATAACCCTCCCCCCAAAAAACGAAGAACTTTGCCTCACTGTAATTACCAAAATAAGATAAGGCGAAGTTATTTGAAAATAATGTTTAAGAGTTAAAGCGCACTGTGGACGAAAATTATATGAAAAAGGCCATTCAAATTATCCTGAATTTGGAATTCTCTTGAATTCTCTCAGCTTCTGTAAAACTGCACATTGAGCTTTCATAGGGTTAATATTCAGGTTCTCGAAGCTATACCAAAGCAACTGATGACCACCGCCCATGCTAAATGCTAACAGTATGTAATGTAAAACATGTATTTGTCAATGATAACTTAGTTTCATTGTCATGCGCATTCCTTTGAAAGCTGACTTGCAGACAACTCCTTTGGAACGACTTGATTCAGACTATCTTATATCCAGAGTAATCGCTACTGGAGATATCAAAAGTAAAGTATGCAGATGGACTGGTTACAGTTTCTGTAAGTCTCTAGGAAAATTAATTGTTCTTGACTGTTGCATTTTATCACGAGTTTATGATGAACCAAATCCACCACCAAATTGCGGGCTTTTCCAGTTTTTTAGATGTATGTCGTTAAACACGCTCCACGTGTGACGATAGAATCCAGTGCTGTCCTGGTGATAGAATGGTTTGAAAACCTTTGAATTAAGCTTGAACATTTTAAATGCCTTACAAAATCCCCTGATATCAAACCACTGAGCCTCTGCGAGGTATGCTAGAGGAAGAATTTAAAAAATCTCTTCTTCCTCCACAATTAGAAAGTGAAGCAGCCGCTGTTTTTCGAGAGTAGTGGCTAAAAATAGCTTTAATAATTAACTCACATCCGTCTGTTTCCGAGGCGAATCGCTGCAGTAGTGTCTTCCAGAAAAAGTGCCACACCGAATAAAAAAGTGTTACACTCTAGATGCATATGTTTCTATTTCATTGAACAACACAATGATCTGGCCTAAATTTTCGACGACGGAAATTCTTACTCTCCACTTGACAACAGCTCTATATACCAAAAGATAGTAGTTATAAACAGAGTTTGTCTTCAGTACAAAATTACTGAATGAGGAACAACAATAAAGAGTTACATTTAGGAAAAAAAAGCTGCTCAAAAATCTTCCCAAAATTTCTGACTGCTGAATTTAGGGTTGACTCGTCAAACCATAATTTTTCTCTCTAAGCTGATTACGGCGATATAAGTATTGGTTTTTCAGGTTACGATTAGGCTCTGATGTCGCACAGATAGAGCAGAAAATGGAAAGAAATCGTGAACAACATAATCTCAGAGAAACAGACTCTAAATAAAAATTATGATCGTTATTTGCCATTCTCAAATCGCGTACCATGAGTTATTTCTCAGAAAGGCAATCCATAAATGTAGCCTAATGAATAAGCACATTGAGAGACTTGAGAATAAATGAACGCCTTGAGAGACTTAAGATTAAATGAACACCTTGAAAGACTTGAAATCTGGTACGACTGGTGCGACCTCAGTTGTTAGGTGAAATCGGGCGAACTTTGCTTCATAATATTGCGCCATTGCAAATAGCATTATTCATTCTTGAACTCGTATCATGTAATTCAGTCTCTACGATAGAACATCCTTCCCATTTTCTTGATCTGTCCTCCTGAGTTGTCTTTCATTCTTCAGAAATCAACATGCCGTTTCTGGGGCAGCATTTGAAATTATCAAAACGTCAGGACTTAAATGACGAGGTATTTGAAAGATTTATCAGAGAGAGATTTACAACACTGCTTTCAACAACAGGAATTACGTTGATAAGAGTGCATTATTAGCAAACTCTTATACTAATGTGTCGGAATAAAATGAAAAAACGTTTCTAAATTTTGGCCATAAGATTTCTGGAGAGATTACGTGCCTTAGACGAAGATAGAAATCGCGAAAAGACCTTTCCTTTGTAGCTCTGAATAATTTAGGCAGCCCGAACTTCAGGCAGTGTTAAATTATAATACATTTCAGGCTTTTGCTAAATTTATATAGCCAAGTGTGAAAGTGATTGGTTATTGTACGAAGTGGCAAGACTTCGGTTTTGGTCATAAACCATGAATGCATTCATGATATTAACAAAACCTCATATCATTTTAACACAAAGTCCGATACTATTTATGTTACACTTGCGTAGAACTGCGAAAAACATATCCTGAAGTCAACTCATTCGCCTCGCTGGGATACGAACCCAAATCCTGTATACCGTATTCGGAGAGAAATTGGGGTTGTCAGTTTCTTGCCCTAAAGATAATCTCAACGAAATAGAAGAAACCATATTTTAAGGTTAGTGGACGCATATGCAAGCAGGAATATTAAAGCTTAATTTTTTTTCACGTCAATAGTTGAAATATTAAAATGTTCCTAATTTTTTTAAACGATCAAGTGAATAACAATTTAATACCTCAAATTTAGCAGAGTAATAATTAAAATCATGATCAGATCAAATATTAATTAAACGTTACACTGGTGTGCAAACATTAAGGACGAGATGGTTTTGTCAATATAAAGTTGTGCAAAAGCTTTCCAAATCAACAAAAATAATACCATAAGATCCCCAAGATGTAAGAACATAAGTAATGTAAGCATAACTTCCCAAAAAAAAGCATTCAAAATGACAGAAAGGAACTTTATCGAAAAGGTAGGATGGAGCACAACGCAACAGAAGGCCGAAACATCCCTGTGACAAGCGTCCAGTAAGAAATATCCAGCCTTTGATAGGGGATATGATCTCACTCGGCTGCTATGCAGGCTTCACATTATTTGTCCATGCTGAACATGGAGTTCCCAATGAGTTGTTGAGGCATTGCTGCCCCTTTCTCTTGTAGCACCAATCGCCGTTCCTGGCGATAAATTAGGTGCTGCGTGTCTCCTAGAAAGCTCCGTACATGCTCGACGGTATTTAGATGCAGAGACCTTGCCGACCAATCCATGTGTTCATATTAGCACTCTCCAAAAGCTCTTCGACAGTGTGCGATGAGGCAGAGCATTGTCGTCCATGAAGAGGAACTGAGGACTTATAGCACCTGTGAAAAGACGCATGTAAGAAACGAGAACCTCGTTACAATAGCAGTTCCCGATGGCTGAACCTCCTTGGAAGATGTGAAGATCGGTACGGCTACCAGGTATTATGTCTCACAAAAAACGAACTCCGTGACCTCCAAACCGGTCCTTTTTGATGATGTTGAAGGGGTTATTTCGTGTTTCCCGTTCTCTCCAGATGTGTATGCCTCTAGAATCACAACTCAGACAGACTAAATCTGGTCTCATCCGCAAAATGTACATGATCCTATTAATTATCTGTGCATTTCTGTGGTTCAGGGAACACCTTCTCCGTCTTCTCCGATGAGCAGGTGTTAATATTACACACTGTGCAGGTCGTCGTGCAAACAGACCACAATTGTGCAGCCTCTTGGCCATGGTAAAACGCAATATCGGTCATCCAATCACTTGTTAGATGTGTCTTGAGATTTTTGCCGCTGTTTGATGACTGTTCTTTCTTGCCTATAGGGCAATATAGAGATCATCCGCTGCTGTTGGTTATTCATGGACAACCACTGCTCAACCGCCAGACATCTGTTCCTGTAGTTTGAAATGTTCTCCAAAGTAGTGAAACAGTGCTGTGAGCAATCCCGAACTTCACAGCCACTTGTCACACTTTGACCATTATCAGTCTTTACAATGATTCGACCTCGGGTCAAAGCATCCAGATGTCGTCTAACAGATTTATTGTTCTGCATTTCACACTGATGCAGCAACTCGAAGTAATTCATACTGATGTATGCCGCGCAATAAATTCCACAAAGCTCACAACTCCAGCGATCTCTTTACCTTTCCGATACATCCCCAATACGTCTAGCTGCATATATGCTCATGTGCTAATGTACCAGAGCGTAGTCGATCTTCTGATTAGTCTTTCAGTCCGCTCTACCTCTTAGTTCTACTGATTTCTTCCTTAATTTTTACGCACCAGTGTATGTAGCAATTAAATAGGTATTTAAGGAACATTTTCATCATTACTCAAAATTATTGTAGCTTATCTACAGTCATCTATCATAGATAGTCATATTCTGCTAAACGAGCACTTACGCAAAAAATCGCAGTCCTTTCGACATCCTTGGAGTTGGTTTTAAGGAGATTTTAGTAACAATTCCTTTCTGCGGAGCTTCAGTTAGAGGATATGTGGCATGGCAGTTTTAAGACTACCTTATCGATTTAAATGCAGTTTTTAACAATAAGCTATTTAATGTTATGAAAAATATAAAATAAATTTATATTTAATATATCTATTTGTTTAAATATAAATAAGATTTAAAATATTGAAATACTATTTATTATGTAAGATTTCGTTTTGTTTACATTCTTTATAAAATGTCTCCAATAAAAGGAATGACAACTAAGAAGTTATTACTGCTTAAGTGAATGACAAAAAGAGTTTCTTCTCTTAGTAACTATTATATTGTTTTTAAATTAATCACTCGAATTTCTCATTTTTAAATAGTACAGTAAACCTGTGATTCATAAACAAATAGGGAATATGGTATTCTTTTCAAACTCCGTTTTATTTGTAATAACCCTCGTATTATTTTAAAAACTAGTTTCGTGACTTTATGACTAAAAGTATTCTATTTCATTAACAGTTTAGTATGCCGAGCACATCATTAGAGGAGCTAAAGTAACAAAAGTTCTCTGAAAACAATATTCAGCTGTCTGAATCATGTGATCGATTTTTATTTCCCTAATGACATTAGTAACCATATGTCGAAACATTTCCGATCGCTCGAACGCATTTCTAAAAGAAGAATCTAATGGTGTAACCTCTACTACAACTGTCATAACATTAACGAGTTTATGTTGCTTTATTTCTTTATCAGCGAAAGTGTCATCGTTGTTTCCACTTGCCATCAGAGCGGGATTACAGTTACGAGTTTTTAACTTCGAACAAAAGTCGTTTGCCGATAAATGGATTTTGTAATCAACTCAAGCCTAATCGTACCCGTTTGTTAAAGAATGCTCTATTGCGACAAATGAATGGTGGACAGTCTTCTTTCCTTATTCCTTTGAACAATCGTCTACAGTCGAAAGAAAATGAACCAAAAGCAGCAAGCAAAAAACTTTGGAAGAAATGTAGTGATATATGTGTTCGTTCTGCCAGTAGCAAGGTAATTTGAACAAATTTGTTCGTAAAGGAAAAGGGTTCGTAAAAGAGTGACTTATTTATTACAGCACCTGTACCGATTTTGGCTAGTTGGATACGAATATTTTCAGTTTGCTAAAACAATCAACATCAATTGTCAATTTACCTTTTTACTTTTATAACGCTTTCACTGTTTCAAATAAGGTATACGTTTACAATTATGTATTATCTAAGCATAGCATAAATGCCAATTATGAATCTCGTGCACTGATTTTATCTTTAAAATTAGATATTAAATACCCTTACTGTTCAATGAAAGCATATACATATCTTAAAGACATAATATAAGAAAGCATATACATATCAAAATTATATCCGTACAATGCAGTCAAACTTCTGATTTTAACTAACTAATGTATAATGATAGCAATTCTGGTTTAATAATACTGGACTATTAAGTATTAATTAATGTAGCAGAAGTAGTTATATTATAATATTTTAAAAACGGGATTTTAATAATTATTAAAGCAAGAGAAGAAAAAGTTTTGCTAATGAGATTAAAATCTATCATAATTAATTTTAATAATCTCCAAAAGGATTAATGTAAAACAGTGATTCGAATCTTAATGTTGGATAGGTACAAATTCAGCCACTGAATTTTATTCCTATACAAAATACAATGTATATGCGTACTGTACAAAATTTAGGTTAAACTAATTCGCCGAATAACGATTATTGGAGAAGTTAAACAACAAGAATCAGCGTAATGTTTCTAAATTTTCCAGGCCTAGTTTCGGTGGTTTAAATACAGAACCGTCTTTTCTTCAGCTTGGTAGTTGATTCTTGTTGTTTAGCTTCTCCAATCATCGTTATTAGGCATGTTATCTTAATCTAAATAATATTATAAATGGCAATAAAATTTTGTCCAATAATACTGTACAAAATTTTATTGCCATTTATAGTATTACTAGTTAACACCCGCCCCTTTGCTGGGCACACTATCTATTTGAATGTGAACCTAGACTTCTTATATGGACGAAATGTCTAATTTCGAATTGATAATGAATGTAAATTTTTTTAATTTAAAGTTGGGAAATATAGTGCCACTCAGTGAATCAAAGTCAAAACTCACACACACAAAAAAATAGTTTTTAACCAGTGTCGCCTGTGCTGGTATAACAGATATCCATTTTGGACAGGATTAACGTAAAATCTGTTCTTGGTGCGGGTCTACATCGTGGAATGCGTAACTTTACAAAATTTCAAGTCAATCGGGTGTATAGTTTCGGAGGTCTCGTGATGAGTCAGTGGTATTTCTCTTATATAGATAAGCATAATACTGTTATAATGTAGCATTAATAAATAATAATGTCAGTTATAATGTGTACCGTTCGCCTGTGATGGCATACTAAAAACCCATTTTGGACAGGATTTACGTAAAATCTGTTCTTAGTGCGTGTCTACATCGTGAAATGAGTAACTATGCAAACTTTTATGTCAATCGGGTGTATAGTTTCGGAGATCTTGGGATGAGTCAGTGGTATTTCGCTTATAGAGAGAGAGAGAGATTAGATGCATCTACCTTAGATTAATATATTTAGATGAAATAAAGTTATGAAACATTACAAAATAAATCTTGTGCGGATTTCAGATTCTTGAAAGGGCAGATTTAGTCTCTTTTTATTCTAAAAGTAACACTGATGAACTATAAAAAAAATACTAAAAGGATCACGTCTAAAAGCTATTAGCTGCAATAGAGATATAATTTGAAAGATTACCATCTGAACACCTTTCTCTTCATCTTATTTCAAGGAGAGCATTATTCGAAATTAAGCAAATTTGAATAAAATTGAACAACTTTTAGAACTTTCTGTTTATGTTATTGCCCACAGTATTTCAATCAATTAAAGGAAAGAGGATAAAAGTTGATTCTATCTACTTCTGCCCAGAACCATCAGCAAACATAAAGATCTTTCCTTCGGGACGAAGAACAAACAGACCGGTGGTCGTTTAGATCAATACTTACTTCGGATGAACAACAACAATTTAATGGCATGGAAATAAAGGACAGCTGAAGCACCACTGATGCTGGACAGCGATAAAGTTTGAGTTTCGTTTCGTATTAGCTCTACTGCTTTAAGATATTAACTGTCTTATTAGCTGTTGGTAATATCGGAAACAGTTCCAAGATTCAACGAATAACAAATGTAGCAGTATGTTTAACAACATATTATAGTCTTAAAAACTGATTTAATACGTATTTTGATCGTATATAATAAATCGTAATTGTTCTGGAGAGAGAATATGTTTCAGAATTAACAGTGGCATTTTCCAGAATTGACCATCGAAGTAAGAGAAGTGAGTTCTGATTCCGAAGAGGCCATTTACATAACAAAGGAGAAGAAACAGTTATTTATAGGATTATCA
The DNA here is from genome assembly GCA_000611955.2 of Stegodyphus mimosarum. Lineage (NCBI taxonomy): Eukaryota > Metazoa > Arthropoda > Arachnida > Araneae > Eresidae > Stegodyphus > Stegodyphus mimosarum. The sequence continues at coordinate 41,575 of KL816844.1, forward strand.
GAATTTATTTCATTGAATGGGGATTTAATTGCCTGCGATCATACGATAACAACAGATTATCAAAAATATCAAATCATAAATTTCTAGCTTTGTTCATTCTCACGTCAAATAGGCGTATGAAATACGATCATCATTCAAAATTTTACATATTCCACATATAACCCCATTTTCGAATTTTTCCCTAATACATATTTCGAATTATTTTGAAAGCCACGTTTACTATCTCAGTTTGGGACTCCAGTATATATCCCATTTTCAATAGCATCTTAGCCGAATTATACTACAGATGAACACACTAACCTGTTGTTTGATATGAAGAAGTCCACAAAGGAACGGATTCCTTCCCAACTAAGAGAAGGGATGCCTTTTTGGAGGAATTTCTAGAGAAAATTTATTCGTATACATAGGGACAATCGCGATAGCCCACATCAGCCTAATATTTGGGAATTCAGAACAGCAATAAAAGTGGACAAAAACATTAAGTGTCCTCATATAATTAACATATTATTCCACAAAGAGCATCAACTTGCTTGTACGTCGGCAATTATACAGAAACATAAATTTCAGCCATCATTCACAAGCAGGTACCTCTGTTTGGGTTAAACTCGAATTAAGTCAAAAGCTCCTTAAACTTCTTACAAACTAAGACAGTAATTCAAGCTACAAAATAACAATACATCAAAAATAAATAAATAAATAAAAAACTAGCAAGTAATATAAAATAATAGCAAATTTCAAATACAACTAAGTCATTAATAATTTTTATAGTAAATTGGAACTTAACATTACCAAACAAAAACTCTTTTTAATTTTGTGGCTTCATAATCTGCATTTGTGTAGATATAATACTAAATGTATCGCAGAAAATAATTCCCCATATTACAAAATTAACCTGAGACAGTCGCCTTAAACTAGCGGCCTATATTATAGTGTTTATTAGGAGATAACAAAGACACTAGCATTCATTAGATTACATAACATTCCAAGTGAATTCAAAGCTATTGTGGCCACAAACTATTGTTACTTGCTGACTGGTTCGTAATGGATTAAATGCACCCAGAATAGATGAAAGGTTGAAGAAATTTATTTTCCGAAAACACTTCACACTTCTGCAGCTTTTCACACAAAAATATTTGTACAGATCTTCTCGAATGACAGAACGCAATCAGTAGTTACCACTTCATATTACTACGAACGTCGAATGAGAGGTAAAGCAAAGCGCATCAAAAGCGAAAGCTCAGAAGGTGATCTCTCAACATTCTGAACTTCCGAGTTAGACTGAAAAGTGATGTTGTCTGCGGTCCTACATATAATTGTTACAGCTTGCCAGAGAAATTACCAGTAGCTTCGATTTTTTGAAATTGCTGGAGCGTATACACAGTTGCAGTTACATATGGCCGGATTCAGTTACAGTTACACAAGGATTGTACCAAAATGTCTCCAATTTCTCATCAAATTTAGTGACAAAATTAGTCACCGAAAACATTGCCAACTTATCGCTATTTACCTCAATGTTAAATGGACTTGATCTTGTATCCCTATCTTTTCAGTGATGCATCGCATTCTGGGGTCTTTCATATTACATTATACAAGATATAGTACTATTTACATATACTGTCACTAGAATTATCTACATTTATAAAAAATTCGTAACACTATGTATTTTTCCCGAATGCGTCGAAGAAAAATTTCATACATCAAAAGAAGAGAATAGGCTGTCACTATTTATTCCCAATTAAATTTGTTTCTTGTCAGTTTATGTTAAAAGTAAGTTGTTTATTGATTAATCCAATCTATTAGGATTATTTGAAATAAATATCGCTCTTCAAATTCAATATTTAGCTGTTAACGATTTTGAAATACAAAATGTAACAAGGAATTACTAAGAAAAGCCGTTTTCTCACAAATAAGGTAATAAACACCATAAATTTATTTTTTTCCATTGCATTATCATTGTTTATGCATGTTTTTATAATTATTTGTTAAGTAAAATTTGATATTAAATTAAAATTTTATAAAACTTTATTCTGAAATTTTGTTAAAAAACTTCCTTTCCGCCAACTGCTCTTCGGTCATGCATATTAGGCTCACATGTTCTTTCAGTCTGAGGCTATTGATCTAAAATATAATAAATAAAAGATGATAATCGAAAACTGTGATAATTTAATTGAAACATTAGTAAAACTATTCACACATCTTCAGTTTAGCAGTTCATCAGTTTGATTATTTAGATTCGGGTAAAGCACTCGAAGGCCTTCTGCTGAGAGGACGAAAGACTTCGACAGGGAGGGGGCATTTACTAAAAAGCTGGGCTTATATTCGCATTTTACATGACAAATATCATGAAACCTCCTATGCAGCCTCGCAAGCTTTAAGATTTGAACGTGGGTGGAATTAACAGCCTTCAGATATTTTTGGCCCCTCGGCGGCAAGTGAACCTAGTGCTTCATCGATGTTTCACCCATTTCCCAAACTTTCAAATTTGTCAGTCTTGTTTTTGTTGCCATTTTTAAGATTGCATATGGCATAGTGATATCCATATTTTGCAGTTGTCGAGGATTCTTTTTACGCTTTAAAGGGTAAAAAAGCAAATTGTTTAAATTGTATCTATTTTTTAATTTATTTAAATTACTTAACTTTCATTTATTAGCCCAAAGGGCTGTTGGAGCTTTTAATTCTTAAGAGTTTGTGTTTATGTTTTAAGTTCAATACCAAATGATAAGTCAATATTTGGATAAACAATTCTAAATAACATGAATATGTAAAGTTTGCGACAACATGATATACACAATATATACTATAAAACTAGTGTTCAAATCAGTCGTAAATAGTGACCATGAGCTCCAACAGAATAATTAAATAAATGCGTTGTGTAACATATATT
>KK116923.1:11567-28907 GCA_000611955.2 Stegodyphus mimosarum
TTTTTTTTTTTTTTGAAAGCACGAGAGAGGAAAAATGAGCAATACCCTCGCCGGGCCTCGAACCACGGACCTCTCGAATACACGCCGAGTGGGCTGACCACGAAAGCATGTTAAGAAGGCGAGAAAAATTCCTTATAATGTACGTGCTTTTATGAAAAAAAGTCTGTAGTTTCGTCAGCCATAACTGAAAAGTATTTGCATATGCTTTTTCCACAGAACTTTACGAAATAATTTTATTGCAAGCATTTATTACTACATTTTGTAATTTTGGTGAAATAGACGTTGCGTTATAGCTGTATGATTCTAAATGATATTTGGAATAGCATGTCATGATATAACACGTCATTTCCTGCATTTACTTGAAATCTGAGGACATGGAATAAGAAAGAAGTTTCCTTCATTCTTATGAGACTTAGCATTATCATAATTTACATCATTTGCCTAGAATCAAGATGGCCTATTAATGAAAATCCATTTGTCCTACAAAAGATCACTGTTTTTATTATAAGAATAAGCTCTCTTCAGCTTGATGGGCTTTACGATAGCAATCGGATCAACAAAAAGACTAAGAAAAATATTTTTTAAATTATAGACACGTAATAAGAATTGTTTAGACTAAACTAAACTCAGCGTCGGAACAGTCCTAGTGGTCGACGGCTGCGGTGCCCTTTTTCTGTTTTTTTGACCTTTGCGCCCCGGAGTGCATCAGCATATGCCCTGAACAAATGGTCAGCTTGTCGCAGGACCCCCGGTGTTTAGTCCCCAAGCGAACTTGGTACTCATTTTATCGACCGATATTTGGGGGTTGAAAGGCTGAGTGAACTTTGCCCAGCCCGGGGATCGAACTCCGGACCTGCGATTTCAACTGCGCAACGTGCTAGCCACTTCGCCACCGGGCGGTAATAAGAATTGTTTATGCAGGCAATTTTCGTTAGATTTTCTTCATTTGCGAAATGGTTCATTCATATATTGTCCTAAAACTTGACTGTTTGACTGGCCTGCACACCTCTTTGCGAATATTATGCAATATTTACAATGTACTCCTTCTTGAAGTTTAGAATAAGTCAGGCAAGGTATTCAGATAATAATGTATATTTAAATTTTTTTATTTATACTGATCTTGGAAATATGTACTTTGCGGTTGGTTCCAAGTATGAAATCCAGTTTTCCTTCGTCAGTTAATTAACGATTTACAAAATTTGACATTTCATTGCATTTTTCATCTTGGAGAGGAATTTTAATTTCATGCAAAACGTTCGTAAAGGTTTCTAAGTTAGAATCAAAAGTGCTTTCACCTTCAGTTTGTTGTTGAGTGTTAGAATTCATCGCTTAGTATGCGATATATGTTTGCTTGCATTTCATTTTTCAATGCAACTTCATGGCAGTTTTCAAGGTAATTTAAGAAGGAAGTTTGTCGCTTCTTACTCATTTTGAAAATAATGGGTCAACCAAGATTTCCTGAGTATATCACTCTGTCTGGATTGTTCGACCAAAAGATTAATAATGATTAGTATTTCTGAATCGCGTTACGCTTCACTAACTTCACAAGTTAAGAATAGTTCGAGTCTGGAGTCTCAAGTTGAGCAGCATATGGGACGAGAGAAGTGGAAACATGGCTGAAGCAACGGGGCCTTGTATCCTAAATGAACCTGAATACCCGTTTCTTAATTTTTTGTGTTCGAGGGATATTTTGGATACTGAGAACTCATGTGGAGCTTGGCGGTGGACTTAGAGATTAACCGCAGAACCCTAACTGGCTCTTCATGCTCCTCCAACGCATTTTAAGTTTGGATGAGAATTTGGATAAAATTGGTGCACTTCATCACTTCTTAAGGAGCTTTTTTACCAGATGTGAATAGACACATTCACAGCTTGATGATAAGAATGATCATTTGGTGTTTAGTGAACAAAATAAGAATATGTGACCTCTTTCGATAAGAGAATATCCAAAAGGAACTTCCCCCCCCCTTAAAAAAAAAGAACATCCTTAGAAAAGAGCTTTAACTTTTATAAAATTTTTACTCACTAACACATTTTGGAGGATGCATATGGCTCTTTGCACTTCCCTGCGTACGCCATTTTATCGTCCTAACCTAAACACGAACTCAACGACTGATAACTGAATTCATTCGTAAAACCGGTGAAACTTCAGCCCTAGAGGAGACTCGTGCCGATACTGCTGAAGGGATTACAAAAGTAATTTAGTTTTGATAGGTTTGAGTACAATTTATTTTTTAAACAAACATGCGTTCTTAAATAACACATCTATCGTCTAAAAATAGAATTAGATGTGTAGATTATATTATTTAAAAATTCTCGTTGAATTATGCAGAGTTTCACGATATGAAATTCAAAAAATTTGAAAAGTGCAATAAATCCTGTTCTCATTTTTATATCGAAAACCAAACTAATATAATGCAACTAACCAGAAGATTGAAACAGAAATTTCAAAGTTTTGAATAGTCTTGTTGTTTGTGTCTAATACATAAACGCTATTTTTATACCAACCCTTAAAGAAACTGGCTTATTAATTACACGAGTAAGAAGGAAGTTTTAAATCTAATCTCATCTAACAACCAACAGTATACAATGTTTGACCTTTATTAATATTTATTACAATGCTTAACTTCCCAAGAATAGTATGTTTAATATTCAGAGATGTGTTTAAGATAACAAAGGCATGTTAAATATAAGCAAAACAAATTAAAAGCACAATAAACAAAAGACACTAAAATATGTCAAATTAATAAAAAGGCTCATTTCTATTTTTGAGCTTTCCCTAAAAGTACATTTTGTCACTTTGAAAAAGTACATTTTGTTCACATACTACAGTCAAAATATTCTTCTTTGAGAATTTTTAGATTCAGTTTCATATATATAATCGTTGTAAATATATGAAACGTAATTTTTTCTGCATTGGAATGTTTTGCATCGTTTTATTTTTTATTTTTTTAGGTTGATAATTTTGAGGTTTATTTTGTGTTTAAGCTTATTTGTAGCCACATGTCTTGTATCGAAAAGTTTATTTGTCACTTAGAATTGTAAAGCTTTTAATTGTGAGTGCAACAATGTTGAGATTGTGAAGGTAACTCAATTTTAAAATGTGAGATATAAGCAATTTTGTTCCCGACGGGCCTTGGCGACTTTCTAGAAGATTCCCGAATTCGCGGCTTTACGACCGATTTTTATAGAAGTTTGCAGAGTAATATTTACAGGTTATAAATACGAGTCGGAGAGCTATATCAGAGTTCAGCTGTGAATTACAAATAAAGGTTTACCCTGAGAGTGATTTGAGGCACTTTAGGGTACGCTTTGCTTGCTAAGGAGAAATTACTAAATATTTTCGCTCTCCTTGAATTATGTCCAGCTATTATTGCTCTGTGTGTATCACTTATTGGGTTCATTTCCTTTATAAATTCTTCATTTCTTCTTACAAACAAACATCAAATATCCTGTAGCTTGGAACAGTATATAAACTTTCTCACTATTGCTTTGCACACATTTTGTTTGTTAAAATTTTACAAAAATATTTCGAAAGTTTCATTCTAAAGTTTTGAATAACTAAGGACACGAGTACTTAAAAATGTGCATCATCATCAAATGCACATCATCAGATTTCAAAATATACAGTAAAATTTCCATCTCATTCAGAAACCCAAGGTTTAAAATACTATATTAAAAGTTCTTAGCTGACTCATGGTTTTAAACGGCCGTTGATGCGTAGTTTTCTCGGGATAGGATAAAAAAGATTTTCAGATTTGCTTTGCAATTTCCGACCCACGAATCCCAAAACTTTCATAAATTAAATATCTAAAACATTTCAGATGTTCCATTGCTTCGCCACTTTTTATCACCTACTGGTAATCTGGCTTCAGATTCAGCAAAGACCGCTAATCTCCCTGAGAATTTTGTCGTCATTTCTAGCATATTTTAACTGGAGATATCTGCGAACCTTCAATGGCACATCTAAGTTTTGGCTATACATACTATTAGTATTCAAATTAAAAATAAAGCAAAACATAAAAGAAACGAACATAGATTTATAATATAACAAAATGCAAAGCTTGTGTCTATTAATTCATATTTAAAAAAAAAATGAAGTTGCCAGCATATGACTTTCCGTCAATTCCATATATGCTGGTGTGCAAAAATTAAGGACGAAGTCGAAAAATTAGCATATCAGCTGAACGAAGAGGCAGAGCGGACAGAAAGAACAATCAGGAGATTAAGTAAGATGATGTACGGTATCACATGCGCAGATATGCAGGTAGAAGTAATGGGGGAGTGTCTGCGTAGTATAAAGCATGCTGTCGGTGTAAGATCAGTATTTCTGGCAAAGAGATTGCACGCCGTATAGCAGTTAAAATCACACCGAGTTGCTGCCTCAGCGAGAAATGGCGAATAATCAATCTGTTAGACGACATCTGGATGCTTTTACTCGAGGTCGAATCACTGGGAAGTTGGAGGAAGGCCGCAGTGTGACAAGTGTGGCTGCAGAGTTCGGAATTGCTCACAGCATCGTTTTACGACTTTGGAGACAATTTCAAATTACAGGAACAGCTATCCGGGGTTTAGTAGTGGTCACCCACGAGGAACCACACCCGCAGATGACCGGTATATTGCCTTACAGGCCAGAAGAAACAGGCGGCAGACAGCGGGAGAAATCGCTAGACACACGACATAGGCGACTGGACGACCGATATCGCGTTTTACCGTTGCCAGAAGACTGCACGGTGGTGGTCTGTTTGCACGACGCCCTGTACGGTGTGTACCTCTAACGCCTGCCCATCGGAGAAGGCGTTCTCTGTGGTGCCGGGAACATCGGAATTGGAGAGCCAATGAATGGGGACGAGTACTCTTTACAGATGAGAGCAGATTTAGTCGTAGTTGCGATTCTAAACACATACACATCTGGACAGAGCGGGGAACACGCAATAATCCCTTCAACATCATCAAAAGGGACTGTTTTGGAGGTCGCGGAGTTCTCGTTCGAGCAGACATAATGCTTGGTAGCCGGACCGACCTTCATATCTCCCAAGGAGGTTCATCACCTGGGACTGCTATTGTAACGAGGTTCTTCTTCCTTACATGCGTCTTTTCACAAGGGCTATGGGTCCTCAGTTCCTCTTCATGGACGACAACGCTCCACCTCATCGCACAGTTACTGTCGAAGAGCTGTTGGAGAGGGAAGATATTGAACGCATGGATTGGTCAGCAAGGTCTCTGGATCTAAATCGCGTCAAGCATATACGGAACTTACTAGGGAGACCCGTGGCAGCAAGTAACTTATCGCCAGTAACGATTCCGAAACTGCGATTGGTGCTACAAGAGGAACGAGCAGCAGTGTCTCAATAGCTCATTAACAACCACATATCCAGCATGCACAAATGATGTGAAACCTGCCTAGCAGTCAGGGGACATCATATCCCCTATTAAAGACCGGATGTTTCTTGCTGGACACCCATCACAGGGATGTTTCGGCCTTCAGTCGCATTGCGCTCCATGCTACTTTTCAATAAAGCTTCTTTTTATCCCTCTGATTTCTCTTTTAGTAAGTGTTGCTTACATTACTCATGTCCTTACATATTGGGGATCTTACAGTATTAAATGTGTTGATTTGGAAAGCTTTTGTACAAAGTTATATTGAAAAAACCGTCTCGTCCTTAATTTTGCACACCAGTGTATTACGTGTGCCAAACGGGCAATCCCATGTGCCAAACGGGCAATCCCATGTGCCAAATGACGAAATAGGTATCAATGCGGAACTGACCGTAACCAATTAGATTCTTATTTAATTAAGCGTCCTAAAACTGAAATAGTTTCAGATACTTTAAATGATATCCGCAGTTTCATGCCTCCGTGATAATCTTAATTCGATAACCGATTCTTTTTTTTTTTTTTTTTGTGTGTATGTGTGTGTGATTTCTTTGGTAAGTTGTTTAATTTACATTAAAAATTTGTAATTTGTCGAATATCTGTTAGTTTTTCTCTTGTATGTTTTTTCAACTCAACTGTATCCTGAATATTTTGGCGAGTGAAGTTTATGCTTCGAATGTTTCGCCAAATCGCCAGCTTTTGGCGGAATCCGGTTCCGATAACAGAACAGTACCAACAAAAGCTGTAAAAATAATAACTATAACCAGGTGGCCATATATCTAAGTATTGTTAGTTTCGGTTGTTTTATGCCAGTTACTGTTTTACCTCAAAATATTTTTTAAAACTTTAACTTTCTGTTGCCGTTTACCATTTAAAACACAATCTGTCTTATCGCGACTGCGCGCTTGAAAGTCGTCAGGTACGTAATCCAATACTTGGGAAAATATGTAAATTTTTTAATCCACGATTTAAAAAAAAAAAAACTACTTAAAGACTTTGAAAACATACAGACTAGGTTAAAAAATATTGCATAAAACATAAGCAAGTTAAAAATTATAGAGTAATATATATATATTTTAAAATGCGTGTACCGAATTCGAAAACACGTGAAACAGAAGTAATAGAAAATACGCAAAAATAAAAGAACTAAATGAAAATTTGACCTAAAAAACAAAAAGTGCAGGAGTAAATTCTTAAAATTTGTAACGCAAGTGCAACAAAAGTTTTGAAATGACGAAACTATACATATATGTATTAATATACACCTGTATTGCATAGCCCAATATATGGCAAAGCTTAAAATGTGTTAAATAACAAACTGCGAATTTTAAACTAACTAAAAAAAATAAGTAGAAAACTTCTATTATGACATAACAATGTAAAAGTAAAAATGAATAATTTGAAAAAGGAAAAAAATCGAATTACCTGGATTATGAATTCTAAAACGACCATCAATTTGAGCTCAAGTGAAGCGTTAATTCGCTTCAGTTCAACGAATGGAAAAAGTTGCAGTGTTTAGTTCAACAACTGGAATGAGTTGTGGAATAATTTTAAACTGATTAAACTCAAAGAAAATAATTATATAAAAAAATTATAAAAAAACTTCTGTTTCAACATAAAATATGTAGAAGTGGACAAGGAAAACATGAAATTACCTGGAAAATGAAGCCTAAATACCGCCAGTTTGAAAGACCGCCAATTTAAAAGACGTCCAGTTAAAGAATCAATTTGCTTCAATTCAGCAAACGGAAAAATTTGCAGTGCTTAGTTCAATCAATGAAAAAATTTGTAGTGTTTAATATCAAAATAACATTTTTTAAAAATATAGTGCATTATGAAAAAAATTTAAAAAGTACCAAAATTGTAAAAATTTAAATTAGAATATAGTAAGGGCTGTTTCAAGTAAACAACGAACATAGTTGTGAGCAAACTTAGACAATACTAAACAGGAATTTAGAATAAATATTATAAATTATATGTAACCTAAAAGAGAATAAAGGCAGAAAACGAAAGAAGTTGTGTCAAATGTTACAGAATATCCAACTCACTCAAGCGGGTTTTCTTGAGACTTGAAAGCTGAAGTAGGTCCATTTTGTTAATTAAAGAGATAGAAAGCTATTATTAGATAGTCTAGTCTAATCTAAATTAAAACCAATGCTAGGATTTTGACAAAAATGCCTGTTTCAGCTGTGTTAGAAACATCCAAGCTATACCTTCGCAATGGTTTAGGTACAGCTTATGATGAAAAACAGCTGCTTGCTGGTAAAAATGATATTTAGATTGTGATAACTGTGTAACTAGCGGTTTTTTGATGAAATAGTGTGGAATTTGTTATCTTTTAGTATTTTAAGTAATAAACTCAGCTGTTCTGTAAAATCATTGTTGTTACAAATACTTTTTTGTTTGATTAATAACAAAGTTAGCAATGATTTTTCTGGATATATTAGAAATCCAATTAATTAGTTCAATTATTTTGAAATTCAAAAGTCTTCTTTTATCAGTAATACTGTTGAGAATGTAAATTTACAGGTCGATATAATCTGCCTCGGTGTTTTCTTTGTTAGTTTTACTAAATTTAAGGCATTTAAGATAGATAGCTTGTTTATCAATTTCATTGTAATTATTAATGGCAGTGACGTTATCAATGAACATGTAGGTAAATTTAAAAAGTCTAGTTTATGGTAATTATTAATAAAATTATATTCCTTAATGAAGAGGAACAGGTTACAGATGACAGTAGAATAGTTGGTTTCTATAGGAATACTGTTAATTTGTAGAAAAATTTTATTTTGATATTTAATAAAATTTTCAAAAAGTGTGCAATTAAGTTAAGAGTCTCATTTATCAAAATTTATCTAGATAAGTTTTTAATGCTGGGAAATAGGTGATAAAGATCAATTAAACTATTATTGCGTGCGTACCGGTGCATAATAGATTGAATGCACACAGAACTGATGATAGCTTCATAAAATTTATTTTAACAAAAGAAACACTTCACAGTTCTGGATTTTTCCACAAAAATACTCGTACAGCTCTTCTCAGGGTCACAGAGCACAATTAGCAGTTACAGGTCAAACTACTAAGACCGTTAAACAAAACGCAACGCAAAGCGCATCTAAAGAGCAAAGCTCACATGAAGATTTCTCAATAGTCCGAACTAATTCTGAACTAGACAACAACCGTGAGTAGATGCTCTCTCCGGTCTTATAAAGTTTCCTCCAGGCCACGGAAAGATTTCTAGTACCTTCCACTTCTCGAAATTACCGGAAGACATATGAGGACCGGATAAGGTTAAAGCTACATCTATCATCAATTACAGTTTTTCATTTACAATCTCCATTTCAATTATATAGGAACTGGAACAAAATGTCGCCAAGTTTGGCGAATTTTGCCGATATCTCGCTAAATTTGGCGACAGACATCAGTCGCCAAATTTATCCCCAGCTTAGCGATATCTCGCCAGTTTAGCAATATTGCCATTTACTCAAGGTTAAGTAGACTTGCCTCTGCAGTCTTACTTTTCCGGGAAAAGGAAAAGTAAGAATACTTACTTTGCTTCTTTAGACTTTCATATTACATTATAATGCCTCGCTGCTAAAGCAGGTATCCATAGCGAGCTTTTTTAGTTTCTACTTACCAATGGGCCCTCTTACCATCGAAGCCATTGTTGCGGCTATTCAACAACTGTCGATTCGTAGCCACTCTTTTGTAAAGGCAGTCACATCATCAGATTCCAAACGTGCGCTTCAAGCTCTTCTGAATAATAAAAATAGTTCCCAAAGAATCTTAGGTTCTAGGCCTTTGCTTATGGCAATGGCACACAGAATTTCGTTCCAATACATTTCAGCCCACTGTGGAATTACGGGAAATGAAAAAGCTGATACATTGGCTAAGAAAGGAACTTTTATAATACAACGCATTAATGGGCCGCTTTCATTTCATAGGACTGAATTGTTTGTTAACCTGACTCTTAAGAAAATTCTTAAGCAGAATATTATTCAACGTGGATAAGTGTTGGAGGGTTCTGGGGGAAGAAAGAACTTTCATTCCCAATTTTCCAAGAAAGACAGCGATAGCTCTATTTAGACGTCTGACCGGACATGACTGTTTGCGAGACCACCTCTACAGAATTGGAGTAGTGGATTCCCCAAACCGTGTTTTGCGTGACTCCGATCAGCCTATGATTTTTTAACGTTTAAATAACTGTATTGCACTTTTTCAGTATGAGGACATTGTTAAAAAGTACTGGAGAGCCCGTGAACTAACGGCTTAAACGCTAATGTTTGGCATTTGTAATATAAAATAATGCCTCTAACGGCTAGTGCCCGCCACTGGAAATTAAAAATAAATAAATAAATAAAAACCTACGCACAAATTTAGATAGCGCAAGACGCAAACCATATACATATCAATACAAAATAATGAATAGCAAATATAAGCGTGCATAAGTGAAATAATCAACTAATATTTATACAAATTTGCAGTTTATTTTAATCAGATTTTTTAACAGCGATCTATTAAAAAGGCTATAATTGAATATGCTATACTGAAAAGGAAAGTTGAATTTATCTTCTCCTCAAAAGCATGAGAAGTTTTTAATCATGTTGCTATTTATACCAATTATACATTATTTATAGTAATATGTTATAGGTTTTTTTTATCTTTTTACTGAAAAATTTCTTTCTCTTTATTCGATATTTTAAAAGCAATGTCAGAGTACATTGAGCATAAAAATCTTATGCGTTATACTGCGTTATGTGGACTCTGCATTTTTGATCGTAGGGCAGCATAACAATTTAATTTCTAACTATTTGATTAGCAATTTGCTAGATTGACAAGAGATGGAAATTTGCAACATCTTGGCTTCTATTACATGATAGACATTATCATCAGCTAGAAACCTTCATATTTTTTGCTCAATTGATGAAAATTTCAAAATTTCCATCATAGCATCAGCCTTGAATAGTGTTCTATATATATGACAGCTGAATCAAAGGATCTGAATGGAATCAGTGTACTCCTTTCTATTTCTTTGGTTCAATTGTCGTGAACACCATATGGTCATATACACCGAAGATATGTTTATGGTATCCTAGTTCTCTTAAAGTTGAGTATCACAGCTGCCTCACATATACTTTATGAAGAACACGAAGAAAAGTTTGCGGAAAAAAGGTTATGGTTCATTCTTTCAAAAATTTTAACAAAGTGTGCAAACCCCATTTTCAGTATTATCGTTTATAATAAATACGTCAAATTTCAAAATGCGCTAAAAAGTAAATTATAGCGTATATCTATATAAATTTTGAATAAAAAAACTAATTTTCTGCAGGTGTGCTTAGAAATACACCTACTTTAAGATGATTGTAAAAATTTTATAGATCATAATTCTTGGCATTCTTAGACCATTTGAAAAATACATTTAAAAATACATTGTTTTTACAATGTATTTTTGTATTTCAAATACATTTTGAAAGCAGGATACATGAAAAATGAGCAATGCCGTAGCCAGAATTCGAACCACGGACCTCTCGAATACGCATCGACCGTGCTGACCACTACACCACGAAGGCATGCCAAGAAAGCGGGAGAAAATACCTTATATACCCCTTTTTAAAGGGCTAGTGGGGTTTGAGGGACCCTGTCGCCAAATCTTGGCGGTGGACAATCATCATCCACCACCTTTTTTTAGTTCTGGAGCCACTGTAGAGACGTTAAGTAATTTTTGAAAGCAGGGGAGATGAGAAATAAGCAGTGCCCTCGCCGGGACTCGAACCGCGGACCTCTCGAATACGCGTCGAGCGGGCTGACCACTACACCACGAAAGCATCCCAATAAGGCGGTAAATCAGAACTAATGGTACTGAAAGAAAAGATACCTATGACTTTTCTAATGAATTTTCACAAATATAGGTATAAAATTAACGTGTCACTCTCTATATTTCTATGACATGCAAAGTTACTCGATGTGGAGGTCTTATGTGGCACGACAGACGTCTCTTTCCACGATAGTTTAGTTCTTGAATTCTTGCCAAACAGGTGTAAGGATCCACGCAGTTCGAACTGTTAACTGTTGGATCCATAAAGGAGGTCAAATGACTTATTGCCTCATCTTAAATTTATATGCAAAATAACTGAGATGAAAATTTAAAATAAATACTTTTTTATATTATTGTCGGATCCGGCCCTTTTGCTTATTTTATCCGGCCCGTTGAAAAATCCTGCATGCAATTTTTTTAATCTCTTATATGCCGTAAAATCCTGTTTAAATATATCTTATTTATTCTCTTATATATATATGTCTTATTTCATAATATATAAATTAAATTATTTATTTGTAGGCCTTTGTAAAATGAGTAAATCTAAAAAAAAAGACAAGTTGATTTGGAGTGCAGAAATTTCAATGAAGCATGAACGGTAAAATACCTTTTTACAAACATTGATAGAAAAGCAATTTGTTTAGTTTGCCAGGAAACAATTGCTGTTTTCAAGGAATACAATTTAAACAGGCATTTTAAATCAAAACATCCAAAATATGCATCACTTTCTTTAAAAGAACTTCAAAGTGCAACAGAAAACATGACAAAAGACTTGAATAAGCAACAAAATATTTGTACCAAACAAAGTAATATCGAGAAATCTACCACAAAAGCAAGTTATGCTGTTGCACACAAAATTGCTAAGTTCTGTAAACCTTTTACTGAAGCAGAATTTGTTAAACAATGCATGATACAAGTGTCGGAGATATGTTGTTCTGAAAAGAAACATGAGTCTTGCGATATTACTGACACAAATCAATTATTAATATTTATCCGAGGTATTAACAAGAAATGTGAAATTAGCGAGGAACTTCTTAGTGTGCATCCAATGAAAGATGCAACTACCGGTGAAGACTTCTTTATCGTTGTCGAAGAGTGTTTAGTTAAAGTAAATTTAACTTGGAACAAAATAGTAAGCATCACTACGGATGGCTGTCCTAGTTTAAGAGGGACAAATGTGGGTTTACTAAAACGAATCAGCGACAAAGTAAAAGAGTTGTAGCCAGAGCAGGATATATTATTTTTACACTGCATAATTCATCAAGAAGTGTTATGTAGAAAAGTCTTGAAATTGAATCACGTCGTTACTGTTGTGACAAAAGTTGTGAATTTTATCTGGGGGCGTGCCTTAAATCATCGACAGTTTGCTGAATTTTTGAAAGAAATTGAAAGTGACCTTTACGAAATTCTTTATTACACTGAAGTGCGATGGCTTAGCATCGGTAAAGTTTTGGACATGCTTTAATATTCACTTGATGAAATAGTATCCTCCTTGTCGATAAAAAAAAACTGCATGATTTTCCTGAATTGCAAAATGAGGCATGGGTAAACGATTTCTCGTTTGCAGTGTAAAATATTTGAATGAACTAAATCTAAATCTACAAGGGAAAAACCAATTCGCTTTCAATATGCACTCAAACTTCAAAGCATTTATGATAAAACTCAATTTATTTGATAAAAACTTTAATAAGCAATTACTAAATCATTTCCCTTCATTACAATCACGACGTGAATCATTGAAAAATACCGATTCTCTTAAATATAGTGCAATAACACAAGACCTGCATTCTGAATTCCAAAGAAGATTTCAAGATTTCAAAGCTATTGAAAAATCTTTATCATTAATTAGTCAACCTTTTAATTTTGACGTGCAAAAAGCTCCTGTTGAAATTCAACTAGAGCTAATTGACTTACAGTCAAATAATTTACTAAAAGAAAATTTTCACTCAAACGAGTTGAGTGTTTTCTACGGTGCTTTGAATACAGAACATTTCAAGCATTTTTTTAACTATGTTCAAAAATACCTAGTTTTATTTGGTTCAACATATATTTTTGAAAGAACTTTTTCGTTAATGATTTACACGAAAAATAAATTTCGATCACGAATTACTGACGAAAATCTATACTCGGTATTAAGGATTGCTACAAGTGATTTGGATCCAAATTTTGAAGAAATAATATCAAATGAACATTCCAGATTTCACGTTTCGCATTAACTAAAACTATTCTATTTTAACGTTTCATGTTTGTCTTTTCGTTTTATACACTCACGTTTGTGAAAATTGCAACACCAAGAAGGAATCGTCATAATTGAATGCAATTTAATACACAGTTGAGTGGTAGTGGTACAAATAAATGATTAAATGTTCAAAGCAAACAAACAAGAACAAGAGATCAGAATCAGTATTTTGTGTGGCCACCACGCGCCGCAATAAGTGCTGCTACACGACGTGGCATGGAGTCAAACAAAGTTTGAATGTCTGACTGAGGAAGAGCATTCCATATCGTTTGTACGCGTACCCAAAGTTCGTCTGCAGACGCAACAGGACGAGGATCACGAGCAAGACGCCGACCAATGACATCCCACACATGTTCAATTGGCGACATATCCGGGGAACACGCAGGCCAAGGAAGAAGCTGTACCTGCTGCGCTGCAAAGAAGGATTTAACAATCCGAGCAGTATGAGGGCGGGCATTGTCCTGTTGAAATACAGCGCCTGGCAAGCTTTGAAGGAAGGGAACAGCTTCGGGCTGTAGAACTTCACGGATATACCGGTTGCTGTTCAGATTGCCCACAATTCGTAGCAATTGAGATCGTCTATGATATGCTATGGCGCCCCAGACCATAACTCCGGGTGTTCGTCCACTGTGGCGTTCGATAATGCACTCCGGAAGGTGGCGTTCACCGGCATAGCGTCTGACACGAATGCGGCCATCATGGTACCACAAATTAAAGCGGGATTCGTCAGAAAACACGACATGCTGCCAATCAGCACGCCAGTCTCTATGCTGATTGGCCCATTGTAGCCGCAGGCGGCGATGGTCGTGCGTTAGGGGGATCCTGTATAAAGGAGTCCGTGCGCGCAGTCCACACTGCAGCAGACGTCTACGAATTGATGAAGCACACAATGAAACACCTGTAGCTATTGACCACAGTGCTGCCAATTGTCTAGAGGAAGCTGTACGGTCCGTCCGCGCCATGCGGACCAGGTGTCTATCATCGCGAGCTGACGTCACATTTCGGGGTCCACTCCCGGATTTCCGAGTTGTCCGACACTCGTCCGTCCACTGCTTCCAAACGCGCATCACTGTGCTGCTGTTACGCTGCACACGAGAGGCTACTGCACGATACGACAATCCAGCTTCACGAAGGCCGATGATTCTCCCTCGTTCAAACTCTGTAAGTTGTTCAAATCTCGCTCTCTTTCGTCGACGAGGCATAAGTACAGATTGAGTTAACGTTTACCACTAGCAGATAACGACCGATAACCATACACGCCTCGCTACAGCCGTGTATTTATTCGGATCCATCAGCCGTTCAGAGGGCGCTGCTCAGCATACACATGCGCTACGGATTTGCAATTCTAATCATTTGCATATCATGCGCTACTTTGCATTTCCTGAAAATTTCAGCTCACTCGCGTAAGTCCTTCATGGTGTTGCAATTTTCACAAACGTGAGTGTAATTCTATTTACTATTACATTTATAAAATATAATATAAATATAAAAATGTAATAACTATGATCAAAATAAAATAATTTGTATAAGATTTAAATAAATAAATATAAAAATAAAATCTTTCATTAACTGATTTATTTAATGACCATTAATTTAATATAATGGATCATATTTCTTTAAAAAATACGTGACATATTTTACTGGGTACAAATTGTTCGCATATACACCTAAGTAAGACAATTTATTATTACTATTATCTTTTATTAACTGTTAAATTTCTCTGTCCAAATGCTTTAAAATAATACTTATAGTGTTTTTGTCAAAAAAATTTCTTGGGCAGGGGAAAAACTCCACCCAAAACATTCGCGTGTGAAATAAATATAATCTCGGGGTCGAGGAGGAGTCTTTTCAAATCTTTATTATTTACACTTATATTACAGATACTATATACAACTATTCAAATTAAATATTCTTGAATATTCACATAATATGTGCCGATATTATATGCCTGATTTCATAGACAGCCATCCTTGCTGGCGTCTAAAGGCATTCTGAATAAGCTAATAGGGTTGCCGTAATATCTGGCTCCCTTCAAGTGCCAGTGAAGATTTTTAATCTTCAACAGCGTGTGCACAACGTACGCGGTATAGTCTTCCGGCCCGGGAGACATTTTGAAAATTTCATTTTGGTCCGCGCTTAAAAGTATTTGCCCACCCATGGCCTAAAGGTTACACCACCTGTGTATAGGAAATAAATCTGAAATGGAGTTTAAAATGGTGTCTAAAGGCATGTGAGAATAAAAAATAAAAGAACAGACCTAAAAAATGAGCGACTGAACGATTATGGGTTAAAATCCAGCAAAATTTCATATTACTGAGTGAAATCTCTAGTGTTCAGACAATGGATCTAGTACAACTTTCCATTAGAAGCAACTAAGCTAACATAGTAGACCTAAGCTTTCATTAAGGACGTGTTAAACGTACATGATGATCGAAAATTAGGAAGACAAAAGTATCAACAGATTAAAGAGGATATTTCCCCCCTTCTTTTCGCATGCCTTCATAGTGTACTTGGAAGAACACTCGACGCGTATTCGAGAAATCCGAAGTTCGAATCCCGCAAGGTCAATGGGATTTCTTCAGTTTCCTGAGATCAAAAATTCTAAACAACATGAACTCAAAAGTGGTGGACGATAATTCGTCACCATCAGGATTTGAAGATTGGGTTTCCTAATCCCCAGTCGCCTTTTAAAAGGGGGGAGTATATAAAGTATTTTATTCCTCCTTTTCTAATGCCTTTGTTGTGTAACTGGAAGCACATTCGACGCGTATTCGGAAGGTCCGGAGGTTAAATCCTGGAGAGGGCATTGCAGATTTCTCCAGTTTCCTGACATCGAAAAATTCGAAATGGCTCTACAGAGTGTAATATTGGCATCAGATCCGGGACAACTTATGCAGCTGTACTGAGCGGGAGTACTAAAGGAGGAAAACATTTAGAAATACCGGGCAGCAAAAAGCTTAGCTTCGGCTTGACTTAGTGAGATATTGGTATCCAGTTAGAAAGAAAAATACTCATCTGACAACATACGAGAAAATATCGCAAGTTAACGCGATTTCATTGGTATCAGTATGCCGTACTTTGACAGAAACTTTGGAGAGAAGAGATGTTTGAGTTTAGTTGATCTCTCATTGCTTGATGCGATGTTATTAACACGAGGATTTGATGATGAAGGGAAATGCTTCTATCTGGAATAGCAACAATTGATAAAAAGTGAATTTAAAAACTTTCGACTAAACCTGAAATCGTTGTCCTTTCCAGTGATTCTCCTCGCAAACCCAAGTATTTCAGCATGCGCAAACATCGGTGAAATAACTTAGGATCTCTGCCTGTTAGGACTGTGGAGTCTACGTGTTATTTTAGGGAGCATAGAACTCGACTCTACGTCGAAGACGGAATAGCGAACTCTCACTATGTCTGTGAGAATAAATACTGCAGAAGAAAGGTTTTAAGTAACTTTTTTATTTAAACTAAATTAAAACAGATGCACGCACGCACTTGCTGCTCACAAATCACCACCATTTGTGGCTACGTAAATTAACAGAAAATAAGAATGTAACAAATCACAAGATATCTAACGCCTGGCTCCTTCGCTTAACTAACGCTAAATCGGCTACGCACAACAAATCCGATCCGAGAAATATCAGTTTAAACTGAAAGGTGTTTAACAGCGGCAGGAGAGTTAATTTCAAATGCGCAGCAAGCTCAACTAAGTCCGCTACTACTCTTTTCGAACTCTTGAAGCGCAGCTTAAATACTGCTTCGGAAACACGTTTAAATTTGCATTTACGTCATAACAAATTTACATTCCGGCAGGAAACTGAAATCAGGAGGGGAAGGAAAACTAAAAAAAAAAAAAAAAAAAAAAATTGTATAAAAATGTTTGTATGTTTATCACACTGTGATAAAACAA
>KK116923.1:29100-76517 GCA_000611955.2 Stegodyphus mimosarum
CGTACAGTGTTGCCATTGCTCGCTTTGAAATCATTTAGTTTGTTAATCAGAAATTCGTTGAAATGTTACAAAACATAAAATCGATAATAAAGCAAATTTCAAATTCAAAATTAGGGCTTCCAGATGCCCATATTCGCAGTAGGATTACGTCATTCAAAATTCGATGGCTCTAGGTTTTATCACAATGCGAGAAACATGCATACATTTATGCAGATTTTTCATTTTTTAAAATTTAATGCAGAGCGATAACATTTAGTGGCAACAATTTGAAAAGTGAAACGGGCATTCAGAGTGATTCAACGCAAAATCGCAAAACGAAAGTAATAGTCCTTCGGGACTAAATCCCTTTGGACTAATAATTGGTTAGAATAAAGGAAGTTTTACAGGACTACCAAAGAAATACTGCAAAAGATAGTTACATGTAGAAAAGTGTCCATTGCAGCATAATAGTTGCAAAATCGTGAAAGAGTTGCATAAAAATGCCTGACTTGAAATAATTTTGAAAAACATCAGCAGAAATTTGAGGCAAGTCTCCTAACCAAGTACGAGACTCACTTCAACAAAAGTAACATCTTCGGATTTAAAATCCTTTCGCAAGCTGAAGGAGCGGTGAATAGCAGGTCGAAATAGGTTTTTTTAGCAGTTACTCAAATCAGTCAAGGATTGAATAAAAGTAGTATTTTACAATGAATATCTAATCCTCCAAATGGATCACAGTTGTTGGGAACAATGAGATCACACAGAAGGAATATAAGCAGAAACTGCCTAAAATAAAATTAACTTGATAGAAGAAAATTTTAGAGAGCACTGCTTTTTAGATTAACTTCGTATTTGTACATTTTGTGCTATTTCAATGAGTCTTACCTGCTCAAAAATGAACATAACCGGAAAACTATTTGCCAGAAATGGAATTATTTACAATTTTATTTGTTACTCCGGCGATAAATCTTCAGTGCACTGTTTGAAATCGATTAAATTACTACATATATAATATAAGAAATTAAATCAGCAATAAATAAAGAAACTTGTCATTGCATTATTTCTATTTCCAATTCCACTTGTAGTGAAAAAATTAAACTACTGTTAATTGAAAACAAGTCGCCTTTCAAAGTACAAAGAGCTGCAAGTAGCTCGCGAGCCGCAGTTACGCTGTCGAAGAGCCGCAGTTTGGCCATACCTAGTAAGATTTCATCCGCCGGAATGGAATTATGAATCTCCACAACTTGATACTTTTTTTTAATATAGAAATGATCCAATTAAATCTTTTTACTTTTCTTGTTTCTAAAGAGGGTAAGAGGTTGTTTCATAATCTATGAAGATTTCGGAAAGTTTGTAACCGATACGTATTTAGACATTTTAGAAATTTTAAAATTATGAACATGCAATATCCGAAAGAAATCGCCAAAGACCAAAACTTTTACAATAGAAGTTTTAGTCCAAAACTTTTGTTAAACATTTCATAAAAATTCCATTTAAAAGATTTTTTCCGCTCTGTCCGACGGTGCAAGTAATAAATTTATGATATTTTACATTGTTTGTTAAATAAAGATACATCCAGAAAATCACTTGAACGTTAAATTTAAAAAGCAATCTAAATCGAATTTTAAAAAATTCTTTCATCACATCGTATTGTCATCCGCAAACATTGTGTGTACAACATTTGAACTCCATAGTTTATCAGAAAATAGTTTAATAAGGCCATTTGTCGTACCATTCAGTTGTTAAGGCCGGTTACAGCTGAAAAAACAGCGCAAGGCGAAAACATTGTATACAAAACATCGCAGAGGAAAGGAAAGCAAAGAGCAAACACTCCAGTTCTAAAACATCGTAGCACAAAATATCATCGTCGAAAATAAAATCATTGTCGAAATAAAAGTCGATGACAAACTTTTGACCATAGTGACAACACCATGGGTGAACCAAATAAAAGCTTATAATAAATCCACAAAATTTATGATTACATACATGAATTCAACAACAAGTATGCCGGAGCAGAATAGGGCGGAGCTGAATAGTTAGTCCGATGCGACTATACATATACAGTGGTGGAATTTTGCCATTCCGCCCACTTACATCTGTACCTGTCAGAACCGTTTAATATTTTAACTTGCGTGCCAAACAAAATGTAAACATCTGCTCTTTCATATCTATTACTTTAATTTTCACAGGCTTTTGCATTTTTTATTCAAATGTACTGCTGCAAATTAATTTTTAAAAATCTGGAATTCTTTAAAAAAGTGCAAAGCTTTGATGGCGATTATTTTCCGTATACACTCATCTCTGAGAATGTAAACATCAGTACTGAATATCAGCTATCTAAACCGACTACCTACGCAAAAGTTAAAAGCTGTTTTGGAAAATCGTCTCAGGGAGGTTTCAACGTTCTTATACTACTCGAAAATGTACAATAATAATATGAATGTTCAACTATGTAAGTTCGGCAGGCTTTGTGGGGCGGTTACAATAATAATAATAAACATTAAACTGAAAATACATATATAATAGCGATGATAACATATGCATAACTATATCAAAACAGACTTAATGTATGCGAATCGTAACAGTTACAGTGTTCTAATAGTTTGCTTTGTTATTGCGGAAAAGCGAAAACGTTTACAAACAGCTATTGTTGTAGCATATCGTTCATAAACAGCCAAGCAATAAACTGCAAACTGTTGTTGTTCTGCAATGAAATAAGTTGTTAAGGCAGAACAATTGTCTGAAACTAAATTACTTTTTTTTAGCGTGGTGTACTGTAGCTGGGTAAACTGTGTGAGGGTAATAGGGGCAAAAAATAGTTCCACGTATGCAGTTTGATTTGGTTTATTTAGCTATAGCAAAGTACTCGAGGGCTATCTGCTTAAGGGGAGGAATGCCTTCGGGGAGGACTTTCTAAGGGAAACTGGTTCTGGTATACACGTTACGAATGGAAAAAACCACAAAAACGACCAGGCAGCCGATCCGTTCCCCAGGATTCGAACCTCGGACCAAATTGCCACTGTTCCGTGATTTTACCGCTCAGCCACTGGTGGTCTGTCAATGTGGAATCAGATGCTTCTAGCAGTCGAAAACGGATTCATCTGCTGTGTTGTTGTTGTGATTTATCTCACTTGTCTGACAGTTTTTATGCGTATTATGGGTTTTTGTCAAATTTCAAAATATGGAAAAAGAAAATTATATACATGTATATATTGAACCCCTTATACAAAATTATACAAGATTGTTAAACCTCTTATACAAGGATGCAATTATTAATATTGTTGAGGAATTGCCTTGCTTTGACTTATTTATTTTTAACTTTAGATGCTCCAAGTTTAATTTACTTCAATCCTGCAACTATAGCGCAACAACAACTATTTGCTTTTAAATTTTGCCTCTTATTAAGTTTCTTTATGTATTTATATATATTTATTGTACATATGTGTATCATACCAGAAAAATTCATAAAACTTAAAAATTATACCAAAAAGTATATAAATTAAAATAACGAACAAAAATAATTCTTTTCTGTATGTATTTATGTATGTTAAATTTTTGGCTAGATGAAAATTTTTGTAACTCTATGTACCCAGGTATCTCTGTTAAAAATGTATTATGAGGTGTACTGTTTATTTACATATTATTGTAAAAACTGTTTGTGTAATTTTGGCATTTCTTTTCACCGCTCTGCACTTATCCGTGCTTGTAGCTCTACTCGGCCTTCCAGGCTAAAGGTAGTCTGGCCTAACTCAAGTGCCCGCTGTAAACTCATGCCTATAATTGCTACATCTTGTAGTACTTATCTATGCCATCTGACGTATTTTATGAACTCTACATGTTCGAAAATCGGCGACATGTTCTACTGGGGTTGCGCTAGCTGCGGGGGAACTTGAATTGCAAACACTGTTTGCCTGAGCCGACAATAACATCAGAAGAAGATCAGGATGTTAATCCTGGCAAGGAGTGTAAGATTGCGCCTGTCGTGAGCACCATCAGTTCAGCCCCCCCCCCAATTTTGATGGGAGGTGGACGGGTCCGAGGGTCTCCCACCCCTCTCCCCCTACCTCAAGCTCTCGAAAGGACTTTCATCTCGCTGCATATTTAGAGTGCCCCATGCAGCACAGAAAGTATATATTTACAAATATGCATTCCTTCTCCGAGATTCGAACACGGGCCCTTTGGTATGGAAGCAGCGTCACCAACCACTGTTTCGGTTTTCTAGAACGTACCAACTGACTTTCAGTATTACTTTTTGTACCTCAGCCGCGCTTGAAAATATATTGCAGCTCAATTTTCTCTACAAATTAATTAAACTGTGCATGTTTTGTGAAAACTTTCAATACGATATTAGATCAAATATAACTAGTAGTAAAAATTTCATTAATGTTAACAACAGCTGTCAAATATTCAACATCAGAGGTGCGATAGAAGTCCGTTGATCTGTATTAGAAATCCCTCTCTTGCTTGCAGTACCGATGTGCGCTTAGGAAGTATGTGTATGGATAGGTTTCTTCGGTTCTGCAGAAGCTGTTTACAAGCTTTCTACTTTAGTAATTTCATAGTTTAATGACATGAAACAATAAATTAATTATACACATATATACGCAAAAATTTTGCACAAATTTAAGATAATGAAAAAAAGGGGGGAAGAAATGTATAATAATTTACGTAATCAAAATAAATACCCACGAAATACAAAAGTAACGAAAGTAATTTAGAATACTGTATTTTCCGTTAGGAGTATTGTTTAAGAACTGGGAACTGAGATGTGATTACTCCGCAATTTACAAATTATCGAATTAGTCATTAGTAATTATTGCCTGCTGTTGTAAATATCATAAAAAGCATTAGCTGTGTTGTTTCTCTTAAATGTTTTCTTGCTCAGGCAAAATATTAAAAATCTAATCGAGTTAAATTTTTAATAACTTAAATATCAATTAAGATAGCGTTAGAAAGTTTTTAAATTAATAAAAATATTGCTCTTAGATTTCATCTTGCTCGAGTAAGTAACTGCAAATATGCAAAAATTATACTGAACCATTAATTTTCCTCCTCTCAGAATAGATCGAACTTACCACCAAAAATTTTGATTTTTCTTAAAAGGGCCCTCATTCGACATGACAATGAAATTTGTCATGTCGAATGAGGTCCGCTAAAGACCGAAGTATTCTGGAACAGCCATTTCAATATGTTATAAGGACGAAAACTTGAATTCGCTTCCATTAATGAGCCCTATAAAATCATTATCATTTATTGTCCTTATAATAGCATTTAATAAGCATTTATCATTTTTTGTCGATGTCGCTTTCCGAAAATAAATGTATGTCAGCATGTAAAATTATTATTGTCAGAATGACAGAGAAACACTCTTTTGTACTGTAAATTCATGTATTAGTGATTTTCTTGATAAATTATTAATTAAAAAGGAAATTTCAGCAGTAAGTAAAGAAATGTCATCGAAAGTGTTTGAAAATTAAATATTCTGCAAAAATTCAATTCGAACATCCAGTTCTATAAGTCGTGTGCGCCTCAAGAATTTTTTTTTTTTTTGTTGTTGTTGTTTAGCCTAAAGGAGCGTTAACTCAGAAGGGCTATTAATTTCGCTTCGGCATTTTACGTCGACTCGCTATAAACGGCGAATCACTTTTGAAATTGTTGCCACCAAATATTATCGCCCTGTATTATATTTAAAGAAATTAAATAATAAATAATCTACATAAATGCATTCATACTGTAGCTAGAGCCATCCAATTTTGAATATTGTACGTTTCCACCCGAATATGGGCATATGGAAGCTCTAATTTAGAATTTGGAATTTGCTTTATTAGCTATTTCATATTTTGCAAAACTTTAACGAATTTTTGATTAACAAACTCAAGGATTTCAAATCGAGCAATGGCAACGTTGTACAGAAAAACATTTTAATCTCCAGCGCGCGAGACTGTGTATCGGAATTTCTAAAGATATACTCATTTTAAAATTATTTTGCGATATTGCTCTTGAACTGAATTTTATGGTTTAAGTGCGAAGAATATCATATTTAATAAATAAAGGTAACACACAAAATGTTAAAAAAACATCCCTTTGGACGTAATTTAAAATCTGATACCTTTCAGCTTTTTTTAATAAGTTTTGTTTTGTTTTGCTAAGTAGAGATACTTGAATTTCCTGAGGGAGGGGAGAAACAGACTGAGAAAGTTATTTAAATTTAACAGACAAAACAGTAGAAAAGGTATCTGGAGGAAGTAGATATGAATATTAAGAGGCAGAAAACACGATTATAATAATTATAATAACAGTTAGGCCTGTGTAATGAGTGAAAATCAACCGTGGTAGACACATACTCGAAAACATCCGCGATTAAAAGTAGGCCGAAAGGCCTTTTTTATTTTTAATTTGACTTTCTATTTTTTTTACAAGGAATTGCACTTTGACAAGAACAGCAAAAGACAGCAGGCAACGAGACAACACAAGGGTATCACATTAAAGAATCATAACCGTATTCCCGAAATTATTTTAATTGCTACCCAACGACGTCGTTACTGATTTAACAGGCATATGTGTTTTGACACTTCCTGAAATACAATTCGGCATCGTTTTTCTTTATTTCTGCACGTGCATTTCAGCATCAGCCTAACGAAATATGACTGTTTGACCGAATTGTCCCGATCTCCATGAACCTTCTTCGCGAATTTTTTCTTCTTTCGCGGAGATAAAATCTTTGAGAAATTTTATCTGCGTGTGTTAAAAATTGTCGCCTGTCAACATTAAGCACGTCCTCATCAAGGTTAGCTGTCTTTCTTTTTAGTCTTTCCATTTATGAATGAAATTCTGTATAACAACAAAGAAGGATTAGATTTAATGAGAGCGATATATATTCGGTTATATGTCACGCCCTAACCTAAATATATGAGACAAAAAAACAAAAAACCATCGCTTCGTGCATGCGAATCAATACGCGAAAGTCTTTAATACCCAGTGGTAGGTTTAATTGATCACTTCACAAACTGAGATGCATAAGTAATGGAGTATCGATTGCATTAGCGTAAGATATTGATTACTTGTTGGCATTTTAATTATTTTTGACAGTTGTTAATATCAATTACTTACGTATATAAAAGATTTAAAAATAAAAAAATTATGACATTTTGATTGTAGTGCTAACTTTAAAACTACCTGACGATATTCTTACACGGTTATATAATTAATGAATGTAGAGCATTTGAACTTATGATTTATTCAGAGTAAAACAGCTAACGTAATTGTTAATTAAACTAACCTAACTCTTTATATAAAAAGATAAATAACTGCGCACACATTTAGCGCCGCTTAATGTGATCACGGCCATTTTGATAACATTAACCGAATGATAAAAAAGGATAAGAAAAGTATCCTTCAAAATAGCAAATAAATTAACAAATTTAATGCAATAGTTATCAGCAGTGTGTAAAAACCAGCATTCTATAAAACACGTTAGTAATTTATAGAATGCTGAAAGCTGACCGGAAATGTATGAAACGATTACCATATAAGGTATTTCTCCCGCCTTCTTAGCATGCCTTTGTGGTGTAGTGGGCAGCACACTCAGAACGTACTCAGAGCACACTCAGAGAGGTCCGTGGTTCGAATCCCGTGAAGGGTATTGGTCATTTTTCACATCTCCTGCTTCAAAAAGACATAATGTCTCTACAGTGGCACCCGAACTAAAAACAAGTGGTGAATGATAATTCTCCACCACCAGGGTTTGGCGATTGGGTCCTCTCATCCCTAGTCGCCGTTTAAAAGGGGGAATATATACAGTACTTCTCCCGCCGTCTTAGCATATCTACTGCAATCTTTATGTTCCTGAGACTTGGGTCTCTATTTTACTAGGCTCATTTGTAGGTCTTTTCAACTAGAAAGTTGAGGTTTAGTACGTGTGGTAACACCACCCCGGGATTAGCTGAGGTGCCAGAAAAAGCAAGATATAGCTCTAGCTAATGCCGTCAACGACAAAAGTAGCAAAGTATCGAAAGTCTTAGCATGCCTTCGTGGTGCAGTGATCAGCACACTCGGCGCGTATTCGAGAGGTACGTGGTTTGAATCCCGGCGAGGTTATTACTCATTTTTCACATCTCCTGCTTCAGAAAATCCTAATGTCTCTACAAACATTATACACATTTCCTGAACATTCTATAGAATGCCAAATGATAAACCGGCAAAGCATGAAATGAGCCCCTCGCCCTCCCCCGAAAAACAAATTAAAACGAATTCGGACAAAAAAAATTTCTCACTGCTTCTTTGAGAATTACTGCGTGAGTTTCTGTTCCTGATAACGACACTAGACGAGGTGATATTGGCAATTGTATAATGAGTGCGGCAGAGGACGGTCTTTACTCATTTGGAGCTTCTGAAATTTTAAAACAACTTTATGCCAGATCACAATTTACTTCATGCCTTAAGCACTTGCTTAGAACTTAAGATATTCTTGACCACGAAATTCCTCTCTGGTCAGTTGCAACTGCTCAGCCCTCTGGAAGTTGCAAAGGATTCATCAAATATATGTATAATACAAAGTATTAACTTATGAGATGTCTTTGCATGAGAAAATAATAGCAAATGAAAAGTACCATGAAAAATGTCACTCAAGTCTATCATGTTGAAATAAGTGGGTTAGATTTTATTTCTTACTTTTTGTATGAAAATTTTGGTTCCTTTATTAAGAAATGTACAACATTTTTTGTACAGCTTTAATTTTTTTACGTACTTTGAATAAATTCTTTTAATGGTACTCTTCGATTATTCTTTCAAAATAGCATTTGTATTTTTGAGGCATGCATGTTTTTTTAAAAAAATACCCTTATCATGACCTCTTTTCATACTTTGTCGGAATAACATTTGTCTTCCTATAGAATGCCTAAGTATTATGTACAGTGCTGAGGGAAATTACCAAATATATCTCATCTTTTATACTTTGTCTAAAAACGCCAGGCGTTCTATAACATCTCTCTGTTCGCCGCTAACATAACTTAAAACATATAAATATACTGGTGAAATAAATTAAGAGAATTTGCATATTTTAGCTAATTGCATGAAAAGAACTGAACTGAAGGGAAAATCACTGCTTCTAGATAAAATTGCGAATCTTGTACGGAGTGCGTGGAGGGTAAGATGATTTGCGTTCGCTAGCACACCTCGGCGAATTTCTTGGTGTTATCTTGCAGCAATCGGTTAAATTCACATCGAAACAGTAAAAATGAGTAACCACCAACGTTTAGATGATGGAATGAGGTGGAGAATTGTGGGGAGGCTAGAGGCAGGCCAATCCCAATTCCAGATAGAGTCCAGTCGCAGAGAGTTTAATTTAACGCCCAGCGTCGTGTGTAACCTATGAAAACAGTTCCAGGATACTGGATCCATCGAGAGAAAGCCTTGGCAAGGTCGTCCAAGACCCACGACGGCCAGAGTAGATCGCTATTTGTCCATTTTTGCAAGGTGTAACAGAGGGCTACAGCTTATTAGCTCTGTCGGGACCTGTGCAGCCACAGGAACCCGTGTAACATTGGTGACTGTTTCCAAAAGACTGAATGAGAGAGGGTTGTTTGCAAAATGGCTGGCTGTTTGCGTCCCGCTGACGTCTACGGACAGGAGAGTCCGATTAGCATGGTGCAGGAAGCATAGTGATTGGAGTAAGGAGCAATGGGCGACCTTTTTGTTCACCGACAAGTCCCGCTTTAGCCCAAACACCGATTCTCGCCGTACTTTCATATGGAGAGAGCCAGGGACCCGCTACCTACCGTCCAATGTCCGAGAAATCAACAATTATGGCGGTGGCGGTGTAATGGTCTGGGCAGGCATGATGTTGGATGGCCGCACACCTCTGCACGTCTTTGACAGAGGCTTTGTGATAGGTGTGAAGTATAGGGATGAGGTCTTGGAGCCTTACGTTCGCCTTTTCCGGGATGCAGTGGGCTCCGAGTTCATCTTACAGGACGATAACGCAAGGCCACATAAAGCTCTTCTGGTCAACGAATTTCTCGAGAGTGAGGATATTCTCCGGTGGATTGGCCAGCCAGGTCTTCAGACCTCAACCCAGTAGAGCATATCTGGGACGCTCTGGGGAGGGCAATTGCAACTTGCAACCCCCTCCGAGAACCATCCAGGAACTGAAAAAAGCGTTGCTGAATGAATGGGACAAATTGCCACAGGCACTGATAAACTGCCTTATTTCCAGTAGGGCCTCACTCTGCGAGGTCTGTATGACTGTAAGAGGGGACCATATCCCTATTAACCCATTTCTTTTATGTCTTCTGCAACCGTTGTTTCAGACCTTCAGATTCCCATGAGTGTAACACACGAACATATGTGTCTATTATAACTGTTGAACGTTTATTTTGTTTGTATTATATCAATCTATATTCACACCAAATTTTATTAAAATCTGTCCAGTAGTTCTGGAGATCGTAGATCAAATATGAAAATTCTCTTAATTTATTTCACCAATATAGATACTTTTACAGCGTTTTAATTAGGAAAATTAAAAAGCTTGTTAATGAATTGTTCATAATGCTTTTAATACAAAAGCTGATTCACGGACTGTTTATAACTTTCTGGAAATCATTTGACTAATGCTGTACCCCTAATCTTAATATTCTGAGAGCATCCGTCATTTGAATAGAACTTGCCAATGTAAAATTTAAAATTAGGCGAAAAAGCAATCTTAGTTTAGCCTAGATGTTTTCAGAGAACTCTTTATTTCTCCAGAACATCTCCAGATTTTTTTTTTTTTTACTCCTGAAGAAGAAGAAGGAACTGATTGCTCTCAAAATGGGTAAATTATTGGTAAATTATTATTGAAAATCTAGTCAAACAATTTTTTTCCAGGTTCGGCGCTAGGCTTTTAGCTGGCTGGTGCAAACTCTGAGAGTTTCTAAATTCTGTCACCCGGTGCGGCTAGAATAGCTTTCGCTCCGGTCATGTCCTTTTCACCTAATTTGAAACGATTGGTGAAAATCGAAACCAAGCTCTTTGGCGACTTTATTCCTTACTTAGCGACTTTTCTTCAGCTAAAAAAAATTTGTTACAGAATATTTTAATAAAATTAACTGAATTTTAAATCACAATAAGCGATATAGTTTCCATGCTTTCGTATACAGAAGGGCGGAACTTCAGCAGTTCGATAACAATATCGGAATGGCAACATTAGTCGTGATCACATTTAACGGCGTCGACAGTATTATCTCTGTTTGATATAGAGGTATGCGCAACACGGAAAATTTTTCCTGGTAATTGATGCTGAGAGGCATAATTCTACAATTATGATAAATTATGCACGTCAGTCTAATTACTCTTATCAGTTTAGGTACTATAGTACCGAATATATTCAGCATAAGTTTATTCTGACATATATTCCCATTAGCCTACAAGTGGGGATTCTTCATTTTTTTGAGCCAAAATATTGTTGAGATTCGTCTCCCCCAAAAATGCTGTAACATTTTTATGTTTCCAAAAATCGTACTGCATCCAAAATAAAGTTATCTATTGCCATAAAAATACAGGGTATACTGGAGTTTTCCTAATACTAGTCTTCAGCTAATAGACCACTACCAAGACCTATATCGTTGTATACAAACATGCTATCAGTATTCTTCAGTTAGTAAACTGGATTTTCTTGAAGAATTTAATAAGAACAAAAATTTATCTTCTTTAGTTAATGGCATAAATTCCATTCCCTGATTTTAAACACTTTCAGAATTCTAATATATTAATTTTTTTTATGTTTCATTGCTGTTTCCTTGACAGATGGCGTTACATCCATCTTAACGTTTCTCCGCCCATTGCTTTCGATATAGGTATGGTCGCTGCTCCTTCCATTTTGCAGAATTTTTTTTTCCCCTCCTTCTGTAAAACAGAATCTGCTTCTGATCGCCTTCGAATTAGATGGAATTTTATTCAAAACCTACTCTAAAATGTAGTTGATGTTTTTCATAATTTTAAACCTCACATTATCTTGTTTGCCTTTTAGTTTAATTTTCTCACGATTTCGTTTCTTATCAAATCTTTGTCTACTAATGTCGGTGCTCTAAACTGTATGAAAACTTAATTCGGGGAATTTAATTTTTTACATACCGAAGTAGAAAATCTAATTTCCTTTACCATTTTATGTCTCAGTCAAACGTATTTTATCTTCGAGAATAATGCTATGTTCAAACTGAAGGATTAGCTATGGGAAGGCATCTCCGCCGTATTTAGCGGGTATGCTGTATTGACCCAAAACTATTAAAAATATATAAATTTTCCTTTTTATTCGTTATGTCGATGATGGCAAACTCTGTGTTGCTAACAGATATGATTTACCTCAAGTTCCGTCAGTTGTGAATTCTATAGACCTTGCTATTCAGTTCATTTTTGAACTTGAAACGTCCAGTTCTCTTTCTTTTCTTGACAGTTTATTCACGAAAAAAAATTCTATTTTTGATACCACAGTGTACCGGAAGCTTTCTTCAGTTTGTCTCTCACCACATGTTAGATCATGTGATTCTGCTAAACAAAGGTTAGTTTTTTCCCTTCAATTTTGTGTATACGTGTACTCAAGGTTTGCTTCTCAAGGTCAGCCCTTAATCCGGAACTGAACTATTTGAAAGTTGTTACCATTGATAGATGCTTCTCATCTTTATTAACCAAGCAATTAAAATATTTTCCAGTTCGAATAAGAAAAATTCTTCTTATGCTTCGATCAATAATAACGGTTAAGTTGTTATTCTCTCCCGTTGCCAGTAAGCAAGATTTTACAAAAATTCAATTATCATGGGTCCTCCCCCACCGCCTTCCAAAAAATATGCAGTGCTCTTGTTAAACATTATACTGCTAATAGGATTTTTCGGTGAATTTATAGTATTCCTTACCAGTGAGGTTTCATACAGATTGGACTACGAAAGCGCACTTTAAAATTTCACATCAAGGCGCATGAATATTATGTTCGGGGAAAAGGAACAAATAAATCTTCCACTGCAGAGCACTTTTTGTCTATAAATCGCCAAGTTATGCCTTGTCTCCGGAGGTCATTCAAAAATAGACTTTCTTGAGACTTTCCACGTTCATAAAAAATAATTAATTAACTTTCAGTCTTTTTTCCAACCCATCTTTTAACAGATTAATTCTTGATCTTCGATTTTCATCTCCGATTTTTCATCCCTAGATGGCATAACTTACTCTGTTTCTTTTTACCTCTATTATAAAAAGCATCTTGATTACCTACTAGTAAGCTATCAAAAATTCTTTTTCTCTTTCCATTTGTGGTACTTGTCTTTCATTTATTTATATCTGAAGAAAGATAAATTATTAAAAGCGCTTCCACTAAAATAAAATCTGCATTAATTACTGTTTGTTTTTGTGCAGTCTATGAATAAGTAGTTGGATAAAAGATCTTGTGTGCATAGTCTTCTCTGAGTATGGCAGGTAGCTAGCTGGTTAAATAGAGGTCGCTGTCTTGAGTTTTGTGTTTTAATCGATGGGAGTATTCGTGGACGATGTTCTAAGGAAAATGAATTTTGGTGTTTATTTCATATTATGGATATGAAGAGCAATGTGAGCTTGTCGAAGAAATAGCCACTGTTTGATGATTTTATTCCTTTAACCTCTGGGGCGTCCATATAAATGTGCAAGATTTTTGTTTATGCGCGAATGTAAAAAACGTAACTGTTGCAAAAAATTTACATGTCAATTTGGTAACCATCCAGGATGTTTATCTAGGATTGCAAATTATGATATAGAATTTTAGCTCGTCTTAGTAGAAATTTCAAACTGCATTTGGTTATTGTGAAAATGAGCACGAAAATAACAGATGTTAATGAAGGTTTATGTGTACTGAAACCAATATCTATTTATCAGTAATATAATGGTACCTCGGTATATGTCATTCATCTATTACAGATCCTTAGATCAGACTATATGTACACAAATCAACTTTTCGAAAAAGAAATAAAGGGAAAATAATTAACCCGTTCTTCTCCTATTGTTATTATATTAATACTATTTAATATTAAAATACAAATTTACTGGGTGAAATATATGCTATACATAAATGAAGTATTGCATATGATACTATATGTAAATGTTTTTCTGTTATCTGGATCAAAATAGTTTTTAGCATGCTGTAACGTCTCTGATCTTTGGTAATCGATATCACATACTTCATAGCGTTAGTCGATTTAAGAGCGTCTTCGGTTTTCACTGTCTTAGACACCATTGTACTTGTCATAAGGCAGGTAAAAAAGAATTTTCGAGTTCAAAGAGTATCTGCTTCAAAGTAGAAGTATCCGGGGTATTATTGTACTCTTTAAGCGAACAATCGGCAACACGTCCCATTTCCAAAATTATAATCGGTGCGTAATGCATTGATTTGCAGCCAGAAGTAACAGACATTGTAATACTTCCATCTGGAAACTAATGTTTACGCAGTTTGCTGATAAAACTGTTGCCGTTAGACGTTATATAATTTATGATACTGATACTTTCGAGCCAAAATTTGCTTTTAATTGCTCACTCGCTATGTCGTGATCTCCCCATTACTTTTAAATCGGTTGGTGGGAGCGTTCCTCACCTTCTTAGCATTCACTCATCATATTTCGCTCATCGAACATTAGCACTTCGGAAAGGAACCATTTTTTTTTCATTCCTTTTTTTCCCCTTTTTTGTTTTCATTTTCTTTCTCCCACAACTCTGCCGGAACACCTGACTGATATCATAAAATATCTGTCAGAGGAAGGAGTGATGATCACGTGACATTTTTCTAATACGCTTGCCTCTGCTGTCTACAACAGATGTCGTTCTCTTATGGCTTTGCTCACTGCATAACTTACGACTGTGTCGTTTCTGTCTGTCCGTATGGGTGCCTCGACTTCATGCATATTTCATTAAGTGTCGACCTGGTGGTTAACTCTAAGTGCCAAAGAGACAGCAGAATGGAAAAATTTTTATGTATTGATGGGGTGGCAGATTTGGCGAGAAAGCGCTATTTTCGTGATTATAAAGACGACACTTTCTTTAATGACCACTCACTCGTTATAGCGACCATTCTATTACAATGGCTGATGCAGAAAGTCTAGCTGATGAGGATATAATAAATCTATTTTCCTTGTAACGACAGCTTACTCTAATATCCTTTTCTGCAGAGCAGGTTGGGTCATTACTACGTGCTTCGACAGTATAAAGCATTTTTTTTTTAACCTCGCCATTAAAATAAATGTATAGATGACAAATATTGTTTTAACAAAAAATTCGATCTTAGTTTTCGACCACTTACAGTTTCAGTAGTTTTACCGATGTATTCACGCAATTGACTAAGATGTGCCTTCAGAATTAAGTTAAATTAAAATAGAGAAGTAAAAATATTCCTCATTTCTTCTTGATGTCACAAATTATAAGCTATTTCTCCCGCCTTCTTAGCATGCCTTCGTAGTGTAATAATCAGCACACTCGACGCGTATTTGAGAGGTCCGAGGTTCGAGTCCCAGGAAGGGCATCGCTCATTTTTCACATCTCCTGTTTCGAAGAAAAAAAAAACTTATTGTCTCTACAGTGGCACCCGAACTAAAAAAGGTGGTGGGTGCTGATTCTTCAAAACGAGGATTTGGCGATTGGGTTCCCTGATCCCCAGCCGTCCTTTAAAAGAGACAGTATATAGGTATTTCTCCCGCTTTCTTAGCATACCTTCGTGGTGTAATGGTCAGCACACTCAGCGCGTATTCGAGAGGTCCGAGTCCCGGCGAGACCATTGCTCATTTTTCACGTCTCCCGCAGCAAAAAAAAAAAAAAAACCCAATGTCTCTACAAAATCATATGCGAATATGCATTTAAAACTTTAAAAGTCTGAAATCTATCTACTTTATCTGCTTTATTGTAAGTCTTTGCTGTGTCTGCGATGTTATCACCATGCGATAATTTGTGGGTTCTTTATAATTTACCATGATATAATATTCTACGATGGTATTTTAAAACTGTGAAGATTTTTAACTGTTTTATTTTTATACCCTGATGTTTTACAGCTGCGATGTTTTCTTCTTGCTCTTTTCTTACGACGGTGCTTAGCGCTATGTTTTAGAAATGCGATGTTATCGCTTTGCTTTCTTTTCTTCTACGATGTTTTCTCTTTTCATCGTTTTAGCCTGTAACCGAATTTTCAGTCAGTTATCTGTAATAAAAAAATAATCTAGAATTTCTCGAACAAACGCCCTTGAATTGTATTTGCAGTGACCATAGATGTAATTCATGGAGGAAGTAAGGATTGGCCCTAACTAGTATTTCCCATACACTTCCTTCCCATACACTCATAAATATATTTGTACACATAATTTAAATTTGTTTTTATGATTAAATGTCAAGGCCATTATTTTTTTAGATAATATTTATAAGTTTAGATATATTTAATAACTAGATTTCTTCACAGTAACATTCACACGAATTTATGAATGAATAAATCCTCCATTTCTAAATACGTTTATAAATAAATAAATAAATTTTTACGCAGTTAATAAAAGGCAATTGCATTTTTATGGGATATGCATAGCTACTCATATTCACTTAATATTTTTCATATATGGTATCTGCAAATCTTTATTTTCTTTGCATTCACCGTATTTTTCCAGTGCCGCCTAGATGGTAGAGTGGTTAGAGGAGCCTACTGCGATACCGGGCGCGGGTTCGAATCCCAAAGAAAGAATGGAAGTTTGTAAATGTGTAGTGTCTTTGCGGTAGGAAGGTACTTTAAATACATGGCGAGCCGAAAGTCGTCTTAAAAGGTTGCTGGTAAGGGAAAAGGGTAGGCAGACCCTGGGTTGCGCCCGCCTAGGGAGCTCTCCATCAAAACTGGGGTGGAACTGAGCGAAGTCGTAGTGTCACCTGTATGGTGCTCAGTATTGTAGACAACAACATGCACAATCTTGCTCCCCTTCCCATGATGAATTTCTTTCTTATGTTACTGGATTGTTCTGATGTTACTTTCAGACAGATGAGATAAGTCACAACACACATATTTTTCGAGTAAAGTAATTTAGAATAATTTAGCATATATCATAATTTTACATAAGAAGTATGCATAAATATAAACTGAATGAAAATTACATACTCTAACCCCACGGGTCAATGAGCTGCGGCCGCCGGAAGAAAGACCGGCCAAAAAAGACTATAGTCTTCAGTCGATGTACTGGAATCACGAACTAAGCATGCTGTTCCCCGAGATTTACTTTATAATTTAAATCTATAATTCTAACTTCTTTAAATGTAATGTTTTATCTTTGTTTCTTCATTTAATTGTGTTTGCTTAATTAAAGTTATTTAAAAGGCCCAGGTGAGTCTTTTGTTTATGGTAGTTTGGTTATAGTTGGCCATCCAACGCGCGGCTCGAATGATTTATCCAGTTGAGAAAAAACCATGTTCAAGACTCCAGGACATCGACTCATTTTCTTTTCCAGGTTTTGGGCACTCCTTCCACCAGCGAAGTCCTCTTTCGAAGGTTATTTAGGAAATCGTATGAAGTACTGGTTTCACCTACGCCCCGAAGATAACAGATAAGAGATTTTCACTTAATAAGCATTTAATTGAATAAAAAGATAACAAATTTTCACTTAATAAGCAGTATAAAATTCTAACTAGAACGTCGTTTAATACTTTAATAATAGGGAATGGAATGCGTCGTTAAAAACGAAACAAAATCATATATAAAATATATATAAGCTCTAGGTGTTTCCTTTTAGATATGCCGCACTTTAAGAATTTATATTGTCTTACATTGTTTTAAATAATTGATTTCTATTTGAATTTTCTGTGCTTTAATTCTATGTTCTAGTTTAAGATTAGTTTTGTTTTCATTAGAAGTCAACACAAGTAAAATTTAGTTTCGGTTCCGAACGAAAATTGCTTACGTGGCAAGATCTTAGTTTTATCCTGAGATATATATGCTACCGGTGTGAATCATTCTTTCAGTATTTTTATAACTGTATTGCTATCTATGAAAGAGTTGTGTGTTTTGTTTTATTTTATGAATCATACTAACGGATATTTTATCCTTTTTGAGAATAGAAATGATTAAAAAGTGAAAAGGGTTTTATCTATATGATTTAAACTGTGCCACTAATGTTTTGTTTTTATTCAATAGGAATACTTCTTTTGAATTAATATTTTAGTTGCCATTATTCTGAAAGACAATCTAATACTTGCTGCATTTTCAAATTGTGTGTTTATAAAATGTTTTAAATTTTTTTTTCGTAATATTTGAGAACAACTTACACATTTAATTGTGTTTTTCAAAGAGAACTAAAGTCGAAAACTAATTTCTTACAGCCTTTAGAATTTTGTAAACGTCACATGCATTACTAATAAAAGATTTACCAAAGTGGAATTCTACTTTTGGTATTTTTATGTTTACTAAATTTGTGCATTTTATTGTCCATTGGCAAGTGTACCAATCTTCGTAAAATGTTAATTGCGTTTTCGAAGTAATCTCAGATTAATGATTTGGTTCGATGTTGTTTTTCAAATATTATGTAATTGTTAGGGGTAATTAAGAAATTCCTAAAATTTCTGAGCATATAATTTTTCTTCAAACAAATATTGAACTTTTCAACGGACATTGAAAGTACGATAATATGGCATTTCTGGGGCTAGCCAGGAAAAAAGACCCGCAAGTGTTAGCAACAGAACTGGGTCTGCCTGTCTCGGATAATTTGAAAGTGATTCAACTCAAAGAGTTAATTACGAACTCAGACAAGTATGAAGAGGGATTCGTGAAGAATCTACTGACCAACTGCTGATTTAACTGATGAAAGAAAAATGGCTAAACAAGCAGCTGAAAATGACAGGTTAG
Organism: Stegodyphus mimosarum; assembly: GCA_000611955.2. Classification (NCBI taxonomy): domain Eukaryota; kingdom Metazoa; phylum Arthropoda; class Arachnida; order Araneae; family Eresidae; genus Stegodyphus; species Stegodyphus mimosarum. Next base: position 47,921 of record KK116923.1, read on the forward strand.
AGTTAGCTTAAAAGAAAAATCTTTTGCGTGAAGAACAAGCAGCCGAAAAACGTTTGTGTGAAGAAAAACTTGCTTAAGATCAACGAATTGAGAAGAAGCTTCTGTTCGAGTTGGAAAAATTAAAATTTCAACTGGAGTTGTAAGAAATTTCTCAAAAGGAAGTAATATACCAGGAAATAGATCAACTCAAAATTGATATTACTAGAGTTGTCCCTAAATTTAACCCTAAAGAAGACGAAATTGGATTGTATTTGACAATTTTTGAACATCAGTTGAATCTTTGAAGTGTTCCAGAATCAAAATGGGTTTTTTATCTGATCAGTCCATTGCCAACAAAAATAGCACAACGTATTGCTAGAGAAGATGAGAAAGAATCTTAAAATTACCCCAAAATCCAGAAAATCTTCTTAAGCGATATAAGTTAACTGCTGACCGTTTCAGACAGTTTTTTGCGCAACATAGTACAACTTGGAGAGATTTCTACTTTGATATAAGATCATACTTTGAAGGATGGATAACAGAATTTAACATTAAAGATTTTGAACAGCTTAAAAACCTAATTATTAGCAACCAAATTAAGAAAAAAACTTTCGATCTGAAAGAACATTTCATGGATAAGTGGGAAAAATGGAACCAACCGTTGGAATTAGCAGAGAAGTGAGATGCGTATGAAAACATTTTTCATGGATTAAAGAAAGCTTCAGCGCCATCTAACAAACCAAATTTTAGAAGTGGGTTCCCGACATCAGGTAGAAAATCAAAGTCCATTGCGATATCTAGAGAAGCTAGCCACGAGAAAACAATAGGAAATATAGTTTCCAAGAACACGAACACTCCACTAGAGAAAAGTACCATCCGATGTTATGGGTGTGGAATCCCTGGATACATACAATCTAAATATCCTATCTGCTCAAGATCTAAAGGAGAAGCAAAAACGTCCTTAAATAGTGTCAATTCGTTTACGTTCGAAACACCCTACAGCTCCATCCAGTTTAATTGCCTTAAAATTTGTGGAGTAAAGTTGCTGTATGTGCTGATACCGGTGCCTCACACTCTATTGCTGGAGAACAGTTATACTATATGTTGCAAAGAAAAAAAAGTAATGTTTAAACCTAAAGACATTTCTTTGACTCTCGCTGATGGAACACAGAACAACGTAGCTGCCTTGACTACGGTTGTGGATCTTAATGTTGAAGATAAAGTGGTACCTACAGAACTAATTGTTTTGCCTGAAGCAAAGAAGAAACAAAACACTGTTAGGTACAAACTTTAACCAATCTGCTGGGATTGTCTTAGATGTCCTCAACGTTACTTGGCATTTCTGTGAAAATCCTCACGTCCAATACCCTTTCCACAAGGTGATTTCCAAGGCTGAAAATTCTACATCCATTTCTGACTCTCAGACAAGAACTGTAGAAATTATCAATTCATTTAAAGTTTTCGAAACATCCTCTTCAGTAAGTCTTCAGTAAGCGACGAAGGCAAACATCTAAATACAGAACAACGTACTCATCTAAATCTTTTACTGCAAGAATTCAAGAGTTGCTTCGAGCCAGGAAGAGACCCAACCCTATATAGTGAACAACGTATTAATACTGGAAATAGTCCACCAGTTGCAGAACCTCCTTACAGAATGAATCCTGCAAAAAGATAATTGCTGAAAAAAGAATTAGATTCTTTCCTGGCTAATGGTACAATCGAAGAATGTGAAATCTCCATATACCAGTCCTACGTACCCTCTACCACGCATGGACGATCTTCTCACAGAAGCAAAGTGAACGGCCTATATGTCAACCATCGATCTTAAATCAGGGTATAATCAGGTCAAAATACATGAAGCTGATCAAGATAAAACAGCTTTCATTTCCCATTTGGGACATATAAATATTTGCGGATGCCTTTCGGATTACGAAATGCGCCCGCAACTTTTCAACGCCTGATTGACAAATTTAAAGCAGGCCTAAAGGATGTGTTTGCTTTGTCGCATTTAGATGATGTCATTATTTTATCTCGGACTTTTGATCAACATGTAAGAGACTTACGAATTGTTTTCGAGAGACTTTCTTTGTTTAAACTCCAATTTAACAGAGAAAAATGTCATTTTGCATGTGTCCGAGTTAAATATTTAGGTCACTGGATAATCACGAATGGAATTGGAGTGGACCCTGAAAAAGTGTCCTCTATTCAGAGAATCCCTGTGCCAATCAATGTAAAAGAAGCTCAGTCCTTCCTGCAAACTTGCTCATGCTTCAGAAGATAGTATGTTCCAAACTGGATGGCTCGAAGCTGTTTCACACAGATGCTAGCAGTTACGCTCTAGGACCAGTTCTTATTCAAGAAGAAGGCGCAGAAAAGCATGTTATTGAGTATGCCAGTCGTTTGCTCACACTAGGAGAAAGAAATTACTTCACTACTGAACGAGAGGCACTTGCAGTAGTTTGGGCTGTGGAGTCATTTCGAGGTTACGTCGGAAACCAAGAAATAATTATAGCATCTGACCACCAGCCGTTAAAATGGCTTATGAGTATCAAATCACCATCAGGTCGTTTGGCAAGATGAGATCTTCAGATTTAGTCCTACAATCCGAAAATTGAGCATGCGCCTGGAAAAGCTAATATGCTTTCAGGCATGTTATCTAGACCCTCGAATGTAAATGAAGATGTCCCTTGTGACTTATTTGCGATATCAGCCGATTTTACGGTAAGAAAATCCAAAGAAATTCTAGAAGAGCGCAATTGAAGGACGAATAACTAAAAAAAATAATTGACTGCTTCGAAAGCACTTCAAAAGATAAAAACTTTGCAAACTGGACTACCAGACATTATTTTATGAATCAGGGTGTTCTGTATCGTTACTCACCAGAAGTAGAAACAGAAGAAGCCCAACTCGTGGTCCCTATCCAGGAAAGAAAAAGAGCGCTACAAGAGCACCATGAATCTCCAACGGCTGGACACTATGGGGCTGAAGGAACTTACAATAAAGTTGCCTCTAGGTACTATTTTCCAGGTATGCGCAAATACATCGCTGAACATGTTAAGAATTGTCCGGAATGTAACCGTTACAAACCGACTAATCAGAAGCCAGCTGGTCTTCTTAGAACTCCAGTTTACGCCCAGAGGTTCGAAACTCTAGCTGTTGATTTTTTTGAACCTCTTCCAGAGTCCTCATCTGGTAAGAAATGGTTTTTTATCGTAGAAGATACCAGAACAAAATGGGTAGAACTATTTGCCCTTAAAGAAGAAATAGCTTCAAAGCGCCAAAACGTTAGTCGAAGAAGTGTTTCTATGTTATGGACTTCCACGCCGATTGATAAGTGATAACGGTCCACATTTCATAAGTGCCGTTATGCAACAAATTTGCAAGTTTCTCGAAATTATGCAAGACCTTTTTCCTGTGTATCATCCCCAAGCAAACCCATGGGAACGTAAGAATAGGGATCTAAAACCTCGAATTGCCATACTGATCGGAGATGAGCACAATTCCTGGGAAGAAAAACTGCCACTGATTCGTTTTTCCAGGAACATTACCAAGTGTGCAACCACTAATCACACAGCAGCTTTCTTGCAGTTTGGCAGAGAATAAGGAACAGCAGTTCCCACGACCTAAGAGCATTAATTGACTTCGTGGCTGAGATAACCCCATATCTCAAACGATTTGCCCGTTTAATTGCAGAGATTAAAGATCACGTCGAACAGAAGCAAGACAAGAAAAAAATATATTATGATCGACGACGTCAAAAGGTTTCTTACGAACCAGGTGATAAAGTATGGGGGATGTTACATCCTATTTGCAGATCACAGAACAGAAAGTGACAAAATTTCATGCCTAAACTTGAAGGACCTTATTTAGCGATAACCAATCGTTCACCAACTACGTATGGTATTGCTGATTCAGCTAAACCAAATGAAGTCCTTGGGACTTATCACAGCTCAGCCCTACGTGCTTATGAACTGCCCGTTTCAAGACGTAGTAGGACTGCAGCACCTCTTCGAAGACGAGGCAGATCAAAAAAACATATTTCTGGCTCTTCGCTGAGACGTCGTACGAACCTGAGGGGGAGTCTGTAACCACACGGCTCAATGAGCGCAACCTAGCGGCCGCCGGAAGAAATACCGGCCAAAAAAGACTATAGCCTTCAGTCGATGTACTGGAATCACGAACTAAGCATGCTGTTTCTCGAGATTTACTTTGTAATTTAAATCTATAATTCTAACTTCTTTAAATGTAATGTTTTATCTTTATTTCTTCATTTAATTGTGTTTGCTTAATTAAAATTAATTAAAAGGCCCAGATAAGTCTTTTGTTTATGGTAGTGTGGTTATAATACGTTATTTTTAATACACACTGAAAAACAGTTTGCCTTAGAAACTCCTCCACGTATGCATCCCACCCGTTAAGCAAGTAGCCCTTGCATACTTAACACTATTTAGAAAACTTAACCTAATCATTTTGGAACATAAAAACAGAAAATACAGTACAAAGGACACTGAAAGAAGTTTACAGATTTTCACACTTATATATAACCAGTTAGTTATAAAGAAATTGAGCTTTAAATTGTGTCACATTTTTGCGATGTTTTGATATTATTAAAGGTAATTTCAGGTATTTACCAACATTTTACTAAAACCTATTTATTTTATAGTCCAGTAGCTTAGAATTTTAAAAAACAAATTAATAATGAAAGTCACTTCTGCAAAAGTCATCGAAAGATGTATGATTTGTGCGGCAGTGCCACTAAACTATACAAGTTGCAATTATCCATTCAGTACTGAACGTTTCTTTGTCTGGAAATGTCCATGCCATAGGTGCACAACTACATGCTATAGCAGTCCCAGGTACAAAATTTCAACGCCCTGAGGCTATTCGTTTTCGAGTTATGCGAGATACATATCTACGTCATGAAAAACTCTCTTCTAAATCCACTTTTAAATCCATTTTTAAATCCATTTTTTAATCCGTTTTGGGAAAAAGAGACCTTTATTCTATCCTCACATACAAATATCACACAAAAAATATTGTTCAAATGGATTCGAGAACTTTCAAAATGGATATTTTCGTTGAAATATGATAACCGAAATTTTTCGCGATGACAATACTTCCTTTACTTCGTACAAAGATGTAAAAACTGTTCAAGATGTGGTTATGTTTTTCACATTCATATGTAGCGAAATTTTGCAGAGCATTAACCTGATTGCGTTTAAAATCAGAATTAAAGAATTGAATTAAACCATTAAAAGTATCAAAAAATTAAATTAAGAATAAAATTTGAAAATTCGAAAAATACAGATTGCTATAGCGCATATGATAATGAGTTTAAAAGTGTCCTCAAATACTAAAATGTAACACAAGCAATTAAATAGCTGGATATAACCAGCAGTATTAGGAAGACAGAAATTTGCCAAAACGATTAAGATTAAAGTGAAGGAAGAAAACATCGAAACGAATTGTCTGCGTAACTATTTTCGTCAAGGAAGCAAAGGTATAGCTAAAATTCAAAACAAAAAGTGTGATACAGTTTCGAAAACAACCTAATGATCAGAAAAATGAAATTTAATTACGATAGCAGTAAAACAAGACAAATGAAAATAAACGTGTAATTACAAGATTTGCCAAATGTTCGGCAGATAGAAAAAAGTACAGTCTTGGAATGTAGAATAAAAGTAAAAAATATAATAACAGATCCAACAGCAGTAAGCCAAATAGCATAGCAGTACAATAAGCAATGAAATTCAGAAGAAGAGGTAAATAAACGCAGACAGAAAAGTAGCAATGCAAATGAATCGAACAGAAAAAGAAATGAAAATACCTAATCTTCATTCCGGTAGAGACAATAAAACAACTGCACACTGAAAGAAAGTAATGTGAATTTTTGCTTCTTCAAGCTAAGCATTTAATGCTTCACTGATCTGTAACTTTTTAAGAAAAAATTGTACGCAATTGTCCTGTTATCACTTTTTGTCTACCCTTTAATTTAAGCAGCCGCTATTAATGCGGCTAGGTTAATGGCTTCATATTAATGACAAGTGTTATTCCTTGCGAATTCTCGCACTGGCTTGAAGATGAACACAATCAGTGGAAGAGTGTAAAAGACCCACGGCACGGACTTAACGTGCTTACAAACACCGACCACTTGGGATGAGTACTTAAAAGATACGTAATGCTAGATTTAAAGGTAGGAGTAATACAAGACTACACAATTCGATTTAAAGCTAGCAAGCTGACTCAGAATCTACACTGGTAGAACAGTAATTCGGCGGCAAGAATGCGTAGCCGATATTTAAGGTTAACAGCTGGAAGAATTAGCAACACGCGCTCACAATAGCGAAATCATACGCTTTAAACTTTCAGATAATGCTCTCTTTCACCCTAACTCATTACGTCCTGTGAGGAAAAGCAAGGGAATTAAGAGAAAAGGCCCACAAATTTAAATGCCCATTAGTAAAAATAAATGAAATCTTACAAAGTAACTCTACAAATACTAAATAATTGTAACATTTCTAGAAACTTAACCAGATGAAACATAGTCTTAAAAGAAAACTAAAAGTTATAATTATCAAAACGAAATTGTTCAGTTTTCAGAAATTGAACCGTTGATTAGTTATCCGAATAAATAACAGCTGAGCCTCTTCGGATAGCCATTTTTTTCGCGGATAATATGTGAGAAGTACTGATTAACCGGGTGATATTAGGGATGACGTTAACGGTTAATCCGAGGGCAGTTAAAAAACTACACGAGAAAGAGAATTAACCCACACTATAATTAACAGAAAAATACTGTTAATAATCTACTGTATTTTTAAGCAGTTTAATCTGAAGAATACGTATATTTGGTCACTTATGTATCCGAAACAAAAAGCACAGTAATAAAGGAAAGAACAAATTTTTATTGATGAAAACCAAAGTACTCAATATAGGGGGGCTCCAAAATCACTAGACAAAGTTAAAATAACTTTTTTTTTATTTATTATTAATATATGAGATCTAGTATTCTTCGTTAGTATAAAAATATACCAGAATTCTAAAAGATAACTTGTCTTTCACTGTGTCTTGTAAATCCCACAGGGATAAGGAAAGGGTGTAACGAACTCTTCTATTAATTAAAATAAAGCAGCAACTCGTGCTTACAGAAACCAACACTTTTGGCTTTAAATCAAAGATAATGGATAACTTAAAGTTAATGAAATTTAGGTATAGTCTAATGGCTTCGTAATTTAGTTAGCGCGTAAACTGGCACTGATTGAAGTCGGCGTCAGTGGCAAGAATAACTCAACGCCGCAGAATTCTAATCGAGAGAACCAAGGTCAGCAACGAGACCGTCAAGCAGGCAGAACACGCTCTGATTTCACCCTCCAAAACCGTCCTTTAAGTACTTTCCTCTTTCTACATAATTTGAATAATCCCTCGCGTTGCAAATTTACATTATGGCAGGGAAATGAAACGAGGCTTGGTAGGAAAGTAATTTTATTCAAAGTAACTGGCTATAAAATTAAAATGAGACCTTATAAATATACATTTATTCTTTTATAAACAGGAAAGACACTTATTGGAAATAAATTTTATTTAGCTCTGAAAATTGCATCCTTTAAATAACCGCTATTGTTCTTCACACTTCACACACTTTCTAAGGAGGAAAACATCACCTGTTGTAATGTTTCTTGGCTCATTTCTGCAATTTCTTCAAGGCTGTTGTCTTCCAACTGTTAAATGATGCAAGGATTGTTAAAGCACGGTGACAAGTGTGTGGGGCGCGAAAACAGCGTCACAGACAAATTTGGTAAAGCCCATGCAATTTAAGTGTCCAAATGGCAATTTGTTTATAATTTTTTAAATGTTACAAGAAGTTTTAAAAAAGGTTACAAAAAATTTACAAACATTACGAGAAATTTACAAAAAAAATTTACAAAGTTTACAAGAACTTTACAAAAGTTACAAGACGTTTATGAAAAGGCTAGAAGAGTTTGGCATGGAGTCCCTATTTGCACATTATGGGAGAAGAGTTTATGGGTGACACAGGATGAATGAAACCTTGTTCGTGTAGATAATAGATAATGGATTTAAGTCTGCTATATAATTTTCGATATTGCAAAACTAATCTTTTAAATCTGATATAACTATCTGGGTGTCTAATGTGAAATCTCTCGGTTAGAGGATATGTAAAGAGATAGTGATTAAAATCTGGACCTTTCATATTCGCAGATCAGCGTTTAATAAATTTCTATCATTGAAATATATGCGGAAGGGGCCATGAAAACTGCGAAATAAGATACACTGATATAATGATGTTGTTGTTGATTTTTGGAAAAACTGAAATATTCTGCGGCCTCATGGCTCTTGATCCCATTGCTGTTGCTATATTTTAAGTGATAATATTTTTAATTCATGTTTCAGTACGGATCTTGGTCATAAGGTTCAATTTTATGTCCTAGTTGTTCAAATGCAGCTTGTTTGGTGAGAATATCTGCTCTTTCACCGACTTCACACTTAGTATGTCCTTTAAATTGTTAAGGCACAGACTTTCTTTCAAACTACCCCCATAGAAAGAAGCCTGGAACAGTTCAGACTGATGAGCGAGGCGGCTACTTTGTAGACACATTAGGATTTTCTGTTGCGGGAGACGAGAAAAATGAGAAATGCCCTCGCCGGGAGTCAAACCTCGGACCTCTAGAACTCTCGCCGAGCGTGCTGACCATTACACCCCGTAGGTATGCTAAGAAGGCGGGAGAAATACCTAATATACTCCCCTTTTAAAGGGCTACTGGGATTAGAAGACCCAATCGCCGAATCCTGATGATGGAGAATCATTATCCACCACCTTTTTTAGTTCGGGCACCACTGTAGAGACATAAGGTAGTTTTTGAAAGCAAAAGAGATGAAAAATGAACAATGCTCTCGCCGGGACTCAAAGCACGGACCTCTCGAGTACTTGCTGAGCGTGCTGACCGTTACACCACGAAGGCATGCTAAGAAAGCGGAAGAAATACTTTATTTCAGAGTTTTGCGAAAGTAACGTTCTTTGAAAAATTTGTCTTAAAAGTTCAGTTGTCAGGCAGATGTTTGGAAATTGTGGATTCATTGTTTATTGATTTGGATTTTTGATACCATTTTGAAACTGCCGGTCCTAAACAGCACCTGAGTTGCCAAATGCGTTATGGCTTTTAAAATACATAACTTAAAAACAGATAATTGTTTGGGAATTTCAGTTTTTTTGTGTAAGAAGTAACAAATCATCATTCATTCCAAAAGAAATTTGCAAATCTAATCTAAGTAGCGCTAATAGCAGTATCTATATTGCACCTATTACCTGTGGTGCACCCTGGGCAACGTTCTCAATGATGAGATGTTCGAGTAACCGACAAGCCCGGCTCTAAGCATGAGTAACATAGACAGTCGTATACAGCGTCCATTTGCGGAGGGCGTCAACTAAATTTGTCTAGCGACAAGTTTCTAAGTTTCCCGACAAGCGACAATTAAGTAAATTGTATTTCGCTTTAAATTATTAATAAATGTTTAGTTGTACAAGACGCTAATTATGCTGATTACTTAGAGCGGCGTTTCTCCAACTTTTTTCAAGTAGAGACCACTTTTATAAATTAGAATATTCTGCGGAGTACGCACTGATGTCCCCTTCGAAAGCAGTTTTGTTTTCTCCGCGTACGTAACTACCAGCATACTTATAGTTTTAAAATACAATTAACTAAAATTTAATTGAGTTATATATTGATGTTAATCATTTAAGTTAATAGAAGAAAATTAAATTCGTTTTTTAATAATTCAAAAATATTAAAGTTGTAATAAACTTTATCGTAGCAATTAAAAATCAACTAAAAACTAAATAAATGTTGGGGCACACATTCGTGGAATGGATGAATGAGCCTGTCAGTTCTTACATAGCTGTTCTATGTTTGGATGTAAGCTGGTTCTTCACAGTCATAATGCTTTAAAATCCTGCTTTGTTGCTAAGATAGGAGTGGGAAGATCGTAGGTAGGATTAAATGTTACTCTTAAATAGGGATAGATAGTTATTGATGACTGCCATCTGTAAACCTCCAAAATCTGTTTTCAGCTGTAGTGAAGTTAATCTGAATATGAGTAGTTTTTAGTCCAAAGAGGCTTTGTTCCTGAGGGACTATTGTTTCCGTTTTGCGATTTTGCGTCGAATCACTCTGAACGTGCGTTTCACTTTTCAAATTGTTGCCGCCAAATATTATCGTCCCGTATTATATTTGAAGAAATTGAATAATGAAGAATCTGCATAAATGTATATATGTTTCTCGCATTGTGATAAAACAACGGTAGCTAGAGCCATCCAATTTTGAAGGACGTAATCCTACTGCGAATATGGCCATCTGGAAGCCCAAATTTGAAATTTGGAATTTATTATCGATTTCATATTTTGTAAAACTTTAACGAATTTTTGATTAACAAACTCAAGGATTTCAAAGCGAGCAATGGCATCTTTGTACAGAAAAAACATTTTTATCTCCAGCGCGTGAGACTGTATCCGAATTTATAAACGTGTGCTCAATTTAAAATTATTTTTGCGATATTGCTCTTGAACTGAATTTTATGGTTTAAGTGCGAAGAACATAATATTTAATAAATAAAGGTAACACACAAAATATTAAAAAAAACGCCCTTTTAAACGCAATTTAAAATCTGAAACATTTCAGATTTTTTTTTTAAATCTTTAATCTAGAAGAATCACAACGGCAGGCTTCAAGGACCACTTGTTGTCTAGAGACCACAGATTGAGAAACGCTCACCTAGGGCGTCAAACGTCCTAGAACCGGGTCTGATGACTGATGAGTTCGATCGTTCCGAACAAAAGTAAATGGCTGGTCATAAAAAATTTTAAAAAGAAAAAAGTTATTTGCGTTTAGGAAGAGGATGTAAAAGGTTACTGGACTCTTTATACGAGATTTTTTCCTTTTTGATAAGGCATTGCTTTAAAAGGTTTGTAACCCTAGACCTAAACTGCAGAATATTCCATCTCAGATAAAATGTGACATCTGTAGCCTTTAAGGACCACACACTACCACCATTAACAATTAGTTCCAAGTTAGTATTTCATCCTTTCACTTCCGTATCATTCGCAAAACACCTCTGGCATGATACCTTTATCATGGTCTTGTGTACGTGAAGTATGTACAGCAAGACAGGGAACGATATTCACGGTCATTAATTACTCAGCTAGCGTTCCCCAATCATCAATTACGTCGCCAATGATGAGAAGTTTGGCGAGAAAACGAATGAGTGATGAGTGGTAACCCTGGAGTGTCTGATGAGGAGGAGGTGTCAGGACGTGCATTTTTTCATCCTTTATCCGACGGGTTGTTAGAACTAAATGGAGTGTCTGTATCCTCCAGCAATCGGCAGATACAGCGCCGCAAATTGTCCTCCCAGCTGCTACCTTTACGGGGTGGTGGTGTTTCTTTTTTATTATTTTCTTTCAGAAGAAGGGGGATTTATTTTAGGCAAGGTTTGAACCGCGGCATTTTTTTACCTTAGACTTCCAAAGAAAAGGAATTTGAAAATTTACAATTTGCGACGGAGTAACGATTGGTAAATGTCGTGTCTACTCGGAACTGGAATCCTACATCTTTCTATTTGCAACGGAAGTCTGGAATTTTAGGTGTTATGTTTTTCGTTGCTTATCATGCCGAAAGTCTTTTCTGTGTTTTTGTGCATGCACTTCAAGTTTCAAAGAAATATGCTGAATTCATATGTTTCTAATTTAATCATCTAAATCAGCCTTCCTTAAACATTTTACTCTGGAGGATATTTAAAACAATCATCAGCTCTAAAATAAATAATGGAGCATAGAATAAATTATTACAACAGAGATTTAATTATCTGAGACTAGATATCCAAGATACTAATTATTAAAATTGTTTGTTCTTCCATCTTTGTTAAATTAAACTGGAATTGTTGATAATTTATCTAGGTATTTTAAAATGTTTTCTTTGAATTAATTTATAAAAAAAATTCAATACGTATACAGAAGTTCCCGAATCAATTTAGGTATATGTATATGGCATGTAATTTATAGCAAATTACAATTTTCATAAAAGGGTATAATTTTCCTAACCTAAGGAAATCTTTTTAAGAAAAAAAAAATAATTGTTTATAATTTCTTATACATAATATATAAGGTATTTCTCCCAACGTCTTCGCATGCCTTCGTGGTGTAATGGTCAGCAAGCAGGGCGCTTATTCCAGAGGTTGGTGGTTCGAGTCTCGGCGAAGGCGTTACTCATTTTTCATCTCTCTTGCTTTCAAAAAATACGTAATGTCTCTACAAATATACTATTGGAATTTAATTATTATCTCTTAGAAACAGGATTTCACCTTTAGGATGACTTGCACGCGTTCGTTTTGATCTATTTGGCCTCTTCTAAAAAAGCAAAGCGTAGTTACGTATGTTTAGAGACACCAGTTTATGAGTAGAATATCACTCGTTTGAGTTTGGTTGCTGGTTATATTATGAACGCGTTACAATGAGCTGTGGATCAAAGAATTTATACACCTTTACGACAAAATCATAGACTACTCTGTGAGACACATGATGCTCGTTTCCAACAGAGTACCTCCACATAATCATAGAATTCATTTTCTTGCACTTCTATGCTTCAAAGTCTGTTACAAACATTTTGACACTTCAGAGTATATATCCATATTTTATTTCAGGAAAAAAAAATTCTTACTTAAAACGCAAAATTTGTTCTCAGTGTTTTTTTCCTCTCCTGTATCTGTTCGTATACTACTTTTAAACTTTTAGCCAAAGGGCGTTAGCTCAGAAGTGGATTCAGTGCGTTGATTCACTATAAACGGCGAATCACTTTTTAAATTGTTGCCACCAAATATTAGAGCCCTATATTATACTTAGAGAAATTAATTAATGAAGAATCTGCATAAATGTATATATGTTTCTCGCATGGTGATAAAACAGCAGTACCTAGAGCCATAAAATTTTAACTAACATACGTCTCCACCCGAACCCAAATATGGGCATCTGGAAGCCCGAATTTGGAATTTTTAATTTGTTTTATTATCGATTTCATATTTTGTAAAACTTTAACAAATTTTCGATTAACAAACTCAAGGATTTCAAAGTGAGCAATGGCATCATTGTACGGGAAAAAACACATTTTTAACTCCAGCGCGTGAGACCGTGTACCGGAAATTCTAAAGATATGCTCATTTTAAAATTGTTTTACGATATTGCTGTTCAATTGAATTTTATGGTTAAATTGCATTAAATAAAATTATGAAAAATAAGATCACATATTATTTAGAAACTACCGTTAGTAAGATGAACTCTTGGCTGTAAGGTGATGTTGCATTCTATTGTATGATTTTCTAATAATTCTCGACAGACTATAAGGATTGCAGAAAAAAATTGTTTACGTTGATTTTCTACATGGTTTTATGATTTTCAACATCTGCTACATCCTTGGCAGTTTTGACATCTCTTAGAAAAATGACATGCAACTTTTTATGAAACTCCATGTTTTATTTGAATAACATCATCAATCTAATTCACATACATCCAAATACAATAGCACAATTCCATGCATCGTCTCAAATGTAAAATGTACTGCTACTCTTTTCTATTAAATATCGAGTCATCTTTAGGCATACAAATGGGGGTAACATGTATTGAATCATGAATAAAACAGAAAGTTTAGGTGCAGGTGATACAGAAGACAAATCGCGTTTGTGCCTGTCTAGACAGATCAAATGATATCTGTCACTGCTTATGGGAACTTACAGAATGGGAACACTTAAAAAATAAATTTGCTTGAAAGATTGATGGATGATGGTTAAATATCGTCGTGATAAAAATATTTTTGAGAAAAGCTGGAAATGTCTGAAATTGAAGAATGAAAGTTTCAGTTGGCTAGATTTATTCTTATTACATATCCGTCTTCTCTATTAGATTAAAGTCAATAACAAGTTTGGCTAACTAAATTTATATTTCAGTAACGCATAATCCTCGTATATTCCCCCCTAGCTTTATAGTGTCAGGTTCTTAAAATTTTAAAAATAATTGTGGAATGTTTCCCTTCCTCAATACACTCAGAGAATGCGCTCCTCTAAATTTTAGAATGGATCCATCCTCTTAGTGATTATTTTCATTTGACTAATAAAGACAAACCCTACCTGCGAAGATCATTATAAAGTGGTCAAATGGCACCCGAACCAAAATTTGTGGTTATCGATAATTCCTCACCGCCAGAATTTGGCGATTGGGTCTTCGCCTTCCCAGTCGGGCTTTAAGTAGGCAGAATGTCAGGTTTTTTCTACTTCCTTGTCGCGTGCCTTCGTGGTGCAATTGGAAGCACGTCCGGTTAAGAATCGGAAGGTCCTAAGTTCGAGTTCCGGTAAACTAATACTTCATGTTTTCTTCATGCTCCAAAATACTTGATGACTACAAATTTATCTGCGTTTTCAAGCAGTTTAGTTAGGAGAATAAGTTCATTTCTTTAGGTAGATTAAACAGCATTAAAAAAAGAAGAGCACGGCTGGATAACGGAAGAATAACTATCATTAGATATAAATAAATTAGGTTATTACTACAGTTAAAGAACAATATTTATACGAGATTTTCAAGGCTGTTCTCACTGATGTTTATCTGAGCTAACGGAGGCATTTGGAACAGCCGACATTGCTCCAAGGTGTTAAAAAAAAGTTTTTGTTCAGTTGGAAAATGTGAATTTCATTTCATGCATAGAAGATCGATAGAAATCAGTTAGAACTTTATGTTTTTTTCCTGTGTGTGTGTGTACTATGTTACTCCAATTATGTGCGATTAAATTGTGTACTATTGAAGATAAAAAATAAGCTCCAAATTCTACGACATCATCAGCTACCACTGCTCCTTATGGCATTAATTTTTCTTCTCCTCTTTACATTTTGAGTAGATAATTTTGTTTCACTCCAGTGATAGTAATTTTTCCATTATTCTGCAATAAACAAACGTAACTCTCCCTCTTTTTTTAAGATAGCACGTGGTTAATCTGAAATTTATTGTATTTTCATCGCATTAAAGAGTAGGATTTATTTTAATTAACCGTTATTTTTTTAATTTATAAAGATATTAGATTTTCCGGAGCGATGAAGGCAAAAACACGACTATGGTGTCTTTAGGATTCAAGCCAGGAACATTCCAGTGCTACCTGGACTTGCTGCCGGTTACACCATGAGAAAAAGGATAAGAGGCAAGCGATCATTGAATTTTATGTAAACTGCGAATACCTCTCAGTTTAGTTAAGTATTCGTCCGACATGTTTAAATCGACAATTCCATCTTCAAGTGTATTCGTTCAACATACTTTGTTGAGATGTGCTCAGCCATACTTTGATCAGCCTGACGGAGTGGAAGCGTGTCTTTTACTCAAGTTATCACTTTCATGGCTACTGCCCTGACAGTAACAGAGATTCAGGCTTAGGCTAGGGCTTCTGCCTAAATTTAAATACACCTACTCGCACTGCCCGGCATTGGAAAGCATAAACTCTATTGGTTCAACGCTACGTTGGCAATGAATCAAACGGGAGTGAATTGGCTGAGCAGCTCGGAAAACAAGCAGCTGAAATTCTGGTTCCCGGCTTACATGCCGCCTAGTCGATATTGTGGTTAGTAGCTGAAACGTAGGGGTGCTGATTGTCGTATGATGAACCCTGATTCGAATCGCGGAGAAGACGTGGGTGTTTGTAAGCGTATAGTGTCTGTGCGGTAAGGAGGCACACAAAATATATGATTAGCTGAAAGTCCTTTCAAGAGGTGGTGGAAGGGGAAAAGTGGTGGCAGACCCTCGAACAGCCTGTATTAACAACTTAAGTATGGGCATAGTTTAATCCTGCATCTACTGTAGAATTGTAGTAGGTACTATTTAATTGTATTGCTGTAGAATGTTGCAATATACATAAGGTGATTAGATCGACAGTGGCTTTACGTCCAATCGTGACTAGTCCTTTGACGATTGATAACAGAAGGGACTTAGGTGGGATGTGATCTATGGTGGATAATTTACACTATTATGATTAACCTTGAAGATTTCAAGTCACTGATCATTTCTGAAGACTAAGTTTATTTAGTATATGGGTACGGTTAGTATTTATGTAAATTTTTAATCTAGGTTTGTAAAGACATTAGGTTATTTCGGAAGCAGGAGTGATGAAAAATGAGCAACGCCTTCGCCGGGAATCGAACCACGCACGTCTCGGTTACTCGTCGAGCGGGCTGACCAAAAAAAAAAATGCCAAGAAGAGAGAAATACCTTATATGTTTACCAAACATAGTTGATTATACTAGACTCCAATTTTCTTAAGAGAATGAGGCTAGGACCTGTCAACACTGGTTCTTTGCTGTAGGTTATTCTGTTTAATTTAAGGTTATTATGTCTTTGGTTCATTCAACTTGAGCAACACTTCAGCAGTACTTTCCAATAAGATTAATGTGATTTTACATCTGTAATTCAGTACATGTAATGACTTTCTAGTGTATGTTACTAAGCAAAGTCGAAAATTGGCTAAATAGCTTTCTTAACTTAGATGACATGGATTCAGATAGCAGCTTAAGTAGACTTTCACTCAACTTACTCATCTCCTTTGCTTATTAAACAATACTTTGCCGCATCATTTGGCGAAACTTACTTTAAATTAGTCGAATAAGTACCAGACACAGAATGGTGATTTAGACTAGAAACTAAGTGAATAATTGATTTTAGACATGACTACAAGCAGTCTGCTCTGTCTGCCCCCCACCCCGAAGTGGCGTAGCGGAGAGCAGACAGCTTCTGCGGAGAGAACATTACGCTGTGAGGCTGTTAAAATAGCTTGAGGGTCTGCACTCCTCTTCTGAAGTGTAACGGTAACGGTGTTCTTCCTCAAAACTGAGGGAGGAATTACACAATTGAAGAGGGAAACTATTACCTGTTCTAGCAACACTGAATTTCTAGTGTCCCACCCATTTCTGCATGTGTCTGTACCAGGCTTATGCACTACCTGACACTGAAAATGCAACAGCAAGAAGGAGTGACCAGAAAGTGATAAAACTCAGCAAACAGAGAGAGACAGTAACGAGCAATATGTGATCTTTATTTCGAAGTGATATGCCTAATACAGAGCGAGAACAGCGCAAGCTCAGTAGGTTATGAGGTTATGAGACGGGACGTAGGCACCATCCCTCTGCCATTGTGGTTAATTGGATAGCGCCACGTCCACCTTAATCTAGAATAACTACCTTAGATGGAAAATGGCGGAGCCAAATATGCTTTTCGCACCAAGCGCCGAATCCAGCACCTGATGCATCCATACATGCCGTGTTCTGTCCACAGTGCAGTTTGGAAATTTATTTAGGTGCCTTTATATGTAAATTACAGAGGCCTTGAAGCTTTGCATTACATTCTACATATGTATAGTACATACATAATGATCAGATTGGTTTCCTAGCAATATTGTACGTTATTACATTATGCATTATATATTATACATTATACGTTGTTACATTATACATTATATATATACAGATTCTTACGTGATTACCTCATATACATTCAGTTCTTTCATACAGTCATCTAAATTCCTAGAGCTGTAAATGACATGTGCAATATAATACATTGGGCAATTAGCAAATTAAATGCATCAGTATGCTTATTGAAGTTTAAGTTTTCACATATATAGTAAACATATTAATCCCAGAGTAGCAGTACATTGCAAACATACAGGTGCTCATACACAGACATGATATTCAGTGTATGCATTCAATTATAAGGTTGTACAGTAATCAATACAATTACGATGCATTACGTTAATACATTTGTTAATGCTTTAATGCTAATGCATTTATTATCTGCTTATGCATTTTTGATTTGCTTATGCATTTGGGAGTTAATTACATTGTAATGTAATTAACTCCCAAATACAGATTGTTGCGATTTACCTTATTTACATACAGTTACTTTCATACGGTCATCTAAATTCCTAGTGTGAAATCAGAAGTACTATAATACCATAACACAATAATATATTAGAGCAAACATAGGGGTTCTTATCTACAGACATGATATTCATTGGCTATTAGAGCATATGCATTCAATTATAAAGTTATACAATAACTGATAAAATTACTAGTGCTATACATTAATACATTCACTAATTCTATAATGTTAGTTCATTTATGATGTGCTTATGCATTTGGGAGTTAACTACATTGTAATGTAGGACGAACATACAGATCGTCGCGATTTACATTGTCTGGCAGAGGTTTAGGCCCAACGTAGAAAGTTTAGGACTAACTTGGACGGCGATACACAAAGCATCACCTCTAAGTACAGAGTCAATGAGACTATGGATGGCGTCCTGAGAAATGGCTTTTCATTCCCTCTCAACCTTTTGCCACAGTTCGTCTTCTGAACGCGGCACGGTTAACACACCCCAAATGTGTTCGGCTGCTGAAAGACCAGGAGAGAACTGTGGTCAGGGAAGCATATGTACACCTTGCAGAGCACGTTTGCTGATGCGAGCAGTGTCTGGTCTTGCGTTACCCTGATGATAAAGGGCATTGGTCACTACCTGAAGGTAGGGGAGTGTCACTGGCCGCAGCACATCACTAGACGAACTAGAGGTGACCTGGAATCGTAAGCAATTGCGCCTCAAACCATGATGCCGCGCGGTGGGGCGTTCCAGAATTGCTGTCGGATAGGACCTGTCTCCACATCGACGCAACACTCGCACGCAGCGACTATCATTGGAAAAAGAGAAGCGTGACACATCTGGGAACACGACTCTGTACCACTTCATCGTCCACATTGCTCGAGACTGGCACTATTGTAGACGTTAGCGTCTATGATGTGGGGTTAACGGCACGAGTGCAGGCCACTAGCCACGGACTGATAGCAAATGGCTCTGGTCGATATGGGAACATCCAGGATGTCTTGAACATTCTGCAGAATGGAGGTAGAAGTGTCTTGAGTGTGCGCCACCGCTTGTCGGCGGATGCGTCGATCCACGCGTGCTGACGTCACTCTGGCTGCACCGGCACCCCTCTAACTTGCCATATTTCCTATTCTGCTTGTTTCTTTCCATATATCTCCTTCAACCTGCCCTGGAGAGCAGCGCATTTTATATCATTCGCACAACTCAATGACGTGCGACTACCCTGAAATTTCCAGAATTTTCGGGCCAGTTCTTCTTGATGTTGCATTTTGAATGTCGGATAGTGTATGATTTCATTTTCGCCTTCTCACCTGAAAAGCTTTCCATCCAGCATCTTCTGACAAGATGGTATGAGGGATGGAAAAGTTAAGACACAGACCATCTTTCATGACATCGCATTCTAGTAAGAGAATTGCACCATGATTAACATGACGCAAATCCTGATAGGGCATTAACTCTTCGCATCATATTTGGGCCGATTCGGCTTCTGCGATAATTGGTTTGGTTTATTTGATCATGGCAAAGGACTCGAGGGTTACCTGCCTAAGGAAAGAGATGCCTTCGTGGAGGGTCTTTCTAAGGACAACCGAATTGTAGCCATCCTACTCATGGAGAAAAACACGAAAACGCCTATGCAGCCAGCCTACTTTTCTGAAACCGAGCCGAGGTTGAATTAGCATTGTTCAGCGCTTTTACCGCTTGCCATTGCTGAGCTCTGCGATAATGATTTGTACTAGAGATTGGCCCGATCTATCATTTTATACAGGGTCAATCAATACAACGGTGACAAACTTTCAGGAAAGACAGAGTACACCTAGATGATGGGAAATCACATAGCAGTGCACGGTCGGAAACGCTTTCTTGGCGCTGTAGTTGTCAGGACTGACTGTTCGGCGCATACTCTTGGCGAACATATTCGTGAAGTAAACTAAGTTCTGATCTTGAACAGGGAGCTGAATGCAGCTATGTTCTGTGGTAGAAAACTGTGGTTTAAGTGGTGGAATGAGTGCACGTAAGAAGGATTTAAAATTCTCTTTTATTAAACCACAATTATGTACAGCCACTTCCCAACTCGGGAGGGATAACAGAAAATAATGACCGCACTTGTGTCTAAACTGAACAATCAAATAATTTAAACTAAAGTTAAGTAGAAATTTAAGTAGTCGTTGCTTACAAAACTACAAACGTGAGGTTGGCCTCTATGCTAAATGGTGCGTAGCAAGATTTAACTAATACTAACGCACTTAGATTTACTTCAATAAGTAATAGAGTAACAGCGCTAAGGCTTAGAATTTAAATACTAGCTAGTCAGGAGAACGTCGAACAGAGCAGCAGTGATCTGAGACTAAAAGCTCTCTCACCCTGAGTAGTTCCTTGCTAACGGTTAAATACCAAAACTTGGCTCCACTTCAAATTAGCATAAAGCTGAAACGCGCGCTCATTCTAACGGGAAATTAAATTAGAAATTATAGGAAAGGGGAAATTAAAAATAAAACTTTGTTAGTTTAAACTAAAACCTTACATAGTGATGACACAAAACGCAAACAGGACGTTCGAAATGAGGTTGATCTTTTTTTGGACTAGCCACCAAGTTTCTGGGCCGAAAGCGTTAAAAAACTACCAAAACGTTGGCAGAAAATCATAGATTTGGGTGGTGATTACTACCCGCATTAAAGTTATTGCTTTCATGTTTTTTTCTAACCTTATTAAGAACGTTTTATGGCGGAAAATTTTCGTTCCAACCAGGTACAAGAACCGACTCATCACAGCGAGGCAAACACCAACTGACATTCAGTCTACAATTTCGCTGAATCAACTGCACATTCACATTCTCTAATTACTTATGGATGATTTGAAGGCCTAAGGATTAGCAGAGACAGCAATAAGAACGGGTAAAATTCAAATTATAGAGATGTAGAAATTAAGATATGTTATTAGATCAAAATCGCCAATCCAGTCCAATTATGTCCAATCCAGTCCTTCCTAACGCTTTTAAAATTCTATTAACATAGTTCTTAGTTATTATTTTTGCCGATAGATGGCGTTGCCTCCTCGCGCATGGTACTATCCGAAGGTATAAAAAACCGTTACTGAGGTTGCTTTCCCTTTCTAGAAATTTCGTTCTCCTGATGAGGAGGGACCTATAGCTGCCCTCGAAATCGATTGAGTGTTTTAATAAATGTACTGCAAATACAAGGTTGTTTCAGCGATTTTGATTGTCTCATTGGCGTGTTTCTTTTCTATTCTAATTTGTCCTATCAACCGGCATTTTCGATGAAATTTTACTGTATATCGTTTTTCCACGTGCACCATTTTGACTTTCGTTGCTTCTTTCCACGCGGCTAGTGGTTTTTCAGAATTGGCTAAGTTTCTCTCTTTTTGTTCCTATTCCTTTTGAATGTTTTGTGAGATGTTTATGTAAATTGTCTTCATTAATTATTGGTGTTTTTTCATGTTATAATTCTTTGCTTTTTTAGGCTTTCGCGATTATATATTCTTTTGTTCACTGGTTTCTTGCTTGTACCCTTTTCACAATATGTCCACTGACAGGAACCGATTTTGTAAGTTACGCCCTAAGCGTACGAAATTCTTGAATCATCTGCAGTTTCTACTTAAATGCAAACACCAAAATATCATTCCCAAATTTATACATGTGAAATGTAGCCTAAAATCTTCCGTTCATGTTTCGAAAATTTTGCATAAATTCAAATTGTCACTTTTTCGTCATATTATAAGGGACACGAGCAAACGTTTATCTAAAATTGAATTTGAATTATATTACTTCCATTTAAAAAATTATAATTCAACGGTAAATTTTTCCTCATTTGACCATATATCTTGGTCTAGAACCGATACCGTTTGTCAACGGCATAAAAATGTGCTTATTTCTAAATTCCTCAAGCTCACACACCAGTCGGCTAGTCCCACCCATCTAGTTAATCTTCCCACTATAAACGCTAACCCCATCGTTAATATCTCCAACAAGAATCTTTCGTAGGATCAGTTAAAAGTATTAAAATATAACTTCAACTTTTCAAAGATGTCTTAACCTTCAGTTCCTCAAATCATCGCCCCTATTGAGAAAGCTTTTAAATTCTCCAAAATTTCAGAAACGCAGAAGGATACAATCCGCCACCTAATTACTGATAACGTTAATTTTAACAATAAATCTTTGGATTCGAATCTTAGCAAAAAGGAAAGGGAGACCTTACGTGAAATTCATTCTGATACTAATATTATTATTTCTAAAGCTGATAAGGGCGGACAGATCGTTGTTATGGAGAAACACACATATATTGCTGGAGTCTCTAAACTGATAAATGAAGGCCCATACTGCTCGAAATTTTTGGTTATTATTTGTGCCGATAGATGGCGTTGCCTCCTCGCGCATGGTACTACCCGAGGGTATAAAAGGCCGTTACTGAGGTTGCTTTCCCTTTCTAGAAATTTCGTTCTCCTGATGAGGAGGGACCTGTAGCTGCCCTCTAAATCGATTGAGTGTTTTAATAAATGTACGCCAAATACAAGGTTGTTTCAGCGATTTTGATTATCACATTGGCGTGTTTCTCTTCTATTCTAATGTTGTTAGATACTGTACTGCTACGTATTTTGATTGGAATGTAGGATTCATTTAAAGAAATAATTTTGTGATAGTTACCTGTGGTTTATCCATGACTGCTTTTCATTTGTTACATTCTTACTGAAATCACGTCCTTCGGAAATTAAATTATTCGGATAATTTTCCCCTCTCAATTTGCGGATGGTAAAATAAGAAAAAAAAGACGGGGGGGATATTATGGGAGGAAAAAGGGTAATACTGTATATTGATTGTCCTGTACTAGCATGTTGTAAACGTCTTACCTTAAATTTATATTTGTATTGTAATGCAATGCAACTTACTGTGTATATTGCATATTGTGAATTTTATTTATTTCATGAATTTTATTCTAATGTGATCCTATGTCGATCCCTTCATGTAAATTCAAAATGACATCAAATATCGTAAATTTTGAAATCATGTAAATATTTAGGTCAATACCGTACTGCAGTCTAACTTTCTGTATTTTAATTTTTATAACTTGACAAAATTATCCTAAGCATAAAAGGCGGAGGAACGTGTAAAAAGTTGGATTTCGTATTTTTAGGCAAAATTAATTTTTTTTAATTTAAAAATACTCAAACATTAATTAACCTTTCCGCCATTTAAAATATTTCTGTAATATGTCTACGACCAACGGTTGCGAATATGAAGGCTGGGTAAAGATTTGTGGATACATTGCATAGCTGCCCTTGCTGTTCGTGGATGCTGAGTTCTGGTATTTCTTCAGCAAAGACAATTACCACAACACTATTAGAAATAATATGGCCTAATGTATCCCCTGTGGTCAGGTATCCATCAGTGCAATATGAGCTTGCTTGCTAATATAGAGAGTGTCCTAAAAGATGCTTTACAATTTCAGTGTCATATAACTCGACTTGTAATTAACTTCGAGGGAAAAAAATAAAGTTTGTCTGATGTTTGCTTGTCTGATGATCTCAAAAAGTTTTTTCTGGCTCTTTATACTAGTAGTTCTGGATGTGCTCCCCTTGGGGCACAATGTCAACATCAACTGCCTCAACTACTGTCGTTATTCACAACGTGCATCAGAAATTGTTCATCCCACTACACGTGCAATAATGTCTTGAGTAAATGCAGAACACTTAGGCTTGTCATCTGGTTTAATTTCCTGCAACTACCGACGGATTATGGACCTGTATGGAAACATATGAACACGCTTTCGGAGTACCCGTTGCACCGCCGAACGATGGATTTGCAGTTTTTTTTATGCCTTCCAAGCAGAATTTCTGTGATGAACGTTCGGAAAACCCGTCAAAGTCTCCGTATCTATTCGTCACTTTTTCTTGGTCTGCCTACATGGTGCTTTCTCACTCGCAATTACCATGAAGTTCTTGTGCCAATTTTCTTATGGATGGCATAGTGTGGGAGTTTTCCCGCATCGCGTTCTAGAAATTTCTCTGAACTTGAGTGTTTGATTTCCTTTCAATAAACCAAGGGCCACACAGTGTGCAGACTCCATTCTTTGATTCATTTATCGTGGTCCTATCACCCTACAACAACAGAAAAAATTTCATTTATGTTGCTGTTATCACATGGAAAAGCAAAACATTTATTACACCTTACACTGAAAAAAAAGTGTGGTCCATCAGCCAAATTTGAGGAGCACGCCTGATAATTTTTAAATGACCAAATCCTTCGAATATGCGCGGTCGCTTTTGGGCCACGTTTTCTAACTTTGGTTTACAATTGATGAAATACGAGCAGCCATACATGTCTCTCTTCAGTGAGATTGCGGATGATGAGAAGTGATGTATCAAACTTTTTTCCCCAGTGGCGTGCACAAGTCATCGTCATTGACGTTGGCCACTACTAAGTGGCCACTTTATTATGGAGGCACCTAATAGGTGGACCACCTTTGCCTCCTATGAAGGGACGCACAGTCCATGCCTTCTCCGGGATTCGAACCCGGACCTTTTGGTAACGCAGTCGGCGACTTTAACCACCAAAACCGTCTGAGGCGGAATTCGTCATCGACTGATTCAAGCTTCCAAAACTCGACGGCCATTTGGAAAACTGAAATCACATTTCCAAATAGTTTTCCAGCGTACGGAGAAATAATCCAGTTTGTTTATTGTGCAAATCTTTCCGACTAACTTAACTTTTTTTTAAATGGCCGGGCGCTTTGTTTAATAGCCATTAGTCTTGCGCCACTACAAGTGCCGGAAGTGGTGGTCCTTTAGTTATGAAAGCATCGAATAGGCGGCCATCGTTGCCTCCTATGAGGAGGCGAACAGTTAAAATCATGCCTTCTCCGAGATTCGAACCCGGGCCCATCGCTACGGCAGTTAGGATCGCTAACCACTATACCGGCTGAGCGGCAATTCTTAGACAAAAACTGAATTTAACATGCATGCAGAAAATGGTTAACATGTAACTTATTTTATTCAAAAATACAGGATTCAATGATGCAATATCTTGTGTTCCGTATCGTTCGTCCCAAGACCGAAAAACACTTATTGCGCATTAAGCATTTAAAGGAATCGTTTCTGTGAGTAATCGTCTTCGCTCAGAAGCAAAATAGATGTTACTATTTGAATGGTGACGATAACTGGTTTTTACTTGTCATCCAACATGGTCTGTGGCCTTGGTCGCACTTCATGCATAGCCCTTGTCATCACGCCGTTCAAAGATCATACAAAATACATTGCCGACGAGTTCATAAAAAAAGAAAAAGAAAAAAAGATTAAAACGCAACGAAATCGAAAATAAATGTTATACTTCCCCTAAAATCAGATAAGTTTTCGCCGGCCCCGATAAAATCGCACAAACGACTTTGACGTGCGGAACACATCAAACGATGAAACACGAACTGTTCTCCTCTCCCTCCCCTCTCATTCTAGCAAAAGCTTGACAGAAGATTATCTTATTTATGTCTCCTCTTTTGATCACGTTGGAGCCTTCTGATAAGTTATGCCTTCCTGTTTCGCGAAAAACCATGAATTAGACGGCTGCTAGATATAGATAATGATCGCGCTTTTTGGCGAGATTGATTGAAAGTGAATTCATTTTTTTTCGCTTTCGTAAACCTGCGAATGTGCAGTCGCAAAGATGACGCGATAAAGGAAATTTTTTCGGAAATTATTTAAAAAATAGATTTGCTTAGAAAGAATTTTTTCTTCGGGTATATACTTTATGGCAATTTTTTGTTTTGAAGAAATTTATTATCTTTTAAAAAATCGTTGCAAAGCTAAATAGATTTAACTGAAATATCTGTCTGGTGACATCAGTATATTTTGTGCCCAGAAGAAAAAGCCTACTACGCCTTAGTTTCTTTAAGCTAACGTTTCTCAACTTCTTTTTATTCTGGAGTGTTCGAAAAAATTATCAAGTCTTGAGCAATAAATTATTATATACATCTTTTGCAATACGTGATCCGTATTCAAAAACGTAATAATCTAGTGATAGTTTTATTAATAATTTTCAAGTGGAATGCATTTTTCTGTGAAACTATTTATTTTGCAAACATAACTTATATTTTTTATGTATTTTTTTCCTCTTTCAGGTATCATATGTTCAGTCCTATCGCAGATTTCTAATGATGTTGTCTGACAAAAACATCGCGTCAAACACATTGTGGGCGAAAACGTTACGAAGACAACAAAGCAAGGAAAAAATGTCGTCGTACAAAACATCCTGGGAGAAAACAAAGGAAGGAGAAAATATCGCAGTTCTTTAAAATATCACCAGGGAAAACAAAGCGGTTCCGAAACTTTGGTGTTTAAAAACATTGGCGTCGAAAATATCGCGGTAAAAAATAAAGCACTTAACATCATCGCAGGTATAACACCGCAGATATGCGTTTATCAGGCTTTAAAAGTTGTAAATGCATATTCGCATAATGATTTGTAACCTCAAGGAATGAGGAATATTTTTACTTTTATATTTCAAGTTTTTGAATTAATTAATAAATTTTTAGCGAAAAAATAAGAAGAAAGTTCAAAAACTGAAAATGAGTAGAAAAATAATGCTATATATAGCAGTTAATAGCATCTTAAACTTATATTGTTAGCTAATAAAGGCCATTAATTAGTTATTCGCTTTGATAAAGTTTTATTGGTAATTTTTTCATGCAAAATGTAGTCTAAAAAAGATTAGAAAAAGGAAATGAGTAGTAGCATTAGTTTTCTACTCATTTTCAGTTTTTGAATGCTTCTGAATTCCTTCTGAATTTTTCAGCAAAAATTTATGAGTTAATTCAAAAGTATGAAAATAAAATATTCCTCATTCCTTCTTGAGCTTACCTATCATTATGCGAATATGAATTTACAGCTTTTAAAGCCTCAAAATGCATGGCCGAGATGTTACTGTCATGCGATGATTTGTAGTTATTTTACCACAATATTTTCAACGATGATGCTTTTAAACTGCGGAGTTTTTGAACCACTTTTTTTTTTCAATGACAATTTTTGTACCACGATGTTTTAAGAACTGCGATGTTTACTCCTTGCTTTGTTTTATCCCACGGTGTTTTGTATCACGACGTTTTCGCCTTCCTTTGTTTTCTTCGTGACGTTTTCGTCGGAGATGTTTCTGTCGCAATGTTTTCGCCTGTAACGATACAAGTTACTGATATAAGATGCAACAAAATAAGTTTTGTATTAAATTAAACTTATTAACCTTTCTTAACAAATGTACAAAGTGCTCTTAGTTATTATTGTGATACGTCTCAAAGTTACGAGTATTTCTGAGAGTGTCGTCAAATAATTATATTGAAAATCACTGACGGTCATAGAAGACCAAAATCATCATGAACCATAGACGGACGTCTTAAAGAGATTTTAGATTAATTCTTTGTTTTCGTGTACTTTAGGAATTCTTGAAATCAGCATGCACAGCACTTATAATGTGGCTAATTGTTAAAAGAAAGCTAAATATTAATAGAAATGATATTGCTTTCTTGTATGAGATTTGTAAGACGAAAAATCTTACGGAAGTCAAATCTAATGGGCTTTTTACTATATTAATAGGTCATCTATTAAAGCTCTTTGTTTCGATTTAACTAAAAAAACTTCATTTATAGAATAACGGCATAATACATTCTTTTTTGCTTTATAGAAGATTGATTTTAATCTTAATTATGCAGAAAATTTGAGTGATAATTATATAACATAATTTCCGATGTAATTGTTTACATAGCTTCATTGTTTAAATAAATAAAAAGAGTGTAATCCAAAATAAACTTTGCCATAATAATTTTTTAAGGTCGTCAAACAGATCATGTACACCATAAAAAATATAAAAGCCAGAAGTATCCATACAGGGTATGAAAAGCCTAATTTCTGCGCAAAATAAACATTCATCAAAATCAAAAAATAAAATTCGAAAGTTTTTAACATCCGAACTTAACTACAAAAGTCAAAATTGAAAATAATGTAATTTAATAACGAATCCGGTACTTCTGTGAGATTGAAAATATAAGAATGCCATCTCTATGTTCTCAGTGCTATGGGCTACAAGGCTTTAATCAATAATTTTTATAATTGTATGTAATGTCAAATTTAATTAATTTTTCTAATATAAAAAATTCATAATTTCAAAAAAATAATTTCATAAAAGGTATTTCGATAAAACATAATTATTAATGTGATAGTGTAAAATATGTATCTGACATACTCGTTCATTTTTCTGAATTTCGTGTTCTAAACTTTGCCCTGTATTTGCTGTGTGCTTTAATCATTTCGCTTTCTTCAATTCCATTTGCAAACTTTTCTTTATTTTATTTTATGATTCTAAATCAGAAAATTCTTTTTCTTTACAAAGACGAAGAAATAAGGAAAGTATATTTTTTGTGCTTAACATAACAAACACTTAATCACTAACTATTTGATCTGCATATTAACGTACCTTCCATTGTCTGTAGATATGTAATCATATATTTTGGTGATTACGAAAATATTATATTCCAAGTTGTAAGAAACTCGTACACGTAGAATATGTTCTGCGCAAAGAATATGCTTTGTTAATAATAATAGTTAAAATAATAAAATTGTTATAATTATAACAATTATTGTTGATAATTAATATATTATTATAATAATTA
>KK116923.1:76605-95236 GCA_000611955.2 Stegodyphus mimosarum
TAATCAAATTCCAAACTGTGTCGATAGCATGTTATTATGATATATTATTATAATAACGGTTATTAATAATAATTATTATTATTAGAATAATGGGAACAATAATGAAATTCCAAACCGTATGGATAGCATGCTATTATGATATATTAAGATATTATTATAATAATGGTTCTTAATAATTATTACTATTGTTATAATGGAAACAATAATGAAATTTCAAACCGTATCGATAGTATGCTAGATATTATTATAATAACGATTATTATTACTGTTATAATGGGAACAATAATGAAATTCCAAACTGCATCGATAGCATGCTTAACACTTGCAACCTGAACGTAAAAATTCTCTGATATTATCAGTAAATTTTTGGCAATATGAGGGAAACATATCGGCAGTCTGGACAGCACTGCTATCAGGCTATTGAAGACCAGAGGTCGAAAAATTCACTAAGACTGGATTAATGAGTAAACGTCTATAGCATACAACCTCACAAATGGTCATCGTGCATAGCTGACCCTGGAGCTAAGTGACATGCGTCTCAACCGCTAATTTCTGTCACTAGCTACAATAAGTAAACTTTACAGTTTATTCATACCAAAATTTTCAGCTATAAATATTCATGACCATGGCTTTTCCATGCAAACAGACAAACGAACTTCTATGGTCGAGGCACATGAAAATACATTGCAGGTAAATCAAACATCGTCAGTCAAATTAAAGAGCGTCAGACAACTAACTGTTCAATATTCTGCCCGCAATTTTGATTTTTTAAGCTGCAAACGTACCTGGAGTATAGTTATTAACCATGTTGCCAGACTGCGAGTTTGACACTTTCAAGGGAACTGAAATTGGAAGTTGGACAACTGGAAACTAAGCGCTAAATAGGAAAGTGGAACTTTCCATTTGCCAAATGAAATGAATCGAGAATTCAACAGTACGAAGCTAACAGCAAACTGCTATCATGAAAACTTAAAGGAGAGTTGGACCAGATAAGTTAACTAATACTGTGCAGCAATGGTCTCAAACTGGAGGCCCCTGAAGCAATTTTATGCGGCCCGTGAAGATATTTCAATTATATATTTGTTGAAAATACGGTGACGCAAAGATTTAAGATTTTAGTTATTTGAAGTCCGAGATTACATTATTTTCATTTCCATGAAAAACGAACATGAATAACGCAACAGAAAATCTATAAATTGAGCCAATCAGTTTATAATAAGATAGAAATCTTATTCAAAGATTTGCAGATACAAATTTTATTACCTTTTATTCGTACTTGTCCAAAAAATAATAATATCGTTTATGGATTTTTGTACTCAGAATAATCGCCTTGGGAAGGCATTTATATGTGGACAGCTTTATTTAACAGTTGAAAATTAATAAAACAAGAACCTGATTGACCTATGATCATCTACAATCCGTAATGGAGATAATTTCTAGTAATTTCTTTCCAAGGCTAAAAACTTTATCAGAATAGAAACGTTATCAAGTGTAAGACGTAGTAAGAAATAAAGAAGTTTATAATTATTTGCATACAAACATGTGTATTTGTTTCTGTGCGTCGAAGAAAAATTTAATAATTAAGAGAAAGGTTTGGCTTGGTTTATGTAATTACGGCAAAGTCTCAACGGCTATCTTCCTAAGGAAAGGGATGCCTTCGTGGAGGACTTTCTAAGGGAAACTGGCTCGTATATACGTTACACATGGAGAAAACCACGAAAATGCCCATAGCAGCCAGCCCGTTCGCAGGATTCGAGCCTCGAACCGAACTACCAGTGTTCAGCGACTTTACCGCTCGACTGCTGGTGAGCCAAATAAGAGGAAGAGACTAGGTTGTTATAATTTATTCTCAAGTTTTGTTCCAATTGGTAAATTTTCTGTGTAATCTTGGTTTTCATAATTTGTTTATATTTAGTTTAAATTAAAATACGTTAGTTAATGTTTAATGAAGCATGTTAGAACTGTTTGAAAAAAATGTCTGTCTAGCACTTTAATACTTAGCTGTCAATATATTTGAGTTAGAAAGTATAACCAACAAAAAAGTTTTACAGGGGCAAAACTTAAATTTTTGAAATTTGAATATTTTTCTTTGCGATATTATTATTACTATTTATGTATAATTTGATAAATGTTTAGGTAGTAAAATGAAAAATTTATTTAAAATATGTTTTTATTTTGTTAAAAAAAAGTCTGGCCTGTCAGCTGTTTTCCGATCGTGCAATCGGCCCACATGCATTTTTGAGTTTGAGACCACTTCTGTACAGACTCACCCAACAATGATGCATCTCGAACTATTTCTACACACAACTGTATATTGTAGTTTGTATCTCTGGAATTCCTTAGCGGAAGATTAGTGAGGTTATTAATGATGATGCTAGGTTTCAGAAACTACATAGCTCAAGGAACTTTCGCATGGGATTCTCAATAGATGGGAAACCGCCTGGTACAATAAGACCTGCATTTTTTTCCCCACCCTATAATGACAGGTTTCATTGTGGCTTCGCATTTGAAAGAATAACTTCAGGATGTTTTCTTAGTTGCACAGTTTCAGTTCAAATGGCCACTGGAATCAGGGTTTAAAGCCCGTAGCAATTTCAGAGTTCTATAAATTAGCCAATCAAAATCATATCGAAACTGAAACCGGTCGCTCATTAAACTGACTCGTTAATAAACTCAGCCGCTTATTACGTTCAAATTGTCAGTAACCAAAACAAATATATATTAAGCAACAGAAAAACCACCGTTTATTGAACTCATCTCCACCGCTTATAAAACTCAGATTCGCTAAAAGGTTAATTCTTCAGTGCCAGATTATCATACTTGCATCTATCAAAGTTTTTCGCAGTTCTTCTAAGTCCTGCATCATACGTTTGATTTTTATGAATCGGAACACGCTAAATGGAAATTAAATTTGTGTGGGTTGGAGCAAATTAAGCGAATAGACTTTTTTTCCTCGGCTTAGTGTTCCCATGGTTACAAGTCAAATTGGGCAGCGTAAAATAGCCTTGAAGTTTCTGTTTTAAAGTCACAGACTATAATGCGAGTGAGGATAATTTTCCAGCTTTAATTAAATTAATTCATTAGTAAAGAAAAGGATCATCAGATGCGTTTTGTTTTCTAATTCAAGTCACAGCTATACATACTCTTACATTCTTTCATTAAAATTCAAATCACCTCTGCAGTGTGTTGCAGGTATGTTTCCTTTCCAGCTGCTCCGATTACTGTTTGTTACGTGTTACACAAAATAACATCGTGATCGAATATGAATGCTATTACAGATAACCATAGACAGTATGACATTACGAATCTCTCTGTGTAAATGTCATCCTAACAGATCCTATCTTCTACCTGCTAAGCTTATCCAAGGGCAAACTCTGAA
The DNA here is from genome assembly GCA_000611955.2 of Stegodyphus mimosarum. Lineage (NCBI taxonomy): Eukaryota > Metazoa > Arthropoda > Arachnida > Araneae > Eresidae > Stegodyphus > Stegodyphus mimosarum. Next base: position 79,985 of record KK116923.1, read on the forward strand.
GATCAGATGGCGTTTATTAACAGTCGTATAAACTGATTACAGAGTCATAGGAAATACTATACACATTAATTTTTATACAGAATACTGTACGGTACACTTATTCAATGTAGGGTGTTCATTACAAATTTTTGTTGTGTACGTAGGTTACGCACTGCTCTTGTTTCATAGCAATATTGACCCAAATTATAAATTAAACGCAAAAATTTAATTAATCATAGTGTAAATAATACTTAAGAGCACAATTTGCATCATTAAAAATAAGTAAAAAAATATGCTAAATAATATCTTTTCAGTAACATTTAAATAAATGTATTAGTTTGCATAAAAACTAAAGCAGTAATTAAATGCAATACTAATAATATTAACTACATACGCTATACTCTCACAGTGTTGGGTGTTGATTTCAAATATTTGTTGTGTACATAGTTTACATAAGCGTCGTCACAATGTAAAATCATTAGGTTTCTTTTGGTGCAAAACATATGAAAAATGAGCAAAGCTTTCGCCGGGACTCGAACCTGGAATTTTCGAATGCGCGTCGAGTGGGCTATCATTAAACCAAGAAAGCATGCTGGAAGGAGGGAGAAAATACCTTATATATACTCCTCTTTTTAAAAAGCGACTGGCGATTAGGGGACCCAATCGCCAAATCCTGGTGGTGACGAATTATTGTCCCCCACTTTTTTTTTTTTAAGTTTGGGTGCCATTTTAGATTTATTAAGTTTATTTTTCTTGAAGCAAAAGCACATGAAAAAGGAGGAGTGCCCTCACCGGAACTCGAACCTGGAGCTCTCGAATATGCGCCGAGTGTGTTACCGTTACACCACGAAACGCATGCTAAAAGGAGGTAGAAAATAGTAAAGTTCTTAGAAAAGGGAATTATTTGTCTTTTTTTATTGCACTGATGATTAGATTATTACACCATGACCAGTGTGTAGTGAGTGGAGTCGGCGTTAGACTCTTTGCCGTCCAGGGCAAACTGTGCGACTCCAAAATTTTGCCGCCTGGTCCCTTCCAAAATTCTAAAAATTTTGCCACCCTTAAATTCGGCTGCTCGGTGCGGTCGCACCGGTTGCGCATGGTCTTGCACGTGTTCCTTAAGTGGGAGGCAGAATTTTCTGTTAAAAATCGACTGTTTTCCTCTTCGGTTCAAATTCCACGAGTAAAAGTGGACATCACCCTGGCGTCGGCCCTGGGAGCGAGGAAAAAAAAACTGTAGTCTTATAATGTATTTTCTCCCTCCTTTCCGCATGTCTTCGCGGTGTAATTGGAAGCCTACTCTACACGTATTCGAGAGGTCCAGAATTCGAGTCCCGGAGAGGACGTTGCATATTTTTCACGTCTCAAAAAAAGTTTTAAAAAAAAATCTAATGACTCTACTATCTACCCATATTAACATAGACTACTACTATCCTGACAACAGTTTCTGCTATTCTTAGTCATTAAGTTTTATTTTTTACTCAAGTAATGGGTTAATTTCAAGAATTCGAGAAAAGTACATGCATAAAGTTGGGATTTTTCCTGACTCATATGCACATAAATGCTTTGAAAAAAAGAGAGGGCGAAAGAAGACTCCTTTAAATTTAAATTATGATGAAACAACGATGAATGAACTTGTATAATTATTAAAATGAATAGGTAATCATGAATTAATTCTTAAATTATTAACGGTAATTTTTCCTCAAGTATAATATTGGTTTTTCCGCTGTCCTCTGTTTTCTAACTGCCCTTTTTTTTAAAAAAAAAAAGTTTATCCATATTTATTGTAGTGTTAATTGGGACTGTTTCATTAATTTTTTCATATGAAGCTTTAATTTCAGACTATGTTCATTCATTGTTGTTTATCCAGATAAAAAATTCTGCTCTACTAAAACTGCTTTCCCATAGCTTAATAATATAAGAAGAACATCTGTTATTATTTTGGTAGAAAACATCTAGACAACATTAAAAGTACTTTGATCTAGCTTCAAATGGCAACAGTTAAATTTTAATTGTCAAACTGTCGGTTCACCTGAAGTTGTTTACTATTTTTACGTTTTCTATATTCGGCACTTTTGAAATCTTAGCAAATAAGCGGGACAAAGTGACAAACTGGCCGAGACTCAAAGACGACATCATTAAACCGGGACAGTCCTGGTCTGTGAGGGAAGTCCGGTAAGCCTACTTTAGCTATGATTTGAAAGCTTAAGATAAAATTACATCGAGTGGATTAGGCATCGTATATAGCACTGACAGACGACAACTTTCTGTTGTTTCAAAAACTCGATTCCTTTTACAAAACGTAATAAGGAACACTCGAAAGAACTTTTCGGATGGTAATAGATGAAATTTGCTCCGAAAAGTTGCGGAATATGTTACGGCATAATATTTGGTCGCCAAATTTAAAGTTGGCGATTTCTGTGCGATTCAAACTCCGGAGGCCAGTAACCCTATTTGAAAAGTCAAAAGCCCTGCAAGAAATATAACCCATTATAGCCTGCTCGCTAAGGATTAAAGGCCCATAATTTATAGTTTGCGTGCGTGTATATCAGTCAGAGAACGTGAATTAGACTAATTCTGGGAGATTTATACCTCGGATACCAAGATTTCATATTATACGACAAGCGGCTAAACCGAATTCGCGGCAGTTCCCGGTTTTCACGGTACACAAACTTGTTATTTGCGACATTTCTTCTTGGAAGCTGTAGGAGAGATTTCTTTCTTTTTTTTCCATTTATTTCTTTTATTGCGAGTGAATGACGTTCGAACATGCAACCTGCTATATTCAGGCTGAAATTTGGAGCTGCTTTATGGGAATATATATTTTGTGCCGGGGGGTTGGCAACGTCAAATTTGACAGTAAAGTATTTATTCAAAGAAGTATATTAGCACTTACTGTAGACAAGGAATGAATAGCGAAAAGGTTTCCGTATTAGAACAAGCACTGATTATCATGCCAAAAGTTTGATTTTATTTCATTCTCTCGCCGTATATAATCGTGTGTTGGACAGTGTTTTGATGCAAAGAGGCCAACGAATTGAGTGTCTCTTGAAGTACAAAGGTTGTTCGCACATTTTATGAATATTTTGCTAAGCAAATAACTGAAGTTAAAGCAACATAAAATTTAAATAAAGCAACTTTTATGTTAAGCGAAAAATTAGTGCAAGTTGCATCCAAAACCTCAAAATGTTTCAAGTAAATAAATTTTAAATAAGAAGCTGCATTTTTTAAAGTTTTAAAAACATAAATAAAATAAAAACAAATTAATAAATAAATAAAATCTGAAAGCTTTCAGATTTTATTTATTTATTAATTTGTTTTTTTTTTATTTTTAATTTCCTTTTTTTATTTTTAATTTATTTGGTCGTATTCTCTAATAAAAATGATATAAAATGTTGGCATCTTTAAGGATGGCATCTTTAAGGATGGCTTTAATGTTGGCATCTTTAAGGATGAATAAAATTGAAATTGAACTTAAAGAAAATTCCATTAAGGGGGGGGAGGGAAGTCTCAAAGCTTTCAGATTTTACATTATACCTAACTGTGTTACCTTCATTTATAAAATATCTTGTTCTTGGCACTTGAACTATAAAATTCAATTCAACAGCAATATCGCAAAATAATTTTAAAATGAGCATATCTTTAGAATTTCCGAGACGTAGTCTCGCGCGCTGGAGGTAATTTTTTTTCTCCTTACAGTGTTGCCATTGCTCGCTTTCAAATCGTTGAGTTTGTTAATCAAGAATTCATTAAAGTGTTATAAAATATGAAATCGATAATAAAACAAATTTCAAATTCCCAATTCGGGCTTCCAGATGCCCATATTCGGTGAAAGATTACGTTATTCAAAATTTGATGGCCTTTAGGTACCGTCGTTTTATCACAATGCGAGAAACATACATACATTTATGCAGATTCTTCGTTATTTAACTTCTTTAAATATGACACAGGACGATGATATTTGGTGGCAACAATTTGAACAGTGATTCGCCGTTTATAGCCATTCAACGCAAAATGCCAAAACGAAATTAATAGCCCTTCTGAGTTAACACTCTTTGGGCTAATAAAAAGGAAATGAATTTGTCCTCAAAAGATAAAAAAAATAATAAATTGTAGAAAAAGAAATCTTGAAATCAAGTTACCTGTAAAAGTCATAATAAACAATACCATTCGTAATAAAGTAAAATAATAATAATAATATATATATATATATAACGAATATATAACTCTGCTTTCTACAGAAAGCAGAGTTAAAGGTTTGCCCCAAAATGATGTCTATAAAGGCCATTTATAAGTCTGTAACCATTTCAATTAAGTCTGTGACGACTTATTCAAAGGCAATGTAATTAATTTTTTAAAATATCTATCTCTACTATGAATAAAATATTAGAAAAGAGCAAGAAAATGTATTTTTCATAGTCTTTTCCCGAAATTTATGGCTGATGCAAATGATTATTTGTCGGGTCAGAAATGGAAATTTTTGTGAGCGTGTATGAAGTATGATTCTATATTTAAATGATTGTAATAGAGAGCGAGCAATTTGCTACCGTAAAAGAAAAGGAAAGAACTTGAAAACAGTTGCATGACCGGAGATCTTGTAGCCCTTCACACCAAAAAAATTATTAAATGTCAGAATGACGTGAAGGGAAATAAAATAAAAACTGTATGCTTATTTTTGAAATAAAACTTATTAAAACATTTTAAAGTGTTGTTTTTCTGTTAGCAGAATTCTCGGTGGTAATCTAAGGGAGCTTTTCAAAGGCAAGGATTTTTAAAATTTTGTACCGAATAAATGAGAATAAAAAATACAGTAATACCTTCTGTGAGGGTATAAGGTATTTCTCCCGCCTTAGCATGCCTTCGTGGTGTAGTAGTCAGCACGCTCGGCGCGTATTTGAGAGGTTCGTGGTTCGAGTCCCAGCGAGGGCATTGCTCATTTTTCATCTCTTTTGATTAAAAAAAAATCTAGTGTCCCTAACTAAATAGGTGGCGAACGAAAATTCTTCACCGCCAGGATTTGGCGATTGGGTCCGTTAATCCCCAGTCTCCCTTTAAAAGGGAAAGTATATAAGGTATTTCTGCCACTTTCTTAGTATGCCTTCGTGGTGTAATGGTTAGCACTCTCGGCGCGTATTCGATAGGTCCGTGGTTCAAGTCCCGGCGAGGACATTGCCCATGTTTCCTCTCTTCTGCTTCAAAAAACCTAATTTCTTTATTACCCATTTTTCCTCTCTTCTGCTTCAAAAAAATCTAATTTCTTTATTACCCATTTTTCCTCTCTTCTGCTTCAAAAAAACCTAATTTCTTTACAAGGGTCACCTCTGTTTAAGGGACAATTGTGTTGGTCCCACTCTCTTAGAACAGGGACTTTAATGAATTTTCGTCTTATTAAGGGACACTGAAAAAAAGTTTCAAAAATAAAATAGAAGTAGAGAAATAAATAAAAATAGGAATACTTTTTGTTAGTAATTTTATGAGTTTTCAAAGGCAAGCTTGGGCTTAGTGAAAGATGAGATTTGTGAAAGTGTAAGAAAGAGTTTGTGATAAGGAAACAATAAAATGAAAAACTAATCCCTTTCTTTTGAAACTGCTTTTCAGTAGTGAAAATGGGAACGATATATTAGGAAAAAGCAAGTTACGGCGCAATCAAAATAATGTTTCACACGTATAGAATTCAAAATCCAGTTATTCTTGCTTAAGTTCTCAGTAGGTGGAAGAAAACAGTGTTAGAAAGTTGTAAGGCAGCCCAAGACAGAGATCAATGTGAAAGAAAAGATGGTGAGATGACTGGACCACCTGCCACGATACACGGTTCTTACAATGTGGATAAAGTAAAAAATTCGATCACTCTTAGTTCTTGCTAGAACTGGGGAGCAAACGAAGTGTAGTTATGGCTTCAAAGAAGAAACGATTGACATTAAAACAAAAAGTTGATTAATTAATGCAGCAGAAATTGAGAAACTTAGTTTGAGAGATTTAAGGTAGAGATTTGGATTAAATAAAAACCAAGTAAGCTATGTATTAAAGGATTGAGAAGAAATAGAAACATCATGGATTACTAATTCAAATAAACATTTCGAGACTATAAAATTTTGAAAAATTTAAGCTTGTGAAGTTGATTAGTAGTGTTCAATTGGTTTTGTCCTGTAAGAACAAGCAATATTCCTACAAGTGGAGAATTATTGTAAAAAAAGGCAAAACAAATTTCAGAAAGTCTGGAACTACAGAACTTTAAAGCATCAAACAATTGGTTAGACAAATTTAAGCAAAGATGTAGCATCACTTTTAAGACTATTTGTGGTGAAGAAAATTCAGTAGATATGTAACATGTCTGTGCAACATGCAACAGATTGGAATAAAAAAGCTAAATAAAATTTTTCAGAGGCTAAAAAGATCCGCAATGAAGATGAAACTGGGTAATTTTATCGAATTTTGCATAATAAAATTCTAAGTTTCATCGGAGAAAAGTGCTGTGGTGGTAAGAGCTGCGAGGAACATCTCACTGTGTTGCTTTGTTGTAACATGGAATGAGAGTTTGAACAACCTCTTGTAACTTTAAAGGCCAAAACACCAAGGTGCTTCAAACACATCAGTTCAAAAGCTTTATCGTCCACTAGCATCACAGATGAAACAAAGCATAATGTCAAAATGGTTGATTGCTGTTTAGAAAAAACAGAAATATTCTGCTATTTCACGACAATTCCCCAGCCCAGCTATCAAATATAAAATTGAAATCAGTGAAATTAGTGTTTTCCTCACCTAATGCAACATAAGTATTTCAGCCTTTGGGCCAAGGAAAAGAAGGTTCATTATTGAAAAGTATTTTTACGGCATGTTCTTTGTTAAACTGCTTGCGGAAACAGCGATCAGCTTTCAAAATGTGTTAATATATTGAATACCATTCAGTAGAGAACAAAGGCTGTTACGTCTGTACCACAAAGTTGTGTTTATCACTGTTTTAAGAAAGCAAGCTCTGAAATGCAGTTTCGAGTGCTCTCAGCGAAAATACTACTGAGGAAAATAAATTGTTTGAGCTGGTCGAAATCAGTGGCAGTGCTCAAATGCAAAAATATTTAGTAATCGATGAAAACATGTGTACTGAAGACACCAATGACGACATAAAATGTTCAATTCCATCTATAGTTGATGATATAAGTTATAATAAAAATAGCTTGAAAAGCAATGGGGAACACAAAGAAGAGCTAGATGAAAGGTGTGACGTAAAAAGCTATATAGATGCTTTAAAACACACCTCCTAATTAAAAAAATTCATGATAACCGTTGGTGACAGTAAAAGGCTTAAGATCATGTGCAAAACTCTATTGTTCATTTCATACATTTTTGCAATAATTTAACTTTTTTATGAAGGATTTTCATTTTCGTTAACTTCAATTTCAAATAAATTCCTGTGAATATGTTACTTATTTATATATCATTTATGTGAAGCTTGATACAACCAGAATTTCTAATTAAATTACATATTTTTTGTATGTACCCTCTGATGAAGAGACACTTCTATTTAAAGGACAAAATTTCTAATCCTTCAGTGTCCCTTATTGGTAGGTTATAGTGTATATGCACTAACAAATGTAACAAAAAGGACGCATTTACATCCTCTTTAACATTTATTCATTTTAACATTTATTTATTTAAACATTTATTTAAATCCTTTGTGTAAAAGTGAAACCACCAAAAATAATGCAATCTGCCATTAGTGATACAAGTACAATAGTTTGAGAAACGTTGCTCTAAAGGTTTCGTTATTCCAGTGTAGCTATTCCGTAGACAATGCAGGCAGATTTTCTTAAATTCCAAGAACTCATTTTTAAAATCTAGGTTCTTCTTAATTGATTTACATACAGAAACATTCTTCTCGCAACAAGTAACACTTGCAACAGTCACGAGAAAAATACGCCTTAAAACTCTTATCCTTCCACCTCTCTGTTTTGTCTTTCTAAGCAGTAAAAGAAATAAAACATTGAAGTAGTGAGGAATTCTTCCTTATTTATGTCATTACAATTTGATATTCGTATTTTTCATTCAAAAGTTCTGATGAAGTGAAGAAGCTTAGCTTATGTGAGATTCGTAAAAGAAGAAAAAAAAATTCCGAAGAATTGTTATTTGTTAAATGTTTGGAAAGTGATACGAAAAGTGAAACGATTCTTAATGAATTAAAAAAAAAGATTTCAACGTAAAAGCTATAATCTTGAGTAGTATTCTCTTCGTTGCTACTTACGGTGCTCTGGCAATATTAGGATGCTCGTAATACATATGTTTTTGTATGTCTTTGCTTTGTTCTTTCTATGTGGTCTAGTAATGCCACACAACTTCTTCTTGGAACAATTTCGCGCATATCAATTAAAGCATTTTTGTTTTATTCCGTGTTTTCCCACTAGTAAGTTATTTTTTGAGCAGGAGTGTGTTTTCGAATATGAGTTTTTAATCAACTGGATGATGTAATCTTACATTTAAAAGAACGTTATATTAAACATAAAGAAATATTAAATTGTTTTAACATTTTGAATTTCTTAGATAATAATAAAAAAAAATCTAATATGGGCCACTATAGAGAAGCCTTTGATTGCTTTCCCTTAATTTCCTATTCACTAGAAAATGGATTTAGTGCAGTTATGAACCTCATCACGAAAATACGAAACTGTCTGGAAATTAGTGCTCATGGAGACTTATGAATGTTACTCACGAGCATAGCCCAACATAAATAATCTATAGATTATGTTATAACATAACTACTCATCCCATTAGGCTCCCCAACTCACTGGAGAAAAACAATTTCAACTCAACCATTTCCTGAACTCGCTGGAAAAGAATAAAGTGTTATTGTATTTTAAAACTTTAAGGAATACTAATTTAAATATCAAAATATATTATTTATATTTTATTTTTAGGATACCACTTACCATTCAAAACATCAAACTTAAATTTGTAATTTTTCTGTTAGGCAGTTATGTAGGATTATTTCAACTGGAGGTTCGTGGTCAGGTTTTCGTTATAAGAAGGGGTTCGTGGGCATAGAAAGTTTGTCAAACGCGAAATACATTTTTCTTGCGATTAATCAAAGAAGAAATTTAAAATGTCCTTATATGAAGATTACACTAGGCAATAATTTTTTCGAATATTCCTGAAAATCAGGATGCAGATATTATACGATTAATTCAGCAAACACTGGTCACTTAACTTTTTGGAAGATACAGCTAATATTGTTCGTTGAATTTATAGTTTAAAGATGAAATGCAATTTATGCATTATTTAATTATTTCTACAAGTATCTGCAATCAAACGACAGACAAAAGAACAAAATCTGTTGTAAACATCCCATGACTTCCTTCTACGGCCTATAAGATTACACAGAATTTTTGTTGCAATTCATTTAAAATTATTTCCTTGAATTTCATTAGAGATATATTTCTCATTCAATTAATTCAGTTCTCACTTCGAGGCAAGGCAAAAATACATAAAAACTTAAATCATCTTCATTAAAAATTGTAAAATACAGAAAAACACAAACCTTCAAATACAGTAATCCAGTTAAAAACAGTTCAAAAACAATTTTTGCAATTAAAATTAGAATTTTTACGCAAAACAAGCAATTCGCCCGGTGGGCAGGAAAACAGATTTTTCGGTGCACAAAACTGAAAGTTTACTTTTGGTCCCTTTTCGGCAAAAAGACATTGAATTTTTTGCACAAACTGGCTGAATTCACTGTTCTAGTACTAAGAATTTCAAACGTAAACAAATGACGGCTTCGTTAGGCTTAGCATCACATAAAGAACTTGATAATTCTACTACTATAACTTGATAAGTATTGCATCCAGATTAACAAAAACCATAGAAACCTTAACTGGAACATAAGAACAACATAATTCAATTACTTCTAAAGCAAAAAATGCACGATTTACCAATATGTAAGGTTCAAAAACTGAACTCACCGAGCCGAGTACAGAGTGGGTATATATATTTATATAATTTTGATGCTGCCGATTGCAAGCAAAACGGAAGGTACACAACTGCATGTTATAGCAGTTCCACATGCAAAATTTCAACGTTCTGAAACTACTCCTTTTTGAGTTATGCGAGATATATACATACATACGTACGTACGTACAAACACCACAAAAAAATCTCTTCTGAATCCATTTTATGATTCATTTTGGGAAAAAGAGTCCTTTGTTCTATTCGTGAATACAGATGTCACTCAAAAACATCGTTCAAATGGATTCGAGAGCGGTCAAAACGGATATTTTCGTTGAAATACGATACTCGAAATTTTTTGCGATTACAATACTTCCTTTACTTCGTACAAGAAAGTAATAAAAATAACGGAAGCATGCAGCTTAGTAAAAGAGATAATATAAACGATAATAATTATGATCAGTGAATAAATATAAATAAAATTACAAAGTGAGAAACAAATATGTGCTTATTATTAGTGTAAAATATAAAAGATTAAATTAATATTTTAGCAGCTTACAAATTTAGTTCAGTTTAAAAACAATTAATTAATTTGAGTCATCATCATCAATTAATTCATTTGATTTACTATACGAGATTGAAATAATTAACATAACAAGTAATTAATTAACCAATATCTCAAGCTCTATAAAACTACGTTCGATTAACCAATATCTCAAGCTCTATAAAAATTGCCATGTAAGTTGTAATCAAATTGCAATTTAGCATCTAAAATCTGACTTTACACTTTAATCAAAGCAAAGAGGAATAACTTTTATACGTAGGCGTTACATGTAAATTTAAAAAAAAATCATACTTTTTACTTCCTTGTTCGGAGTACAAAGGAACTATTGTAATCCCGAAACATTTCGCGTATCATATTTCAACGAAAATATCCATTTTGACCGCTATCGAATGCAACTTAACGACGGTTTTGCGTGACATGTGTACGTGAAGACAGAATAAAGGACTCTTTTTCCCCAAACCAATTATAAAACTGATTTAAAATGAGTTAAGAAGAAATTTTTTCGGAGCGTTTGTACGTACGTACGTATGTATGGTATGTATCTCGCATAAGTCAAAAACGAGTAGCCTTAGAACTTTGAAATTTTGTATATAGGACTGCTATAGCATGTAGTTGTACACCTCCCTTTTTGGTGGTAATCGGTGGCACCAAAAGCATATATATATATATATGTGTGTGTGTGAAAAGATTTCCTAAGAAAAAGGTAAAAGTGGAGTTGAAATGCATGTATACAGTTTATTTTCCTGTGAAGGTCCTAACCAGTAAGAATCTCGAATAAAGTCGCACTCTAAGGTAGTACAAGTAGTCATTGGACAATATGGAAAGCATTGAAAGTAAAATAACAATGAAAGATTAAAATTAAAGAAAGGAGTGATAAATGTTGATCTCCCTAGTTCAACGCTTCAAACGTAACTTATCAAGGGAAAAGAGTTTTAAAGCCTTGTACAGAGTTGATAAATGAGTTTCGAATACGGGTTTCGTTCCTCTGAGACATTCAGATTCATGGCCTAAAATTCCAAAGATATTTTCAATTTAGACCATCGTTTAGATGGTCAGATCCTTTCCCGACCCCAACTCTTAAAATGCTCAGATCCTTTCTCGACCCCAACTCTTAAAGAGGAATATAAAAACTTTTAAACACAGATACTAAAAAAAAAAAAAAAAAAAAAAAAAGATAATATGCAAAATTCAAAATTTTTACATACAAAGACGCAAACTAATATTTAAAGGTAAATGAAGATATACAATCATACGCAGTAGGGGTATTCCCTAAAAAAAAACCAGCAGGTAAGATCGAAATATAAAGCCTAAAAAGGAGCTGCTCGATCGTGTGAAAATTAGCTATAATTCGAAACGATACAGTAAATTGAAATCTGTAATGAAAGAAACAGAGAAATTTTTTTAAATCGAGACAATGCAATTAATTGAAGTCTGTAAGGAGAAAACCAGAGAAATTTAAGTACAAAGTGGCAGAGATGCTCCAAAAAAAGTCAAAAGCAGATATAGATCGCTAAAAATTTTTTATGGAAAAAAAATAAAATTCTCATAATAAAAACTATATATATATAAGTATATATATCTAAGTATATATATATCACTCTGTTACTCGGCTCCATGAGCTCAGTTTTTTTATTCATATGTGCTGATAAATTGAGCATTTTTTGCTTTAAAAATGATTGAATTATGTCGTTCTTAAGTTCCGTTTAAGGTTTTTATGCCTTTAGTTAACCTGAATGCAATAGTTGTACAATTTAAAAGTTGTTTCAGTTGTAAAAGTCTAATTTTTTACCATAGCAGCCGTATTTGTTCACATTCGAAACTTAGCAGGATAGTGGATTTGTTGCCTATCTAGGAAACTAAGCTTGGCAACAACAAGGATACTGTCTTCTTTTATTATTGCAAATTTAATCATGCTTAATCTATTCTGAAATCACCATTTAAGTTATTAAATTATCCCATGTATTGACTCAGCATAGAGTCCACAACAAATGAAGTCAGCTTCTATTCCTTCAGTGTTTTTTTGCCGAGTAAAACCAAAAGTAAGCTTTCAGTTTTGTGAATTGAAAAATCTGCGTTCTTGCCCGCTGGCCGAATTGCTTGTTTTCGCGCAGAAACTCTAACTTTAATTGCAAAAATTGTTCTTGAAATTGTTTTAACTGTATGTTATGTTTTATATTTTTCAATTTTTAATAAAGATATTTTGAGGTTTTATGTATTTTTGCCTTGTCTCGAAGTGAGAACTGAATTAATTGAATAAGAAATATATCTGTATTCAAATTCGAGGAAATAAGTTTAAATGGAATGCAGCAAAAATTGCGTATAACTTAATATTCCGTACAAGGAAGTCATGTGGTGCACACATCCGATTGTTTAACTGCTACATAACTGACAAATAACAGAAAGCACAAAAAAAGGGTTAGAACATTTCTAGCAAAAGAAAAAAATGGCAGTGTTTACATGGAGTAAGAAACATTCCTTCCTCCCAAAAATGGGAAGCCCTATCCGATATTCGAACTCGCAGCCTTCCGATTGTTAGCCGGACGTGCACCATGAAGACGCGTTATAAGGCGGGAGAAATTATCTTACATTCCTCCCGACTGAAAAGGTGACTGGGTTGGAGAGAACCAATTGCCAAATACTGGCAGTGACGAATTATCGTACAACACCTCCAAATGGGATTATTATTCTCGAAATGGAATTTAGCATCGATTCACTGTAAACGACGTATTTCCAAAGTGTTGCCACCAAATATTGTCGTCCTGCGTTATTTTTTAAAAAATGAGCGACGTTCCACAAGAGAAGAAGAGGAAGAATGACTTTATTTGTTGACATTAGTTACACATAAGTCCCGCGATCTTCTGAGGTTGTAGAGTCATTAAGACTTTTTTATACGGGAGACAAGAAAAATTAGCAGTGCCCTCGCCGGGACACGAACCTTGGACCTCTCGATACGCGCCAGTTTTGCTGACCACTACACCACGAAAGCATGCTAAAAAGGGAGAAATACCTTATAAGGCCATTGGAATATATCTCATTAAATAAAAAAGAATCTGCATGAATGTATGTATATTTTTGGCATTGTGAAAAAACAATGGTATCTAGACCCATCAAATTTTGAATAACGTAGTTCTCCATCCGAATATGAGAACCTGGAAGACAGAATCTTGAATTTCGAATTTGTTTGATCATCTGTATCACATTTTTTAAAACTTTCGCATGTTTTTTATCTGTCTCATATTTTTAAAACGAATTTTTGATCAACAAACTCAGCGATTTCAAAGCGAGCAGGGGCAACGTACTTACTGCGCGGAATAAAATATTTTTATCTTCAGCGCGCCATACTAAATCCCGCGTCGGAAATTCTAAAGATATGCTGTTTTTAAATGTTCTATGATTCTGCTGATGAATTGAATTTTATGTGGCGTAAGTGCGAAGAACTTGATGATAACGTAAATAAAGTTAATTAAGTAAAGTTAAAATTAAATAAAAGTTATGCAAGATAAATGAATAAAGTTAACACATAAAAAGTTAAAAAGTTAATAATAAAAAGACAAAAATAATTTTTTTTTCTTAGCCGTCTTACTAAGAAAACGGAATATTGATGTGATGAACTGGGAAAAGATTGAAAAATGTATCAAAATGCATGCCATCACTTAACAATGCATCAGGAATTGTTTTTAAACGTATGCTTCTATGCAGCTTTTAAAAATTTTGTGATTTTATTTATTTATTTATTATTGCACTGTATGTGGCGTAGGTGCGAAGAAAACGATACATAATAATAAAAAGATTAAAAATAAAATGGTTAGCAGGAGTATGGGCAAAAGCAGACTAATAGACTGCGAGATCAGCGAGAACGTATAAACCTTAACAAAGACTTTTGGGCGACGTTAAAATTTAAAATCTTTCACCTTTTTTTTTTTTTTTTTAAATCCTTTTAAGTTTGCGATAAGATCGCACATGCAAAAAATACGTCTTGCTGTCAGTAAAAAATGCATAAGATCTTTTACTGATATTTCGGGGAGTACGCTAAAAAGCAGGAAGTTACGAAAGGTAAAGAAGTCAAAAACGTGATAAGCAAATCTTACGAATATTATATAGCTTGCCTAAACTACACTGCACTAAGAAGCAATAAGCCTAGCGTCGGCACTGATTATACATTACATGCACAATTACAAACTATTTCACAGATTAAACAGAGGCAGGTAAATTCGAAAATTTTCCTGAACTTTAATTGAATATCAAAAATTGCAGTTAATATTTTCATCATTAACAACTTATAAGCAGCACAATATGTCACAAACGATCACAATAGAAACCCCAATTCCTTGACAGAAAAGAAAATGTTAAAGACCATTTGCATAAATATTGGCATTAACGCCAGACACGTTTTTACTGATATTCGAAAACTTCACAGTCATATCAATAAGAAACAGTGATATAAAAATTCCACTTCAAGGCTTCCCAGAAGTCCCTGACACATCAGTTCCGGAAACAACTAATTTAAAGTGAGTAAAAAAAATAAAACATAACTCCATTGTGCCGCCTTTTGCTAATATAAATCGTGCTCTACTGCCACAACCACAATAACGCAGAACAAAGCAAAGTGAAAACATGGCAGATCGCTTTGGTGAAACCTGGCAACTGCGCGCAGGGAATGCGCAAACGCAGACAGACGATGTAAATGGCGGCTATTAATTCTAAACAGCTGTCAGCTATTAAGAACACTGACACACCTCCGTGACATATAAAGGAGCCGAGAAGCTAAGAACACAAAG